>JAWDJD010000002.1:239390140-239737640 GCA_035047305.1 Bradypodion pumilum | reverse complement strand
CGACATGCATATCAACAAAAAAATGGCAGTCATGTTCTTCACATCTAAGACACCTTTCACTCACTGAAGGGACTCAAAATGGCTCACAGATAGTGGTGGGCTCAAAAAAAATCACTACCTACTCGGTGAGCGTAGTATGGTGGGCATGGCCAGGGAGAAAGCCCTGCGCTGCACCCAAATTAGGTAAAGGTAAAGGTTTCCCTTGCTCGAAAGCTAGTCGTATCTGACTCTAGAGTGCAGTGCTCATCTCTGTTTCCAAGCCGAAGAGCCCAGCGCTGTCTGCTTCTGCAGACGTTTCCGTGGTCATGTGGCAGGCATGACTAGACACCGGAGCGCATGGAACGCTGTTACCTTCCCACCCAAGTGGTCCCTATTTATCTACTTGCAATTTCTTGCTTTCGAACTGCTAGGTAGGCAGGAGCTGGGACGAAGACGGGAGCTCATTCCGTCCTGCAGTACTCGGGAATCGAACTGCTGACCTTCCGCTTCCCAGTCAGCGTCTTACCTACTTGAGCCACTGCAGTATCCCAAATTAGGACTAGTTTATGTCAAAACTTGGATGGGTGGGGCCAGCCACAATTTCTGCTACTGGTTCTGGTGAACTGGTGCGAACCTGCTGATGCCCACCACTGCTCACAGATCCTTAAAAGAAACAAAGTATTAAAACAATATGTGTAAAATGTTATACTACAGTGCAGCCAAAAAAAACCACACCAACTGAGAGGTACAGCACAGGGGTTCTCAACCTTTTTAAGATGTGGGCTGGACCACACCCCCTCAGACAGCTGAGTGGGCCAGACCGGTGGTTTCCCCGCCATAAATGCTGCAGTAAAATCAACCCACGGCTGTCATAAACGCATTTACAGCAGCCTCAGATGAGGCTGTACAGTTGGGTGTAATCAATGTTTAATCCTGGAGGCACAGCCTGATTCTGGCACAATGTTTGGCAAGAAAAATGTGGTCAAATTGTGTCTTCGGGAAAAACAATTGATTCTTCCTGGAGGAAAGAATGAAGTGTGATGACCAAAAAAAATGTGGGTTTCCTGAGTAAATAAGGGCTTCTTAATGGAAAAGGGGGAATGCATATAACCAGGGGTGGTTGCAGGTCCAGTTGTGCCCCAGCAGAAGTCTGAGACCAAGCAAATCCTGTTTTAAAACATTTGCATTTCATTGCCAGGCGATGTGTGTTTTTGTGTCAGAGATTACTCTGGGTTGAAAGGACTTTTTCAGGGGATGCCCAAATGAGGGTCCTTTCATGTCTCCAGGTGATAATCTGCACAGAACTTTAGTAATAAGATTTATTTCCTTTTTTAATAACCTGAAATGACCTCATATCAGATAGTAAACAAAACAATCCAAAAAACACAAAAATGGTTGTGGCACCTGTTGTGTTCTGTAAAGCTGTGCCTTTAACAATGTACCTTTGCCATGTGTTAACAATGTAACCTTTCTGTGTGCAACATTATAACCTTCAGCTGTATCAATGTAAACCTGATAAGGGGACGCGAGCCAGTGACAACTAGATGGCAATAGCGAGCATCCAGCTCTCATGGCTCAGATTCACCTGGTTCAGCAGCGCGGGAAGATTCCCCGCCACCTCTTCACCTGGTCAAGAAGGGCGTGACCTTCCACGACGTCACGCAGGCAGCAACCAATAATCTGTCGACGAGCCACATTCAAATGTATAGCCAGCTGTATATATTGAGCTACCCATCCGCCATTACCACATGTTCCTCCGGATCATCATGCAATAAACCTGTGTTAAGCCAACCCTTCGGCTGTTTCGTTGTCTTTGGTCCCTTACACTAAATTGGCGACGAAGGTGGGATATGGCAGCCCACGGGACCAAGACATGCGCCGGTTTCGAAATCAGGAAACCGGGCGACTGGGAGATCTTCGAGATGGACTTCCAGGCAGCACTGATTGAGTCCGAAGTCACGGAAGAGGCAAAGAAAAGGGCCATCTTCACCAGGATGCTCGGACAAGAAACCAAAAGGACCTTGGTGGACCTGATTGCACCGAGGAGGGTGAGCGAATTCAAGGCCAAGGAACTCATGCAGATGCTGCGTGAGCACGTCCGGCCCGCCACGGCGATGTTTCCCGCTCGGAGTGCGTTCTGGAGGCGAGTCCAAGCGCCCGGGGAGACGGTCGCCGCATTCGTGGCGGCCCTGCGGCTGGCGGCCGGCCCGTGCAAATGGGAGAATGCCGAAATCACCCTCCGGGACTGTGTGCTGTGCGGCCTGAACGACGCCGAAACCCAGCGCACATTAATGAACCAAGAGCCGCCTCCCACGTTGCAGGAGGTCGTCAGAGCGGCCCAGGCCGCAGAAGCTACAAAGGCCGGGGTCCAAGAACTCCAGGACTGGCGGCCGAAGTCGAGCAAGGCAGAGACTCCGGTACAGGTGGCCCGGCGAACTTCGAGGTCGTCCACAGAGAGCAGCGACGACGAGGACATCCGGAGGGTCCGGAAGGAGAGCCGGCGGTGCGACGGCTGTGGAGCGGCCCACGACCACGTAAAGTGCCTGTTCCGGAAGGCCGAGTGCCACAACTGCGGCCGCCGCGGGCACATCGCCAAGGTGTGCAGGAAGAAGCGCGAGACCCGGAGGAGCTCCGCAGACCGTTCCGCGGGACAAGACCGCTCAACGAGACCCAAGGACGGCGCCCAGGCCACGCAGAAGCAGGACGGCGTGGGCCGCATCTCCGACGGCAGCGAGGACGACGCCCCAGTGTTCAGCGTGTCTGCAGGACACCCCCGCTATTTTGTTGAGGTACTAGTCCAAGGGGTGCCCATTAGGATGGAAATTGACTCGGGGTCCTCATATTCAATCATTTCCCAGAGGGAGTTTTTGGGAATTGCCCCCCACAAGCGACCCAAGCTCAAAGCGTTGAGGTCCACACTACGGGACGTGCAAGGGAACAGCATTCCAGTGTTGGGGGTTGGAGAATTTCAGGTTAAATTCAAGAAGCACGCCGCGTCCCTCCCCCTAGTCATGCTCAAAGGGGGAGATTGCAGCCTCCTTGGGACACAATGGTTCCAGCCCATGGGTTTGTTTATTGGGGGGGTGCACGCCGTTGGGATGCACGCCGTTGGGACTGATCCAATTCTGGAGGTGTGCGAGGCGCACCCCAAAGTTTTCAAAAAAGGACTGGGGAAATTCAAGGGGCCCCCAGTGACATTCGACCTGGACCCGGAGGTCCGCCCAATTCGTCTTAAACCACGCCGGTTGCCGTTCGCACTTAAGGACAAGATAGAGGCGGAACTGGACAAATTGGTGGGCCAGGGAATCCTTGTGCCTGTTGATTCCGCGGAGTGGGAAACTCCAATTGTAACCGCACTAAAGGCCAATGGGGAGGTCCGCATATGCGCCGACTACAAGTGCACCATCAACAAGGCGATCCGCCCGAATGCATATCCGGTGCCGGTAGTCAGCCATCTGCTGGCCAGGTTACACGGGGGAAGGTGTTTCGCTAAGCTTGACTTAGCACAGGCCTACCAGCAGCTTACGGTGTCCCCTGCCGCAGCTGCTGTGCAGACCATAGTCACCCATAAGGGGGCATTCCAGGTGACGCGCCTCCAGTTCGGCGTGAATTCGGCGCCTAGAATTTTCCAGTCACTCGTGGAACGCCTCCTGAAGGGACTGGAGGGGGTGTTGCCTTATTTTGATGACGTGTTAATAACGGGGGGAGTCGGGTTGAATTGGCCAAGAGGTTGGGGAAGGTCCTGACAATATTCGAAAAAGCGGGGCTGAGACTGCGAAAGGACAAATGCGTCTTCTTCGCAACCGAGGTTGAGTTCCTAGGGTTTTGTGTGACTCCTGAGGGAATAAAACCATCCAAGTCCAAGGTGGCAGCCATTAAGAAAGCCCCCCGCCCCACCTCCAAGCCCGAGCTGCAGTCGTTCCTAGGGCTGCTCAACTTTTACCACTCCTTCCTCCCCCGGAAGGCAGCAGTAGCTGAACCGCTACACAAACTGCTAAAAAAGGATCAGGCATGGAAGTGGGGCAAGGACCAGGAAAGGGCATTTAGCGAACTAAAAAGTCTCCTAGCGTCTGATGCCATACTGACCCATTTCAACCCCAAACGCCCAGTAGTCCTGACCTGTGATGCATCCCCGGTGGGGGTGGGGACGGTGCTGTGCCACGTGCTGGAAGACGGAAGGGAGGCCCCGATAGCATTTTACTCCAGGTCCCTGTCCCAAGCGGAGAGAAATTACGCGCAGACGGACAGGGAGGCACTAGCAATAGTTGCGGGGACGAAAAAATTTCACGATTTTCTGTATGGCCGCCCCTTCACCATTGTAACGGACCACAAGCCCCTGCTAGGCATTTTTACCGCAGATAAGCCCACCCCACAGATCCTGTCCCCGAGGATGCTCAGGTGGGCCATTTTTCTCAATGCGTACCAGCACGCGTTGGTCTACCGGCCCGGGAAAGAGATCAGCCATGCGGACGCTCTATCAAGGTCTCCCCTCCCCCTAACGCCCAGCCAGGTGAGCAAGGGGGAGCGGGACCATCAGGTTCTTATGATAGAGGTGCTAGATTCGCCCCCGTAATGCCCGCCGACATTGCCAGAGCGACAGAGAAGGATAAGACGTTAGCAGCAGTTAGCTCCTGGGTGCAGAAAGGGTGGCCGGCGTCCTCCCCAGCGGAGGAGTTCGCCCCATTTTTCAGGAAAAAGCTAGAGCTGTCCCTAGAGAGGGGGTGTCTCTTGTGGGGGCAGCGGGTGGTGATTCCCATTTCCCTTCGGCCGCGGGTGCTCAAACTGCTGCACGTCAGCCACCCCGGCATCGTGCGATCCAAGGCGCTGGCCCGCAGTTACTTCTGGTGGCCCGAGCTGGACGCCGACATCGAGCACATGGTCGGCACTTGTGAAAGTTGCCAATGCTCCAGACCAGAGGAGGCCCGCCTTCCCCACAGGGAATGGGACACGGCTAAGGGGCCGTGGTCCTGGGTGCACGTTGATTTCGCGGGCCCATTCAGAGGCATCCTGTTCCTTCTCGTAGTGGACGCTTTCTCCAAGTGGTTGGAGGTTATCCCAGTCACGAGCACCTCCTCGGCCCAGACCATTAGGCATTTGCGGAGGCTCTTTTCCACGTTCGGCATACCCGACACGTTAATTAGCGACAACGCTAGTTGTTTCATGTCCTCCGAGTTTAGGGCATTCATGGAGATCAATGCCGTTCGGCACATCACCTCCGCCCCGTTTCACCCGGCCACCAATGGCCAAGTAGAGCGCCTCGTCCGCACCACGAAGGACGCGTTGCGGCGCATGGGCCCCGGGGATCTGAACCTGCAAGTGTGCCAGTTTCTGCTAGGGTACAGGGTGACCCCGTTGGCGTCAGGATACTCCCCCGCAGAACTCTTAATGCATAGGAAACTGACCACCATCCTTACTAGGCTAGACCCCACGAGGGTAGAGGACAAAGGAAGGAACATAGGTCTAGAGGCTACAAAGAGTTTCAGTGTAGGCGCCCCTGTGCATTGCAGGAACTACGCCAGCACGGGCCCAGCCTGGGTACCGGGCGTAGTTGTGGAGCAAACCGGCCCCGTGTCGTACCGCGTGGAAACCAGCACAGGGCTCCTGTGGAGGCGGCACGCGGACCAGCTCCGACGCAGGGTCTCCGATGAGCAGGGCACAGACCAAATAGAGGAAAAATCAGCGTTAGGGTTCTCCCCCACCCGTTCAGCCCAAGGGGGAGGGAAAGGGGGCCGTGGGTCCCCACCAAGGGGGGAGGGGGATATTCTCGTAGATATCCTAGGGGATCTTTCTGAGGAGGAGGAGGAACCCGACCCCATACATATCTCGCGGAATGTCCCCACAAATGCGGATACCCCTACTAAGTTAGATTTTGATTTTCAGAACCGGGGGGGGGTTTTTCGGAGTGGTCCCCCACCCGTCCAAGCGAGAAGAGGGGTTTTTCGTTAGCCCCGATTGCCCCCGGTCTTCCCACAATGGAGTTCTTCCCTTCCCCTAAGGCCGCCAGACCGCGGCAAGCCACTAACGAGTCTCCCTCTCCCATTTCAGGACAAGGGACCAGGGAACAAAGAAGCAGTAGCGCCCCCGGGGGGGTCAGCCCTCTTCACGGCCCAAACGCACATGCAACAAGCCATCTTGGCTGAGAGACTTCGTCTCATCCTAGGGGGGAGGGATGTTGTGTTCTGTAAAGCTGTGCCTTTAACAATGTACCTTTGCCATGTGTTAACAATGTAACCTTTCTGTGTGCAACATTATAACCTTCAGCTGTATCAATGTAAACCTGATAAGGGGACGCGAGCTAGTGACCACTAGATGGCAATAGCGAGTGTCCAGCTCTCATGGCTCAGATTCACCTGGTTCAGCAGCACGGGAAGATTCCCCGCCACCTCTTCACCTGGTCAAGAAGGGCGTGACCTTCCACGACGTCACGCAGGCAGCAACCAATAATCTGTCGACGAGCCACATTCAAATGTATAGCCAGCTGTATATATTGAGCTACCCATCCGCCATTACCACATGTTCCTCCGGATCATCATGCAATAAACCTGTGTTAAGCCAACCCTTCGGCTGTTTCGTTGTCTTTGGTCCCTTACACTAAAGCACCTTAAAGCCACATTTTTGTCTTTTTTGTTGTTGTTTTGTTTAATCTCTGATATGCCTGCACAGACTAACACAGCTACTACTGTATATACTTGAGTATAAGTCATCCCAAATATAAGTCAAGGTACCCTCATTTGTACCTCTAAAACTAGGAAAATACATTTACCCAAGTATAAGTCGGGGGTGGAAAATGCAGCAGCTGCAACTGAGTTTCAATAATTAACATTCATGAAAATATAGTAAAATTAATTAATTTAAACATTTGTGTGGGTATGTTTTTGAGTGTTTACATTGATCTGAGTACAAGTCGAGTCCCATTTTAGGGCTAAAAAAACCAACTTATACTCGAGTATATACGGTACTTCTGAAATGACCTTTTACCTCGTGGCCTGTCAGCGAACTCCAAAATATATCAATTATCCCCCTTAATATTTTTCCAAACATCTAACATTGCTTTTGTCAATTGAGTCTTTGTCTTTAACTTTATCTCCTTATTCAAAAAAATTGGGTTACCATTTCGTTTTAATTCTTTTATCTCTATCTCATCCCAAATAATTTCAGTCTTTGCTATAATCTTTGCAATATTTTTAATTGAAATGCCCTGTAATAATATTTAATATTTGGAAGACCTAAACCACCTTCTTTTTGTGGTACATACCATAAACTTTTTGTAATTCTCGGTCTTTTCCCTCCATTGCAAAAAGTGTTTAACATAGTCTGAAAACTCTTTATATCTTTTTCCTTTAATTGAATTGGGAGAACATCAAACAAAAAATTCAACCCTGGCAACAGCTTCATTTTACATAAAGCAATCGTACCAAACCAAGACAAGTTCAGCTTACTATATTGTTTTATTTTTTCTTTAATTTCAATTCTTTGTTTATCCTAATTCAATTTCTTAAATTCTTCAGTTTTATTTGTAATATTTATTCCTAAATATTTCACATTATTTTTAGTTTGTATATTATATCTTACCTTTATCTTTTTTTGCTCTTCATTACTTACATTACAAAAAATCATTTCTGATTTATCCCAATTCACTTTTAATCCTGTCATATCCTCAAATTCCCTCAAATGTACCTGAATACGCTCCATTGCTTTCGCAGGATATTTCATTATAACCATTATACTTACCTAGGTATAATAAATGATGAAGAAATAACCCTTGTGAATATATATGCTCCAAATGAGCAACAGGATAAATTTTTAGATAAAGTTTATCAAATCTTGAAAAAAGAAAAGATGGCAAAAATGGTAGTAGCAGGTCTAACATGGATTGCACTAATGTGGTAAGAGATAGAATAGGATCAAAAATTAAAATATTAGATAATTGGATCAAACTTCTAAGATTAAAAGATGTGTGGAGAGAATTTAAAGGTTCAGAAAGAATTTATACATATTTCTCGCAAGTCCATAATTCATATTCTAGAATAGACTTGTCACAGACAATATACTTAAAATATAGAAGAAATAGATGATGGAATTTTTAAAGAATCAGACCACGCAAAATTTTTAATGCAATTGGGAGTTGGAATGTTAGAAAGGAAGCAAAATAGCTGGAGGTATGATCCGAAAATGTTTAGTGATTCTAAAAATAAGGAAAATATAGAAATGATTTGGAATCAATACTGGCAATGGAATGACACAGGTGAAGTGACATATAATACAGTGTGGAATGCCATGAAGTCATTTTTTAGAGGAGAATGTATCAAATTAAACAGTATAAGAACTGAAAAATTAAAAGATAAACATGAAAAAATTGAAAAAGAAATTAGGCATTTCAGGAGGAACATATGAAACAGGAAAGAAAGAAATTTTTGCAAATATGCAGAGATTGAAAAGAGAGTGGATAGGTAAAGATATAGAAAAAGAGAATATTTTGAATATAGTAATAAGAATTCAAAGCTATTAGCTAGAGCCGCGAAAGAAACGAGTATTAGGAGGGAAATTGGCGTTTTGATGAATCAACAAGGAGTGAGGTGTAACAAAACAAAGGAGAAGGTGGAAATAATAAAGGGCTTTTATCAAGAGTTATATTCAAAAAAAGATAAAAGTAGAAAGGTTGAGGGAATATTTGGAAAACTGCAAGGGAATTAAAATTAAAGAGGAACATAAAGATAGAATGGAGGTGTTAATAACAGAGAAAGAGATAAAAGAGGCGATACAGAGGTTGAAACCGAATAAAGCGCCAGGTAAGCATGGATTTACTGTGGAATTTTATAAACAACTAGCATATTTTGCCCGGCAGTGCCGGGCTTTTTAAAATTGTGTTGGATAGTAAAGAGGTTTTTTTTTTCTTGAACAAATGGTGCTGGGCTGTTTTAAATGGTTTTGAAAGGTTTTGTGATTTTGTGGCTTTGAGACACTGCATCCGCCTGCGGCAGACTTGCGCTCCCAATGTGTTTTATTTTTATTTATTTTTTGCACGCCAGCTTCCTCAGTGCCGGGCTCTTTAAAATGGTTTTGGCAGGTTTTTGTTTTATGTTTATGCAAATGAGGTTAGTTTTTAATTTTGGTTTTGTAAATCTTTATTTTTACACATTTTTTATTTTTTATTTTTGGTTTTGGTTTTTTGGTTTTTCAAAAGAGGAAAAGATGATAAAATATTTTATAATTATTGTATTTAACCAATTAATGTTTTACTATGTGTGTTTTTTAAAATAGTTGTGCTTTGGATAATCATTTTTAAAATGTGTAAGAATATGTTTTTTTAAATTAATGTTTCCATACTGTGTTTAGATGTTTTGTTTTTGTTTTTTGAGTGAAAAGTTATTTCTGTATTTTTTGGTATTTTTTGTGATTAGTGTGAATATTTTTGAATATTTTGATAACTTATTTGATTAATTTGGGAATTAATCTTATTATTTTCAATATTTTTGAATGTTTTTTCTCTTGTGGCCTCTGGGTGGGGGTGGTGAGCTTTTCTTCTACTCTACAATTTTTCTCTACTGTCCTCTGGGTGTCGCTTCTTCTTCCGGTAAGTATTTTTTTTATTTTCTCAGTTGAGTTCCGGTCGTCATGGAGTGAAGATGTCTCCTGGTAACCAGCTCTCTGGTTTTATTTGGGGTGGGGGGTTGTTTTGGGTTTTGGGGGGGGTCTGTGTGATGTTTTTGTGATTACTTTTTGGATGTTTTTGTGTTTCTTTTTTACTTTTTTTGACTGTTTTTGGATGTTTTGTGTGTACTTTTTTTTGGGGGGGGTCTTTTTTTCACGGGCCAGGCTCGATCCCTGGCCCGTGGAAAGAAAAGGGTGGGGGTGGTTTTTTTTTCATGGCCCAAGCTTGATCCCTGGCCCGTGGAAAGAAAAGGGTGGGGGTCTTTTTTTCACGGGCCAGGCTCGATCCCTGGCCCGTGGAAAGAAAAGGGTGGGGGTGTTTCACGGGCCAGGCTCGATCCCTGGCCCATGAAAAGAAAAGGGCGGGGTGGTGGTCTTTTTTTGCGAGCCAGGCTCGATCCCTGGCCCATAGAAAGGAAAGCACGTGGGGTGGGGTCTTTTTTTTCACGGGCCAGGCTCGATGGCTGGCCCGTGGAAAGTAAGGGCAGCAGCAGCAGGGGTTTTTTCTTTTATTTTTCGCACGCCGGCTGCCTCAGCGTTCTGCGCGCTCATGGCGCGCAGGACGCTGGGGCTTGTAGTTTGGCGTGTGTGATTTTTGTTACTGCAGCTGTTTTTTTCCTGCAGCTTATTTTTGATTAGCCGTGGCATGTTTCCGAACGTTCCTTTTGCCATGCCGCTCAGCCTGATTGGCTCTGGTGTGGCGTGGTGCAAGGAACGTTGGGAATTGAAGTTCCCTTTTTTTGTTTGCATCCGGGGGGCTCCTGCCCCCTGGTGAAAATTTCAACCTGACAGTTACCTGCGAACCCCGGTCGGGCGAGTGCATGGAGGCTCGGACGGGGCTAGTGGGGCCTGGTGCAACATCCTTTGTCACATTCCAACAGTTAACACACCATTTTATAGGTATAGATTTAGAGAATTGGTAACTCTGAGCCTTTTGAAGCTGTTTAATTACATATTAGATGGAGGTTCATTACCGACTTCATGGCATAGATCAGTAATTGTTTTGATCCCTAAACCAGGAAAAGATCCAAAGAAGATAGAATCATATAGGCCAATTTCATTTATAAATCAAGATGCAAAATTTTTTACCACAATATTAGCAAATAGATTAAATCAATTTATGAAGGAATATATAAACAAAGATCAAGCTGGGTTTTTGAAGGGTAGATATATGGCAGACCTTACAAGGAGAGTAGTGGACTTGGTGGACATAGTGGAGCAAAACAAGGAAAAGATTGGATTGTTATCTTTGGATATTTTTAAAGCTTTTGATTCATTGCAGTAGATTACAATTAAAGAAAGTATAAGGAATTTTGGATTTGGTACAAAATTTATAAATTTAATTGATCAGTTATATCACAAAGGAACAACTAGAGTAAAAGTGAATGAGATATTTACAGAAAAAATAAAATTAGAAGCAGATACTAGGCAAGGATGCCCATTATCGCCGATACTATTTGTGATGGCCATAGAATTATTAGCGATACTTATAAGAGAAGATAAAAAATTGAGGGAATAGAAGGAATAAAAATTAGTTTATATGCAGATGAGCCTGTTTTTTTTTTAAGAATAGGAATAGCAAATCAGTTGAGGACAGAGGTGCCTGGCGAGCAATGGTCCATGGGGTTGCAAAGGGTTGGAAGAATTGACTGTGTGACTGTTGTGTATGGAACTTGTGCCTTTAAGAAATGTAACCTTGTCTTCTAAGTAACCTTGTATCCAAATGAACTGTGAATGAGGTAAACCCTGTAAGGTATTCAGTATGTCCCCAATGACTTCACTGATACCGCAACCAATAGGCGCCAATGGGGCGAAATTCAAATGTACTGTACGTATATAAAGGAGCTGCGTCTCAGCCATTACTTCATGTTCTGATTGCATACCTTGCAATAAAGATGTGTTTGGCCCCCTGAATGCTGCCTACCGCATATCAATCTGCAAACATCAAATTGGCAACGAAGGTGGGATAATGGCTTCCCACAGCATCAAGCTACCTCCATTCGACATCAAGAAGCCAGAATCGTGGGCTCTGTACGAGTGCCAATTCAAACATGCGACGGCTGCCGAGTGCATCGAAGAAGAGGAGCAAATGCGCTCTTGCCTCCTCGCCCAGATTGGCCTTCCTATGCTAGAACTGGCAACGCACTTGATGATACCCCGGGACGTCGATACTGTCCCCCTCAAAGAGATCCTGGCAGCCCTGCAGAACCACTTTCAACCAAAAGTGTCCATCTACCAGGCCAGAGTCATCTTCCACAGGTGAGACCAGCAGCCGGTCTCTGGCTAGCCACTGCCCCTTGCCGGTGGGACAACCTCAAAGAAGCCCTGAGGGGGGTTGCTAGATGAGGAGGTACAGTGGAAACTGATGGCCTGGGACTATGTCACATTTGACTCTGTCCTGCGGGAGGCCCGGGCAGCCGAGGTAGCAAGGTCTGAGGTAATTCGGGGTCCAACCAGAGGCAGTGGTCACATGCCAGACTTAGTTTTCTTGTCGGAGCGGTGGCAGAGTGATCTAAGATTACAGGATTTAGTCATCTCACCTGTGCCATGGTCGGATCACTATCTGGTGACTCTTGACTTTCTGGGGGCGACACTTCACCGTAGGGAGGCTGGGCCGATTAAAATGGCCCGCCCTCGGCGACTAATGGATCCAGATGGATTCCAGAGGGAACTGGGGGATATTCCTCTGGATCGGCTACGCGATTCACCCGGGGCACTTGTTGACCTGTGGAATAGGTCGACAACAGTAGCCTTGGATGAAATCGCGCCACTGCGGCCTCTCCGCGCCCGGGGGACTAGGTCATCTCCGTGGTTCACAGATGAACTGCGTGAACTCAAACGGGCAAAGAGACGCCTAGAGCGCCGCTGGGTGAAGACCCGGGATGACTCCGATTGGACACTAGCTAGAGCTGCTATTAGGGCCTACCTAGTGGCGATAGGGGTGGTGAGGCGGCAATACTTCACCGCCCTTATTGCCTCCGCTGATAATCGCCCAGCCGCCCTGTTCCGGGTAACCAGGTCCCTCCTTGGTAGGGGGGGATCGGTGCCCGGTTGGCAGGGTTCGGCTGAGGACTTTGCTGACCATCTGGTGGAGAAAATCGATCGGATTCGTTCAGGGTTGAATCCTGGCGTGGATGGGGAGGGTCGGGGGGTGCCAGAGCGCAGTCTTGCTGTACGATCTGGGATCAGTTCGATCCTGTTGTCCCTGATGAAGTGGACAGGCTCCTTGCAGCTGTTCGTGCCACTACATGTCCTTTGGATCCCTGTCCTACTTGGTTGGTGAAAGCCTCCAAGGAGGTAACAGGTGGCTGGATAGGGGGGATAATAAATGCCTCTTTACGGGAGGGGGTATTTCCTGCACAGCTAAAACATGCTTTGGTGCGCCCCCTCCTGAAGATGTCCCTCGACCCAGCCGTCCTTAACAACTACAGGCCAGTTTCCAACCTGCCCTTTTTGGGTAAGGTTTTGGAGAAGGCGGTGGCGCGCCAGCTGCAGAGTGTCCTGGAGGAAGCGGATTATCTAGACCCCTTTCAATCAGGGTTCAGGCCCGGATATGGAACGCAGACGGCATTGGTCGCACTGATGGATGATCTCTGGCGGGAGCGGGACGGGGGTTGTCCATCCATCCTTGCTCTTCTTGACCTCTCAGCGGCTTTCGATACCGTCGACCACGGTATCCTTCTGGAACGGCTCGAAGGACTGGGGATCCAGGGCACTGTGTTGTCCTGGTTTTCCTCATTTCTGGAGGGCCGTACCCAGTCGGTATGGTTAGAGAGTGAGAGGTCCAGCCCTAGGCCCCTTAAGTATGGGGTGCCGCAGGGCTCTGTGCTCTCTCCTCTCTTATTTAACATCTATATGAAGCCACTGGGTGAGTTCATTCGTTCCCACGGGGTGCGGTACCATCAGTACGCGGATGATACTCAGCTGTACATCTCGGCCCGTGGGGACCCCAGTGATGCTGTTGAAATCCTATCCGGATGCCTGGAGGCCATTGGGGTCTGGATGGGGGCCAATGGGCTTCGGCTGAATCCCAGCAAGACAGAGTGGCTGTGGATAAGGGGCCCCGTGTTATCCAGGGAGTTACCACCTTTGGTACTGGATGGGGCTGTTTTGCCCCAGACAGACCCAGTGCGCAATTTGGGGGTTCTTCTGGACTCGCGGCTGCTGCTGGAAGAACAAGTGGCGGCTGTGGCCAGGAGGGCTTTTGCCCAACTTCGGGTGATTCGCCAATTGCGCACACTCCTGGACCGGGGCTCCTTGCTTATGGTCACCCATGCTCTGGTTACCTCCCGATTAGACTACTGTAATGCGCTCTACATGGGGCTGCCCTTGACGACCATTCGGAGGCTGCAGCTGGTCCAGAATGCGGCGGCCCGGGTGGTAATGTGGTGTGGGCGATATGCCCATGCCTCTCCGCTACTCCGGGAGCTGCACTGGTTACCAGTTTGTCTCCGGGTGCAATTTAAGGTGCTGGTTTTGACCTTTAAAGCCCTATATGGCAGGGGGCCAGGATACCTTAGAGACCGCATCGTCCCAAGAGTGTCTGCCCGTCCAACTAGAGCGGACCGGAGGGGTTCTCTAATTGTGCCACCAACGAGGGATGCACATTTGTCTAGCACCCGAAGGAGGGCCTTCTCCGTGTCCGCTCCAACTCTCTGGAACCTCCTGCCAATAGACCTAAGACTCCAAAGTGAATTGCTGCCCTTCAGGAAAGGAGTGAAGACCTGGCTGGCAGGGCAGGTGTGGGGCCCGAATGGGACTATGGTGCCCGCCTGCTGGCTTGTATAAGAACTCTCTCTCTTCCTCTTCCTCTTCCTTTTTCTTCCTTTTTCTTCCTTTTATAGTGGATGGGATGGGTGGGTGGGATATAGGGGTTTTTAAAGGGGGTGGGTTGGGGGTTTTTATAATGTTTTATGTATTTTTGTGCATTGTTGTGATGCCGCCCTGAGTCAGGCATGCCTGAGCGGGCGGCATATACAAATTTGACTAATAAATAAATAAATAAATAAATAAATAAAGGCCTTCAGGGCAAAGCCTGCTGAACCTAGAGGGTCCAGGTCTGCTGTGCAGGCCGCCCGACGTTCACCCAAATGGCATCCAGCTCATCCCCCTCTCCAGAGGTCTCTGCGTCCTCAGGGTCCAGGTCCAGCGACAACGACGACGATGTTCAGAAGGTCCGGAGGAAGTCACCCAAAGAGCACCCCAGCGACAAAGGCCACCGCCGCTGCGACGGGTGCAGAGCGTCCCACGACCAGAAGAGGTGCCCTTTCCGAAAGGTTGAGTGTCATCACTGCGGACGCCGAGGCCACATCGTCAAAGTCTACAGATGATGGTGGAGAGAGGACCAGGAGCCAGCCCGGTGCCCGCAATGGAAAGGAGGCGCCATTGGAAAGATTTCTGCGGAGGAGCCAACTGTGGGCCATGTGTCTGTCGCATACCAGCGTTTTTTTTTGTTGAGGTACTGTTACAGGGGGTCCCAGTTAGGATGGAGGTGGATTCAGGTTCATCCTACTCCATCGTGTCCCAGAAAGTTTTCCTCAGCATTCCCCCCAATTCTCGCCCAAAGCTCAAGGCCCTCAAGACGTCCTTGCAAGACGTGCAGGGCAACCTGATTCCTGTTTTGGGGGTGGGGGATTTCAAAGTCAAGTTCAAGCTCTTCACGGAGAAGCTGCCCCAGTGGTACTGAAACAGGGTTTCAGCTGCCTTCTGGGGAGCCAATGGTTTGCTCCCTTGGATAGTGAACTGTCCGGCATCAACACCATAGAGACTGACCGAGTGCGGGACGTGTGCGATGCGCACCCAGCAGTCTTCGAGAAGGGGCTCAGGAGATATAGGGGGGCCCCAGTTCATTTGACCTGGATCCAGCAATTTGTCCCATTCGTCTCAAGCCACAGAGAGTGCCCTTCGCCCTCAAAGACAAGATTGAGGCAGAACTGGACAAACTGGTGGGTCAGGGGATTTTGGTTCCTGTGGACTCCGCGGAGTGGGAGACACCGATTGTTACGGCTTTAAAATCAAATGGGGAGGTCCGGATTTGCGCGGACTACAAATGCACGATTAACAAGGCTATTCGCCCTAATGCATACCCGGTGCCGGTAGTTAGCCATTTACTAGCCACTTTACATGGGGGTAAATGTTTTGCAAAACTAGATTTAGCTCAAGCCTATCAGCAGCTCACGGTAACCCCTGCTACAGCAGCTGCACAGATGATAGTAACACACAAAGGGGCTTTTAAACTGATACGCCTCCAGTTCAGCATAAATTCAGCCCCAGGAATATTCCAATCTCTCGTGGAACGCCTCCTAAAGGGCCTCCCTGGGGTGCTCCCTTATTTTGATGACGTTTTGATCACAGCAGGGAGTGAGTCAGAACTAGCAAAGAGGTTGGACAAAGTCCTAACGGTATTCGAGAAAGCGGGGTTAAGATTGAGACGAGATAATTGTGTGTTCCTGGCGAGGGAGGTAGAGTTCCTAGGGTTCAAGATAACCCCTGAAGGAGTTAAGCCCTCCGATTCAAAGGTTGCAGCTGTTTGAAATGCCCCTCGCCCCACCGCGAAACCAGAACTGCAGTCATTCTTAGGGCTCCTAAATTTCTATCATTCATTCTTGCCAAGGAAAGTGTCCGTAGCGGAGCCTCTGCATTGTCTTTTAAAGAAAGACGCGGTTTGGTGGTGGGGGGACAGCAAGGAAAAGGCTTTCAAGGAACTCAAACAGCTGTTGTCTTCTGAGGCATTCTTAACCCATTTCAACCCCAGGAAGTGTGGTGTTAGTTTGTGGTGCTTCAGCAGTGGGGGTGGGGGCAGTGCTGTGCCACGTGTTAGAAAACGGGTGGGAAGCCCCGGTTGCCTTCTACTCAAGGTCCCTTTCAAAGGCAGAGCGCAATTACGTGCAAACAGATAGAGAGGCCCTTGCAATAGTCGTTGGAACCAATAAATTCCATTACTTCCTCTATGGTCGGGGGTTCACTATTGTAACCGACCACAAGCCACTGCTGGGTATTTTCACCACGAGCAAGCTCACACCCTAGATTCTTTTTTTAAAATAGTTTTTATTAATTTTAAAGAAAGAAAAAAAGAAAAAGGACAAAATTTCAAAAAAGCATACATAAACATATAAAACACATTATTTCATTAAAGTATTTAAATTCCATTGTAATAATATCGTAAAACAATATTACTCTAGAACCTTATATTTATCAAATATTTTACGTTATGTCTAAAATTCCAAAGCTTTATAAGGTACAACTTATTATATTAAAAAACAACAACAACAACAACAACAACAACAACAACAACAACAACAACAACAACAACAACAACAATAATAATAATAATAATAATAATAATAATAATAATAATAATAATAATAATAATAATAATAATAATAATAATAATAATAATAATAATAATAACACCCAGTGATATATACATGCCATGAAGATCATTGTTTTGTTTTGTTTTAATCACTCCAAAAATTCAAATGTTGTGGTACTGGTTTATCTCCTTTATCACATATTAAAACATATTCCACAAAAGGTCTCCATATTTCCCAAAATTTATTTCTTTCAAAATACCTTTCTTCACATTCAGTTCACAAGTCAATTTATCATTCAAAGCAATTTCCCACATTTCTTTATACCATTCATCTATTTTCAATATTGAATCACTCTTCCATTTCCTAGCTATACATAATCTTAAAGCTGTTAACATTATAGATAGCAATTCTTCATTATTTATACTCATATTTATAGTATCCATTTCAGTCAATAAGGCGATACATGAGTCCAGCTTAAAATCAATTCTAAAAATGTCGGATACTTCTTTCTCAAATATTTTCCAAAAAGCATTTACCACTTTACAACTCCACCACATATGTTCGTATGTTCCAAGATCGCTTTTACATCTCCAACAATTCTTTGTTTTACTATTATCCTTTCGAAATAATTTAACTGGAGTCAGGTACCACCTCCACAATATTTTATAATTATGTTCTTTTAGTCTAACTGAAAGATTCTTCATGACTCTTCTCCTCCATTTGCTTTTCCATTGGGATTCTAAAAAATTTATATTTAAATCTTCTTCCCATAATTTTCTCAAACACACCCTAGATTCTGTTCCCTAAAATGCTTAGGTGGGCTATATTCCTCAATGAGTACCAGTACACACTGGTACACCACCTGGGCAAAGAGATCAGCCATGCTGATGCACTTTCCCGGTCTCCTCTCCCAGAGCTGGGGGAAACCGGGTGTGAGGTAGAATGAGACCACCAAGTGTTGCTGATTGAGTCACTCGAGTCACCCCCAATAGTACCCACAGACTTCACCAAGTACACGGCGAAGGACAAGGTCCTGTCCCTAGTTCTTTCTTGGGTAAAGAAGGGGTGGCCCGCAACTCTCCCAGCTGAGGAGTTCAAACCTTTACTTCCGGAAGCGGCTCGAACTTTTGATAGAGAGGGGTTACCTCCTTTTGGGGCCAGTGGGTGGTAATTCCTGAAGTATTGCGCTCAATGGTGCTCAAATTGCTACAATTAGCCACACGGGAATCATGCGCTCAAAGGCTTTGGCCAGGAGCTACTTCTGGTGGCCCCAGATAGATGCGGACATTGAGCACATGGTGGGCACTTGCGAAAGTTGTCAGAGCTCTTGACCAGAAGAGTCCCAACTTCCTCACAAATGGGACACAGCCCGCGGACCGTGGTCTCGATTACATATCGATTTCGCTGGTCCTTTTCGGGGCTTGTTATTTCTGTTAGTGGTCGACTCCTTTTCAAAGTGGTTAGAGGTCATTCCAATGCCCAATACCTCCTCTGCCGCAACCATTAAACAATGGTGAAGACTATTTAGTTGTTTTGGGTTACCTGATGTGCTTGTCTCTGACAACGCTAGTACTTTCACCTCCGTCAAATTCCAGGCATTCCTGGAGAGGAATGCAATTCGACACATTACATCTGCCCTTTTCACCCTGCAACTAACGGTCACATTGAGCACCAATTGTGTTGCAATTTCAGCATCTTATAAAAATTCATGAGACAATTGCCTCCCTTATGTACGTAGCTTCATACAAAGGTGGGTTTCCTGTTCATCCTTCTTTACTCCTTTCTTAGTTGTTTATACAAGCTGCTGTATTTCTAGGAGAACATTGGCAATTGTGAAAGAGGGAGGAAAAGAGGGCATTTATTGGTAGTTGGAAAGTAACAATACCAGGGATATTGCATTCCTTTGAGTGTTTCATGTAACCTTTAGTACTGGTTCGAAGATTTTTGGATGTCAATCTTTTCTGTGAAAGCAATCAACTTTTACCCTTTTAAAAAGAAAACCTCTTTTTTTACCTTCTTTTTAGTTGGTTCAGATGGGCTAGAAACAGGTGCGAACAGTGTAGACATGAAGAGAAAGAGGGAACCATTCGGTAGAGTAAATTCTCCAGAAAATGTATTCACAAAAATATGATGCTTTATATATTGTTCATCAAAAGGTTACAATGTAAATAATTCCTCCATGGGTAAAAAGTTCTCATTCAACTGGTAACACAAGGCTGGAAATATGTAACGAAAATAATTCCTCTAGGGGTAATGTATAATACAATCACTAGTCAGCTGTTGTGAACAATCTTTCTAAGTCGATACTAGTTAATATGACTTTTCCGAACTTATTGTTCCTTCTTCAGGAAATCTACATGAAAGAATAAGAGAATGTATATAATAAACATCATGCAGGCACTAATACAATATATTCAATTACACTAAAAGTCTTTTTACACAGAATTATCTTGTTCACAGAAAAAATCTTACTCATTGACAAATCCTATGTATTAGCTCCAGAGCCTCATTAAATGTGATACAGTAGTTTACCTATTTATTGTATGGAAGTGGTTATTTTGTCGCGTCCTCACCTCCACGTATTTTTTCTAGGTGTGGACGTTAACTATCAAAATGAAAAGCCTTCCTTTATACTGATAAGGAGGCTGCTCAGATGTATCTAATGCTGTAAGCACCGAATCTCTCGACCTTGATGACTAGAACTAGGGCAGCTGCTGCCAGAAATAGCTTGCAAGAATTGCTTACAAAAAAGAAGCCAATTCAAATTCCTGATTTAACCCCTTGGGCTGCATAGTATCAAATAAATGAATGTAAAATGCCTCTCGTTGTCTCAGTTTCTTATTTATGTCTATCTTTTCATGTGGACTTGGTCTAATGAGTTCTAAGGCTACAAATTTAAAGTCCCTTTCTGTGTGCGCTTGTTCCATATAATGACTGACTAAAGGGGCTTCTAAAACCTGCCCCCTAATCTTACTGCGATGTTCCGATATCCGCACTTTCAGAGGACGACTGGTGAGTCTGACATAATGTTTACCACATGGACATTCCCATAGATAAATGACATTTTTACTGGCACAATTGGTGAGAGATTTTAAAGAGAACAAATAGTTCTTCTCTGGGATGAAGATGTCTTTGGTCTCCCAGCAGAACCGGCATACTACACAGGAATGACATTTGTAATGCCCCGTTGGGAATCTTTTTTGCTGGGTCATGAGTGCTCTGGCTGTGTGATCTGAACGTATAACCATATTACTAATGGATTTGGTCTTTCTAAAGCCAATTAAAGGCTTGGCGTCACAGCCAGGAAGCTCACTGACTAAATGCCAGTGTCTATATATGATTTTCTTAATTTCTGTTGCTGCTGGCGAAAACTCAAAAGAACATCGTAAATTATTGTCACTCAACCGTTGTTTTCTTACAAACAATGCCTTCCTAGGTATGTCCTTAACTCTTTGGAGGGCTCTGTCTGTAATGTGCCTGGGATACCCTCTTCGTGAGAGTTTCTGTTGAATGGCACGTGCAGAGTGCGCAAAGTCAGCCACATTAGTAGAGTTCCTCTTAGCTCTGGCAAACAAACCAAATGGAATGTTATTTTTTACATAAGGAGGGTGGTGAGATGTATACTTAAGATACGGGTTCCTATCAGTAGGTTTTCTGTACAGCCTTACTGCTATTTTTCCTGATTCTGCAATGTAAACCTCGACATCTAGAAATGGAATGGAAACAGGATCTGCATGAGGAGTGAAACGGAGGTTAGTATCCAAGGAGTTAATCCACAGCACAAAACTGTTCAAAATATCTTTAGAATCCAAGATGAAAAACAGATCATCTATAAACCTGCCATAGAAAATGACATGTGGCAAGAAGGGATTGATATGTTTGTTGTAAATATGTCGAAGTGGCTCATATATATGTTCGCTACACTGGGGGCCAGCGGGCTCCCCATGGCCAGGCCCCTAATTTGCATATAGTAGCTGTCGCCAAACCTGAAATAGTTATGTTCAAAAACCACGTCTAATAAATCCATAAGGAAATGCGTAGGTGGAATATGGGACTCCCTGGAATCCAATTTGTCAAGTACAATGCTTCGTGCCTCCTCTAGTGGGATGTTGGTGTAAAGTGCTTCTACGTCCAATGATAGTAGAATGCTATCTTTTGGTACCACAATGCCTTCCACTATAGATATAAAATGTGTGGTATCTTTTATAAAGGAAGGTGTCTCCCTAGAGAATTTATTGATGTGGAAGTCCACATATTTCGCGAAGGGCTCGAGAACCAAATTTGTGCCAGATACGATAGGTCTCGCGGGGGTGGGCATACCCTCTGTTCTAGGTTTGTGAATTTTAGGAATTAGATGGAATATGGGAGTTCTCAGATGCTCATTAAATAAGAACTGCGTGGTTTTGTCCGTGATATATCCCAAGTTAACACCTTCATACAAAACTGTTTTAATTATATTGGATATGTGTGCCGTAGGATCACGGGGCACTTGGTGATAAGAGCTGCTATCCCCTAACTGCCTAGTAGCTTCAGCAATATAGTCAGTGGTGTCTAACACAACTATTCCTCCTCCCTTATCTGCCTGTTTAATAATGATGGAGCTGTCTTGTGCTAGTTGGTTCAGAATTAGTAAAGTCCAAAGATCTTAATCATTAGAGAATTGTGGTCTTTGATATAGAAAGATCTGCAAGGCTGAAGCAGAAAATGGTCTTTTACTAATATATGTGAAAGGCCAAGCATTCTGAAGGAGGTAGGCCAAGTGGTGTATCATCATGTCCAAAGCTCTGCTTCTCTCTAGAATAGCAGGGGATTTTGATACTTTGATGTCAAGCAACCACCCCCTCAATCAGAGGTAATTCCTGACAGAGACACCACCAGTGTGGCTATCATGACCAATGAAGATGTGTGTGGCTACAATCCAGAGCTAAAGCTCTCCAGTTCTGATCTCTCTTCCTCACAGGTCCTTCACCATGTGGCTCTACTTGACTGTCCTGTTGGGGTTTTATTTCCTTCGCCGATGGTACTGGGAGAGACAGATTGTGGAGAACCTGTCAGAGAAATATGTCTTCATCACTGACTGTGACTCTGGATTTGGGAACCAGTTGGCCAGGCAGCTGGATGCCCAGGGGATGCAAGTGTTGGCCGCCTGCCTCACCCAGACAGGGGCAGAGGAGCTGGAGAAGACAGCCTCAGGGTGCTTGAAAACCACTATTTTGGATTTCAGTTCCACGGAGAGCATTGCTGCAGCAATGGAATGGGTGAAAGGCTATGTCAGGGACAAAGGTGACAGGCTCCTTCTATACTATATACTGTATATGTATATTGTGTGCGCTGTAATGTGAACATGATTAGCTTACTTCAGATGCAAGTTCTGTTTGCCGCTTATCCAAAGGAAACTAGCTAAAGCATTCAATGGGCTGCCTCGGGTCTTGCCCACAGACCTCCAGCTTCTCTTCCTCATCTCTCCCGTTCTTTCTATGAAGTAGGGAGGGGCCTCGGTCAGGATCCTGAACCTTCAGGCTGTTGTGAGGGAGGGCCTCATAGGCCTCTGAGCATTCACACGCAGACAGACAAAGACACACAGAGACAGAACTTCTTGCTGAAGCCAACTGGGAAGGAACCTCTGAGACAAAGAAGTCCCAGCAGCAGTTTTATTGATCATACAGGAAGCAAGAGTGGGCATATGCTGATTTGTGCAAATAGTCATGTGACATTACATAATACTGGGTTGGGCAGTGGGCCGGTGAAATCCATGAGGAATGACATACGCTAGACATGATCTGAACAGGTGATCAGGGCTTGCAACAACAGGAAATGTGGTGTCCTTCTATTTTGGGGGATGAATCATCTGTTTGGCCCTCTGCACAGAAAAACACAGCCCAGCATCCCAAGCTGCCTCTTCCCGATAGGAAGGCCCTTTGGGGAGACTGTGAAAAGAACCCTAACATCCCAACATTTCTAGACTTCTGCCACAAAAATGTGCTGCTAGGTTCTGTCTGGCTTCATGACAACCGTGCACTGAATAAGCATATGGCTTCGGTTCCAATAACATTCCCCACCCATTCCTCTGATACTATGTTGGATAGAAAGACAAAGGGACATTCCTCCCATGGCACTAGCACAAAATGTGACAAGCTGTGTAATTTGACACAGTAAATCTTCTCTTGATGGCTCACCACGCTGCCAAGTTTATGGTGATACAATGATACCTCATACAACGTCCAAACTTGGTTCCACAAGTTTGGACTTTATACGGATTTGGACTTTGTATGATGCATGCAAAATCCTAGCCACAATGCCTCATACAACGTCCAAATCCTTGCCGCGATGCCTAATACAACGTCGTTTCCACAGAGATACATTGTACTATAACAGCACAGACTTCAGGGCAGGAAGCTGACAGAACTTTAAGAAATCATTGTCTAAAGGCTAAAAACATTACAAAAACTTGTCAAACAACCCTGATTGTCCAAGAACATACCTGTCAACCAGAAAAAAAACGGGACCTGCACAGATCGCTTGTGTGCAGGTCGCTTTCCACACATGCATGGAAGCACTATGCCACTTGCGCAACCCCTATGCAAGCGGTGTAGCACTTCCGCGCATGTGTGGAAGGGTTTTACACTTGTGTAGAACCCCTCCACGCATGCGTGGAAGCGCTCTGCCGCTTGCGTAGGGGCTGCGCAAGCGGTGTAGCGCTTCCACGCATGCGTGGAAAGTGTTTTCCCCCGCTGCCAAATTACGGGGTTTTGGCAGCGCGGGGCGGGTTATGATGCCAATCTATGTCAAATTATGGGGTAATCCCGGCCAAATCAGGATGGTTGACAGGTATGTTCAAGAACCTGTAGAATGCTGCAAAAATCCCAGGAATGCTTCTAAAAATTCTGACGAAAAAATTCAAAAAAATCCAAAATCGTGCACGGAACCACTCCTAACCACTCTTTGCCTCATGCAAAACCCACAAGAGCAATGCATGCCTGTGTCCTGCCGTTTATACTGCTCAGGCACAATGCAACCTGGGAAAACCCCAATGCCTCATACAATGTCGCACGACTTTGTATGAGGCAACTTTTTTCAAGGAATTAGGCGATGTTGTATGAATCCGATGTTGCATGAAGCGGACTTTGTATGAGGTATTACTGTATATGAATTTCCACAAAGTCAGGTTACAAGTCTTTTAGTTTCTCTCCTAATGTGAATAGAATCCAAAGATCTTCATATTTCCAAGCCATGTTTCTGATGTGAGGTTTTGATCAGATCCTCAAAGTTTCAAAATGCCATCCAAACCAAATTGAGGAAGGGGTCCACTGCATTACTTTAGTACACATCCAGATCTCAAGACCAGTAGGAATCACAAACGTTCATTAGAGCACTAAATGTATAAATTATTTCTTGACACAGGTCTCTGGGGATTGGTCAACAATGCTGGTATAGGTAATGCTACAGCCCCCAATGGATGGCTGAGCAGCAAGGATTTTGCAAATGTGATATATGTCAGCCTCATCGGACTGATCGATGTAACTGTATATGCTGCCTCTAGTGAGAAGAGCCAGAAGAAGGATAGTCAATGTGACCACTGTGATAGGAAGACTGGCACCCTTTGGAGGTGGTTACTGCCCATCTAAGTATGGTGTAGAGGCCTTCTCTGACAGCCTGAGGTAAAATATCAGTTCTTCCATGTCTCTTTTCCTTTGTCAAGTGGTATATTTGTATCCCCCTCCAAGACCAAAGAGTATTGAGTTACATTGATTAATTAGCAGGTGCTGGAAGATATGGCAGCTAGGGATATGGTCTTATAAAAAATGTTGGGCTAGATGCACATAAAGGAGCAATGAAAATCAGTGCAAAAAAAGCAACCTTTTTTTAATGTAAGCTGTGTCATGGTTTCCACATGCGACCTTGATTTGATTTTAAGGTGACATTTCATTCATGTAGTGTTAAGACACATGTAGTTTTCTTAGGTTTAGAAAGCCAGTTTTCATTTTAGAGCACATTGGAATGCCAGGCTGTTAGTCTGACATAGCAATGATGTATAGTTAGAATAGTTCCCTCCCCAAAGGGAGGAGGGAAGAGTGAGTGTCCAGGACTGGACACATTCAAAGAAACACACCTGCAGTACCCCACGAGGGAACTGAGTGACAGCTAGGTCAGCTGACTACACCATGAGGGAGATGACGTCTCCACTCATGTCAATTAAACTAATTGCCAGAACACCTGCAGAACAAAACTTTCTCAGAGGAAGCAAAGGTGGGGGCCATATGTCAAACAGATAGCACCTGCAAACTGTCCTGTTCTCATGGGAACAAAGGTGCTTTCTCATTAGATCACCAAATTCCAAAGCTCTTTTTCTCTATAAAAAGGGCCCAGTTTGAGCACTCACAAGGCACTTTGGGAGCAAGGATGGAAACCCTTGTCTCTTATCACCATGATCTTGATTGCAGCGGGAGCTCTGGTCCACCAGCTCCTCAAAATGACTCTTTGGGGCTAAAAGTAAGCCATGAGAGGCAGAACCGCCCCAAACTCAAGAAGTTTGAACCTGCTAGGGAGCTAGTAAGATTTTATTTTATTTATTTGTTTTATTAGCTTGTGTTTTATGAAGAGTAGATAAATTTAAGATCTGTATCCAATATTGTGTTTCCTTCAATAAATCTTCAAAAGCCAGTCTTGTGTTGCCTGCCTTTGTAAAGAAGGAGAAGGAAACCCAGCAGAGCAGAAGTGATTCCAATTGTCCTCATTGCTTCAACAGACTGAAGGAGGTGAGAGGGATTGCTCTGTCTGTTAAGGGGAGGGAGAGTAGCAGCACTAAGAAGCCTAGCTTCTGCCAAGTGATCTATATTACCTATCATATGCAGAAGGCTACTCTATCCCTGTCCCCTAGCAAATTGGGCTAGGGTGAGGAGTGCTTATTAAGGCAGCAGGTTGCTGGACTGAAGGTCCGCTCTGCTAGGTGTTCCCAAAAAGAAATATTCTGGGTGCCCAACGTAGCCTTGGTGAGGCATGTTCCTCCCCCTACGTCCCTGATAAACTGTATTACATTCAGTAATACACGTGAATGAGAGCACAGAGTCCAGAAATCAAGGCATGATCTGAAGCGAAGCACAAGGTCCAGGACTCAAGGCACAAAGAGCTAAAATCAAAGCACCAGCTCTAGAGGTCAAAGTATGAGCAGGATCAAGGCATGGACTCCAAGAGTCTAGCAATAGTGAGTCTGAAGACCTTTATTACAGAGGTAGCTTCTGGGAGGGAGAGCTAGTGCTTGTATATCTCAGATACCCAGAGGACCCCTCAGCACTCGCCAGGCGAGGGTCCAGTCCTGCAGGACTTGGACCAGTAGCTGCCACTCTGGAGACTCCCTCTCCACCTACCTGCAAGGTGAGTAGCAGTAGCAAAGGGAGTTTCTGGGCTATGGCAATGTTAGAAAGCTACCTCATCCCTCTCTCCTCTGGGCATCCTGGGTGCTTCAGCCTTTGACACTGGTCTTTCTGTCCTTCCTGGGCTAGTGCCTAGGGACAACCCGGCATAGTCCAGGGGGTCAAATTCCCCTGCCACTTCGTCAAGAGGCCCATTTATGTGCTATAAACATCTATTTTTTTCCTTCGAGTATGTGCTCTTGAGAAGTAGGCATTGCTATGTCAGAACTTGTGATGCCCCTTTTGTTCCAAAGGGCAGAACAGTCCAAAAATAAATATTTGTTCTCAGTATTATGTTAGCAGAATTTAAACTTTGGTTCTCTTCTTTCTTCTTCCTTCCAACTCAGGCGAGAGCTTATTCCCTTTGGAGTTCAAATCAGCATTATTGAGCCTGGTAGTTTTGCTACAGGTTTTGGCCAAAAAATAATGGACAGTTACAAGGCTGCTTGGAGCCTGGCACCTCTTGATACCAGAGAAGCGTATGGGCAGCCATACTTTGAGGAATGAGAGTAAATTTTCTGGAAACTCTCTTGCGAGCCAAATATAAAATGGATGGGAAATAGGAAGGATAAGATCAAAACTGAAAACTCCAATCTCTGCTCTTATTACTCAGGATAATAAACTACAAAAGAAATTACCTATGTTCTTTTAAAAATGAAACATATAAACATGATTACAGATGAAGGAGGAAATGGTTAGCATTAATGGATGAGTACTGGTTGGCAGTTGTTTCCTACTATTGTTTTTAACCTTTATTAAACATTTGGAGCCTCACTGTCTAGGAAATATCTGTCAGGAAGATGGGGAGAGACCCTGCAAATCATAACCACAAATTAAATAGGGAGAAATCCCAAGGTGAACTGATCCACTCATATTTACTTCTGATTCTACCCAGTAGTTTTATTTCTAGTGCCAGCTGAGTATTCCATTATTTCTATTTTTGGCCGGAATTTCCCCAAAGGAACTACTTTTCTTTCTTAAACTTGACATTCAGGAAAGTTCAACCATGAGAGGCAGACACAATCTCCCATAGATCTAGATGTTGGGAAGCTTAACCCTTGAAGGTTTGGACAGTCAATCTGGTGGTCTTCAATTGGTTCAGTGCCACCTTGCATAGCCAGTGATTGTAGGAACTGGCACTCTAAAGCATTTGGTGTTACTCTTCTTTTCTTTACATTTTTCAAATGCAGGCTGCAGATTCAAAAGTTTTTTATTTAAATGGTCATATTTAAATGATTAGGTAAGGTAAAGGTTTCCCTTGCTCGAAAGCCAGTCGTATCCGACTCTAGAGTGCAGTGCTCATCTCTGTTTCCAAGCCGAAGAGCCCAGCGCTGTCTGCTTCTGCAGACGTTTCCGTGGTCATGTGGCAGGCATGACTAGACACCGGAGCGAACGGTACCCTGTTTACCTTCCCACCGAAGTGGTCCCTATTTATCTACTTGCAATTTCTTGCTTTCGAACTGCTAGGTTGGCAGGAGCTGGGACAAAGATGGGAGCTCATTCCGTCCTGCAGTACTCGGGAATCGAACTGCTGACCTTCCGCTTCCCAGTCAGCGTCTTACCTACTTGAGCCACTGCAGTCCCTTTTTAAATGATTATAAGGCCATAAATGCTTGCATATATCTAACATTTTAGGTCATAGAAATACTTCCCTTATCACACAAATGATATAAGTTTAAGACATGTATAGTACTGTATAGTTGTGTGGAACCTTTGAGATGAAATTACTTTGTTTTGGTGGATCAGCAAAATCTTACAAAGAACTAGATACAGTATTTCCCATGGTATTGCCTTACTTGGTAATGTCAGGTTTTGCCTTATGATTAACATGTTATTGGTGATAGATGACCATGTCTGTGTATGGATGATTGTGAAGCTGACCAAAGTAGCCCTTAAACCAGATGCAATATAAAGAGAATATTTCTTGTGCTTAACTCTCTTTCCTTCTCTCTCAACTGGAATTTAGAGAGTCTGCTTTCTTGCTATACAAAATATGTTAGCAAACACTATACAGAATAATTTCCCAGTGTATTTGGACAGATGTCTACAGAACGCCTCCATCTGAAATCATGTAAACATACTCAGAAGCAGTCTACACAGGCATATAGCCCTCATTTTGGTGTGGCTTGGGAATGGTTTGATCCAATCACATGCATACATCGATCAATCCAATCAGCCTCAAAAGATCCACAGCCTGTTCTATTTTGAGTCCCCATCAGCACCAGCCCACCTAAAGAGCTCTTCCTGGGCTAATGGAAAGGGAATCATCACTGCCTTTGACGACCATTCGGAGACTACAGCTGGTCCAGAATGTGGCAGCCCATGTGGTGATGGGGTGTGGGCATTATGCCCATGCCTCACCACTGCTTCAGGAGCTGCACTGGTTGCCAGTTTGTCTCCGGGTGCAATTCAAGGTGCTGGTTTTTACCTTTAAAGCCCTATATGGTAGTGGACCAGGATACCTAAGAGACCGCATCACCCTGAGGACATCTGTCCGTCCAACCAGAGCAGAACAGAGGGGCTCTCTAATTGTCCCATCAGCCAGAGGGGCTCACCTCTCTGGCACAAGGAGGAGGACCTTCTCCATGTCCGCTCCAGCCCTCTGGAACCTCCTGCCAACAGAACTATGTCTCTGGATGGAACTGCTGCCTTTCAGAAAAGAACTTAAAACCTGACTGGCGGGCCAAGTGTGGGGTGCAGGTGGAAGGGTAAACCTCAATTGGGTGGCTGATATAGAAGAGAAGAAGAAGAGAATTCCTTCCGCATGGTTCCTTCGGTCCCTGCACCCTTTTTAGGGGGTGGGTAGTTTAAAATAATTTTTAACCTGTTTTTATCTGGGATTGCCAATCGCCCTGAGTTGGCCTCGGAGAACCTGACAGAGAAATGCGTCTTCATCACCGACTGTGACTCTGGCTTTGGGAAGCTGCTGGCCAAGCAGCTGGATGTCCGGGGGATGTGGGTGTTGGCCACCTGCCTCACCCAGAAGGGGGCACTGGAGAAGACCACCTCAGAACGCTTGAAGACCACCTCAGAACACTTGAAAACCACCATTCTGGACGTCACCTCCACAGAGAGCATTGCTGCAACAACAGAGTGGGTGAAAAGCTATGTCAGGGACAAAGGTGACAGGCTCCTTCGCTGTTTGTTCTGTGCTATCTATGCTATGAATATTTGATGCAAGCAACATGATTAGCTTATTGATAGTGGCTGTCAGTGACTCCTGGACATGTGTCAACATTACTTCAATGTTACCTGGCACAAACCTCCCTCCACCTCAGTCCTCTTCTTGAGGACCCCTCCTGGGTCTCCCAGACACAGGAAGCACCAGTTTGGGACAACTGAGACTTCAAGCCATTTTCCATGGCGTGCTGGTCCACCAAAATATTACCTTTTTGCTGCAACCTGGAAGATCCACTCTAAAAGTGATCCCCAGACAATGTCATAAGAAGAGAATGGTAGCAACATGGCATCTCCTGGCTTAAGATTGCTTTACTCTGTCCCCCTCCCTTCAATAAGCATACAAGTTATTGAAGGAATTGTGGTTTATTGTTCACTGGCTGATTACCCGACTTCGCATGGGTTTTTCATTTCTTTAATGTAGGCCAGCCTTTCCCTCTTGGAAATCTCGTGGGGTGTATGTGGGTCAACCCTGCCTCCTTTCCTCCGTCTCTCTCTTCCCTCACCCATCCCACTTCTCAGTCGATGGTCATTTACCACCTTTATCCTTCCCATACATGTGTCCGGCTACCTGGTGAGAGAGCGGCACACAGCCATTGAGGAGCCCTCAGACCTTCCCTCCCTCCTCGGCTTCACACACTGTGGCCGCTGCCTCCGCCGCAGAGGCTGGGTGGCCATTTCTGGAGGGGGGCCGGCCTCCTCCAAGGCTCCTGCGCCCTCCTGGCCCTCTCAAGGGCCTCCTTTGCCACCACAGTGCTGGCCCCCCATTTGCCTTCCACCTACTGTGAGCTGAGCTCAGAGGGCTACAGCTGTGCTAGTCAGATGATGTCACAATGTCAACCTATTTGGGACTATGACATCAGCTCAATTACATCACTGGGAAACACACACATTGTATCTTACATCCCTGCCACATATGTTCATAAATTCCTATGGTATCTTTACATCTCCAACATAGATTATCCTTTTTATTGTCAATCTGATGTAACCTCACTGGTGTCAGATAACATCGCCACAACATTTTATAATGATGCTCTTTAATTCTTACTGACATAGTTCTCATTATCCTCTTTTTCCACTTATTTCTACATTAATCTTTTCCTATCTTTATATTCAAATCCTGTTCCCACTTCAATTTCAAATCCTCCTGTGGGGGACTTCCGGTAAAATGGCGAGCTGAGGAGGAGTGTGGAGTGAGTGCTCTTGAGGGTGAAATAAAGGTGGAGTAAAAGATTCCTGTTTAGAGAAGGTACAGAGAAATGACAGTGGCTGCTAGAGTTTATTAGAACTCACAGAAGTTTTACAGAGATTACAGAGAGTTGGTGGGAGAGGGGTGAAAGGCAGAGAGCCTGGAAGAAGTGATTTATTAGTTCTCTGTTCTCTGTGAGTTGGTCTGCTGGGGAGATTGAACAGGCGTGGAGTGAGTTGGAGAAGAGGCAGTACATGTAACAACTGACTGTTTTGCTGGCGAAAGCAGAGACTTGGTGGGAGAGAGGTGAAAGGCAGAGATCCTGGAAGAAGTGATTTATTAGTTCTCTGTTCTCTGTGAGTTGGTCTGCTGGGGAGATTGAACCGGCGTGGAGTGAGTTGAAGAAGAGGCAGCACATGTAACAACTGATTGCTTTGGTGGCGAAAGAGTTAACTTGATGGTGAATTAAAAGAACCAGAAGAAGGAAAGTCATGCTGGGATAACAAATAGAAAAACGGACAGATTGTTTGGTTTGGGGTGTTACGAGACGAGAGTTATGCGCCAGCGTTCCCCTGGGCTGAGGCACAGTAAGCGAAAACGGCAGGGGTGTGAGTATCGCAGAGGAGAATTTAGTCTCGCTGAAGGCAGAGAGTGAGCATCGAGGCAGCGGGGAAACATGGAAGGTCTAGACGCTGAGAACGCCGTTGCTGGGAGAAACGGTTGATGTTCAACTTGCTCAAAACAATTAGTGGCGCTCAAGATAAGAATCCCACAGTAATTCAGTGCTCGGACGGTTGGAGACGGGGCTGAGACGAAGGGGGGATTCAATGCCAAGCACCTGAAGAGTTGGTGGAAGTTTATCAACAGAGTGAGTACGATTCGAGCGAATTGAACTATTGAACTGTTGCAAGATAAAGGCTACAATTGCTACAAGGAGAGTAACATTTTAACTTTAAATGCTGTGCAAGTTGAATAGCTATTGAATGTCTCCCCTACTTCTCTGGTTGAGCTGAGGAGAATTGAAAAAGACTGAAAAAATACGGATGTACTTGTGGAAAGTAGTGGAGAGCAGAGGAGCGTGCTTGAAAGAATGCAGGGCGGGACAGAAACTGAAGAAAATTGGAGAAAAGACTTGTAACAAATTTGAGAAGATCCCAGGACAATATTATAACTTGGTTTAGTAACTCTAGTTTAACTCTGTGTAGAATAATGTATTTGCTCTGAGACTAATTGAAAACTTAGGTTTATTTTTAAGGCTCCCTTGCCCACCGGGGTTGGATTGATGGACTATTTTGTATTTATAACTATATGGAAGATAATATATACTTCGAAAAATGGGGCTAATTTTGAATTGGTAAACCGTGATCAAATAATTCTGATAAATTGGAATATATTGTGTAAATTATACCTATAGGAGGAGGGGTCAATTAGAACGGGGAGAGCAGTTGGATTGGTTAATCAGTAAGTGGTAACCAAGGTAGAAGAAGGAGTGATCAGTGAAGTGAATGAGCTGGCGTAAACCTAAAAATCCTAAATTTGTGTGGACACAAGAACCAAGGGAGACATCCTCGGATCGTAGTTATAAAAGATTGACTAGATTAGAATTTGAGATGAAAGGGGCAAATAAAGACAAGACTGACTCTAGTGGTGCGGGAAAATTACAAGATGAGAAAGAGGAAAGTCTACAGTCAGAGATTAGTGCAGCCTTTAAGAAAATTGAGTCTAGAATGGATAAATTTGAAACATTTCTGCAACAAAGTGACAGTATTAGAAGACAGGATAAATCGGACATAATTAAAGGGCAACAGGATTTAAAAGAGGTATTAGACAACTTTACGAAAATAATTAATGCAAAAGTTTCCCAAGTAGAAACAAAATTAAATATGGTAGAAGTAGAGCTTAAAGATATACAGGAAAAGGAAAGGGAGAGAAGTATTAAATTAGAGGATCAGGAGGAGAGATTATTTAGATTAGAATCTCAAATAAATCTTCCTATAAATAATCCCAACTCTTTAAAATCAAGGATATTAAAATGGATAGTTCAGTTAGAATTAGATAGAGGTATAGACCCAGAAGAGATACAAGGAGTATACAGGATAGGCCAGAAGAATACAGGTCAGACAACGAGACCAGTACTAGTAAAATTTACAAATTTAGAGTCAAAATTAAGAATAATGACTGTAGAAATCTGATTCATGTCTCAATCAGTCTCATGAAGCAGCAGTTTATATCATCAGATCTTTTAAGATAGGGAGTTAAGAGTCCACGGAGTCCAGCTTCATTAGGCTCAGAGTAAGGAAAGACAGAGACAGACGGAAAACACGACTCCAGTCTTTGGCTGAACAAAGGATACTAATCGCTTCTCTTTATTCAAGCAGAGTGTCTCAGAAACGAAACTTAACAGAAACAAAACTTAAGGCACAGACAACCAATCAGAAAGTCAGAACCCAAATAAGGAGAAGAAAGGAGAAATCTTCTCATATTCTACGCATGCCCAAAATCCAGTGTTATCTCTCATGCAGACAAAGAGGACTTTTGTTTACACAATGTGAAGGCAGACAGGAAGACGGAAACCAGATGCCTTCCCACATGTCCTCCATTTTCATTAAAATTTGAGAGAGGGACGGCTAATCATACCCCTGCATGTCATCATATTCCATAACTACTCCTCCATATACATCATCACTGTCCTCCTGGACATCGTACCCCTCCTGACTCCTGGTATCTTGTTCCGGAGGATGATACCTCATTGAGTACAATTGCCGTTGTGCAAAACTCGATGTCTCCCTTCTACGCAGTGGACATGCGTTACACATAGAAATAAGGTTAGGAATACAATTAATGCAAAAACACAAAGATATAAGGCAGATAATAATAATGAACCCATAAAAGAAAACTTGTCTAAGGACAGACAAATCAGGCAACCAAGAAGTCACCCAATCAAAGAGATTAACATCAGTGCGTACATTGTTAGTAATACTCTCCTGTAAATTCTGAAGTTCTTTCTCAATAGTATTATTCAGATCCTGGAATTTTACCCGACATCCCTGGTTCCCGACCAGTTTACAAAATCCTCCGGATTTTGCTAACAGGTAATCTATGGCCAGTCTGTCCTGCATTTGGTCTTGATGAAGCTCAGTGATTTCCATTTGAAGATCCCGTATGACCCTCCCTGTGGCATTGATTGATTTCTCCAGCCTACAGGTGAGTCCCAAAATGGACCTTCTATTCTCCTGGGTAATGACACCTGGGTATGATCCCAATGTGAGTGCTCCAGTGATAGCACTCCCTATAGCTCTCCCCCAGGAGCTACCATCAGAAAGCTGAACATCGATTATCACTTCATCATTGCAACCAGAACCCATCGGGCCGGCAGCAGCTCTCCGGCGCCGTGCATCTTCCCGAAGCGGCATTTGCACTTGTACGGGTAAGGTAAAATAACCCAATGCTGCACATTGATATTGTCCTGGATGGAAATTCGTGGCAACTCCATTAAAAAAGAACCACATGTTAGGATCCTTGATTTGCCATCCATTGCAAATTGAACCACTATCTATAGCAGAATAATCAGGAGTAAACATAGGAAACACATCATATATATCTTCAATAGTAGTGTTAAACAAGGTATAATTAAGCTTATAAGAACTGTTAGAACTACCCCATAACCAAAAATAATCGTCACAACCCGTATAATTGCCTACACTCCACAAAACCCTTTGTGCTTGAGTCCAGTACTTCCATTTACTATTCCAAACTCCAGAACTATGACAGCAGAAACAAAGTCCTTTAGTGTATTTCTTGAATGTCATGCTTCGCCAGCGGGTGTTGTTAAATTGTTCTGGAGGATTAGAGAAGAGCGTAGACCTATCAACATGTTGCAAATGTCCAATAACCAACTCTGGCGTGTTGAACAATGCCTGAAGAAAGGCCATTTGAGACACGGCCAGTGGATGCTCATAGTATAACGTTGCATTCTTACCATGAACCTCAAACATATAGTTAGCATGACGAATCCAAAAGTTGGGGTTGCCCCCATGAGGTATTGTTCTTACAGCTGGAAGCACAGTAAAAAAGAAAAGAACAAATGTCAGCAAATTTAGTCTACTGGTGAACCACCGTCCTGGAGCTGAGTAACCTTCTTCTCTCTCCATGGGCGGATCGCTCGAGCAGGAACCCTTCCACTCAGGATTCCCTTGTTGCCAATAAATGACCAATGGCTTAGGAAGACACTCCCCTAAGAAACAGGAGCATGCCCTGTTATTACTAGTACCATGTAACTAAACATGAAACATGCCTGATGTATAACACAAATGCAATATCACAAACCCATATACATGTGTAGGGTACTGACAACTCTTCCATGTACTTCTGAAGGTACCTTGAGATATGCAGTTTCATAAGGCAATACATAACATAAGCAAAGACAGGTCTTTCTCCTGCAAGAGAATAAGCAAACATTTAAGCATAAACAAAACATGAACATTTCTCTTCTTCCTTACATGAAGGAGGTCTGGTTGCATTTTAGAAAGCATTTATCACTCCCCAAGTACATGAGTAAGGCATTAAATTTCTTCTTCTCCCACTGGTGTGAATGAAAGAAGCATTCAATAACTTAAAATCAGCATAGCATGGTAACTCAAATACAGTACAAATCTCATTAAAGCATTTCGCACTCATAGCCTGAGCAGGTAGACAATTTCTTAAAAAAGGCTGTCAGGGTTTATAATGCAAACAAAGCCAATTCTTCTTTAAAGTCCACACAAACTTTTTTTCTTTTAGTCCAATTAAAATGTCCAAATTAAAAGTCCAAATCTTGATTGAAGCTTCCTTAAACACCCTCTTTTCTCCAGCACAGTTCTTGGCATGGCAAAGGTTGAAATTAAGCCATAAATTAAGTCTCACTGAATTCACAAGACAATCCCACACAACCCCCCTTTTCAGCTTTTCAGGCAAACACACATTCCTTCATGCTCCAGCCACACCCATCTGCATTAAGGCAGGCGAAGAGGTGTGAAGGCACAAAGACTTCTCCAGAAGTTGCAAGTAATTTTCACACAGAAGAAAATCACAGGGAATTCCAAGTTGCTTTCCCTGCAATCCTGATGCTGAAACTTGGGACAGCTCACTCTGGATCTCTTTGTTTGAGGGTTGGGCAGTTCAAAATCAGCCAAAAACTGTATGCCTTCTCCCTCCTTGTATTTTTGCAACAGCCTGCTGTCCATACAGGATGGATCCACGCCCTTTTCCTCTGCATTTCTTTCATCTGCAGCTTCTGAATCTCAACTTTATGACAAACTGCATCTGTTAGTTTGTACTTGCACCCCTTTCTGGTCTTGGGTTTTGTGCATTCCTCCTTTGGGCCATCCTTCCACTTCTGCAGGATCTTCCTGCCCAAATGTGAGGTATCAAGTTTACTACTCAGCTTCTCCTGCTTTTGTGATGAGGGTTGCTTCACGGGGGGGCTGAGATCCCCTATGCTGCTCTTTGAATAATACCCCTTGCTTCCTGCCACTCTGCATGCATTAACAGCTTCAATCTGCGATGAGGTCCCCACCATTTGTTCCCCATCAGCTGGCACTAGTTGTTTTTTAGACTCGGCAGGCAGTATTGCAGCAGAGAACAGGTCTTTTGTAGGGCTAAAAGTGCTTGATTGCTGCAAGGCAGGATATAATGTCCCATCTCCATTTCCACCTCCACCCCCATCAGGGGGCTGTTGTTTCTCATATGATGGAGGGGCAGTTGCCATAGCCCCCCCTTTGGCTGGAGGCAAAAGCTGTGGGAGGGGGCCAGCAAGCCCCTGAGACAACAGAATATTCTTTGGAGTGAGTCTTTGAAGGCAGTCTCTAACTTCCTCCCACGTAAATTGAACTGATACAAAAATTCTCTCATGCTTCTGCATTTCTCTCCCAATCTGTTTCCACTGTTGTAAGTCCAAGCATTCATCAAATTTAACCCAAGGACTGATTTTCCCTATAGCTTTGACTAGCTTTTGTATCTCCTTCTCATCAGCCTTTCATCCATTCATATGCAAAAGATCTGAGATATCTTTACAAAGTTCATTCCCTTGCGAAGTCAATATGCACCCCATAATTAAATTGTGTTTTCCACTTTTCCACTCACCTAGTTGTAATTCTCAAGCGCTCGATTTATGACCTTTCCTCTTGTCGAAGCGAGTGAAGACCTTGTCCCTGGTCACCAATTATGAGGTGTTAATTGCTGAAGCAGAGTTCAAAGAAGGCTCTCTCATTGTAGTTCAAAGCGTCACACGGAGCGCCACTTGTAGAAATCTGATTCATGTCTCAATCAGTCTCATGAAGCAGCAGTTTATATCATCAGATCTTTTAAGATAGGGAGTTAAGAGTCCACGAAGTCCAGCTTCATTAGGCTCAGAGTAAGGAAAGACAGAGACAGACAGAAAACACGACTCCAGTCTTTGGCTGAACAAAGGATACTAATCGCTTCTCTTTATTCAAGCAGAGTGTCTCAGAAACGAAACTTAACAGAAACAAAACTTAAGGCACAGACAACCAATCAGAAAGTCAGAACCCAAATAAGGAGAAGAAAGGAGAAATCTTCTCATATTCTACGCATGCCCAAAATCCAGTGTTATCTCTCATGCAGACAAAGAGGACTTTTGTTTACACAATGTGAAGGCAGACAGGAAGACGGAAACCAGATGCATTCCCACAAATGACGTGTATAAAACATAAGGGTAGTGAAAGTCTACAATATGAAGGACAACTTTTGGAGGTTTATCACGATATATCGAATGAAGAACGGCTATGGATGCAAAAATTAAAACCAGTAACGAATATATTAAGACAAAAGGATGTTAAATACAACTGGCAACACCCTCAGAAATTAAAAAATTTCTGGATGGGGAAGACCTCGGTAATAAATACACAGACTGATTGTATGGATATTCTTGAATCCAATAATTTTATTAAGGATGGCACCCAGGAATGGAAAAAAATAATGGAAGAACTTGTAAAAACTGGTTGTCAGAGCCCGAAGCAGAAATAGATCAGATTGAGTAATTTGGTACTAGTAGGAATGACTAGGCAGCCCCTGCGCATTTCTTTTGAAGGGTTATAAGTATTACGTTATATGACAGGATCAAGAAACTAATAAATGGTTTATGTATATTTACACCAAGTAGAGCTTGTTTTCCACCTCACATGATTGTTCAAGTTACACCAGGAACAGAAGAAGACACCACCACATAGAATAGTCAACCCCCCATTCTCCAGTAATTGGAGGTGGTCCCGCAAATGGAGGGAACCGGGGGTACAAGGGAAGAAAAGGGTGGGGTAGGGGGGAGGATAGTGGGTTTGTATAGTCAGGATAAGGGTTTGTCACACGGATCTACAATTGCTTTAGTGGTAAATATGAAGAAAGTCAGGTATGAAGAAGTTTAGTATAGCAACCTGGAATGTTAAGGGCATGGGCTGTCAAATGAAGAGGAAGAGGCTAGAAGCGGCTTTAAGATTAGAAAAACCAGATATTATATTTCTCCAGGAGACCCATCAAAAATTTCAGCAGAAAAATAATCTATATCTTGGGTGGATACAAATATATGAAAAAGCCTTAGGCACGTCGAAATCAAGAGGTGTTGCCACTCTAATCTCGAAAAGATTAGGTTTTACATTGAACAAATGTATGAGTGATGAGGAGGGTAGATATCAGATAATAACAGGAAAAATACAAAATGAAGAGGTGACATTAGTGAACTTATATGTGCCAAACCAAAACTAGGATAAGTTTCTAGAAAAATTGCTTCCAATAATAAATAAGGAAAAAGCCAAAAACTTGATAATTGCAGGCGATTTTAATAAGACAAGCGCTCCAATAGATGTTTCAAAGGTAAACAAAAAGAGTAAACATTGTAATGGATTTATAGATAGATGGATGAAACAACTTGATGTTAAAGATACATGGAGAACTTTAAAAGGTCCAGAAAGGGCTTATACCTTTTATTCCCCAGTGCATAAAATTTACACAAGAATAGATTACATAATGGTATCAACAAATTGGCTGGGGAATCTGGAGGAAATTAAAACAGGAATTATTAAAGTATCAGATCATGCAATGATTCTTTTGGACATGAGGTTTGCAAACGTCGACAAATTTGAGAGGAGCTGGAGACTAGATACAGCATTATTATAAAATGAAAAAATTAAAGAAAAATTGAGAGCCAAGTGGCAATTTAATTGGGAAATGAACGATACAGGTGATGTCTCACCCAATGTTCTTTGGGACGCAATCAAAGCAATATTTAGGGGAGATTGCATTATGGAAAAATCAATAAATAATAAAAGAAATAATGATGTACAAAAAAGCTGGAAAAAGAAATAAAAGAATTAGAATTAAGTCATGCTAAGTCAGGGGCAGAAGGAACATGGGTGAAACTTCAATCTGCAAGAAAGGTAATGTTGGGACAAGAAATGGAGAAGGCAAGAAAGGATCTAGTCTTTTTAAAAAGAGATAGTTTTGAATTTAGCAATAAGAGTATGCGAAGGCTAGCGAAGGCGGTTAGACAGAAGAAGAGTAAAAGTGAGATAGAAGTCTTGGTAGATAAAAATGGGATTCATCGTAATAAATTATCAGAAAATGCAAATAGTAGAAGATTTCTATTCAGAACTTTACAAGGAAAAAGAAGTGGATCAGGAACTCTTAAAATCTTATATAGCCAGCAATTTAAAAAGAAGACTAGATGACAATCATAAGAAAATAATGGAAGAAAAGATCAATGATAAAGAGAGAGAGGGAGTGATACAAAAACTCAAATTAGATAAAGCTCCAGGGGAGGATGGCTTCCCCTCTGAGTTTTATAAAGTGTTCAGTGATCTAGTAGTCCCTAGACTCAAGAATCCATTCAATTACATTCTGGAAGGCGGAGTTATGCCTGAATCATGGAGTAAATTGATTACTGTGTTAATCCCTAAACCTGAAAAGGATAGGGAAAGGATGGAATCTTATAAACCAATTTCGCTCCAGAATCAGGACACTAATTTTTTTCAGCCATAATGGCTCAGTGATTGAATAAATTTGTTAGTCTTTATATAGAGGAGGATCAAACTGGTTTTGTAAAAGGTAGACAAATGGAGAGGCTGATAGCTAGATTACTTAACATTATAGAACATTTAAAGAAAACAAAAGAAAAAACATGCATCTTGGCCCTCGATATATATAAGGCATTTGACTCTGCAATGGAGGATGATTAAAGAAATAATTAATCAATTTGACTTCGGAAATAATTTCAAATATGTGATTGCACAACTATATAAGCGAAGTCAAACAAAAATTAAGATAAATGAGGGTTATAGTAAAACAATAATGTTAAATGCGGGTACAAGACAGGGATGTCCCCTCTCACCTATTTTGTTCATCTTGACGATGGAAATACTGGCAACAGCAATTAGACAAGATGAGTCGATAAAAGGAATAGGGGGGAAAAGATAGGGATGTTTGCGGACGATACGCTTTTAATAATAAAAGATCCTCATCTTAAAATTAAGAGCATACAAGATCATCTGAACCTATTTGAAAGAACAACTGGCCTAAGTATAAACTGGGACAAAACTGAGGCGTTAGTATGTAACTTAACAGAGACAGAAACAAAAAAATTGATGGATACTTATAAATTTAAAGTTAAGAAACAAATGAAGTACTTAGGAATATACATCTCAGCGGAAGTCAAAGATTTATACAAATTAAATTTCATAAAATTAAAGCAAGAAGTAAAAAAATTAATAGCACGTTTAAAGAAAGTAAAAATGTCATGGTTTGGAAGAATAACCACATGTAAAATGAAAATAACACCGAAACTTAATTTTTTGTTTGAAAATCTCCCTATTAAAATATATCAACGAGATTTAAAAGAGTGGCAGAATATGATAAAGGAATATTGTGGCAATGGAAAAAGTCCCAGGATAACCAAGTCCCTGTGGTATATGAAACAAAAAGAAGGAGGGTTAAACTTACCAAATGTAAAGAATTATTACTATGCTTTTCACTTGAAAAGAATAGTGAAAAGACTAAGCCAGGTAAAAATAGAAAGCACAGAGCTAGATTGGCTTGAATATAGTAAGTTAAAGGGGGAATTTTTTTAAGGAAAAGAATTGCATCAGCAAAAAAATGATAATTATACGTTGAAAATGGCATACAACGTTTGGAAAACTTTAAAGAATAAAATGGCCCCGAAGTGGTCCCCAATTATTGAGTTATTAGATATCAGTGATTGTCCGATACCAATAACAATCCAAACAAGAGATATCTTGAAGCAAAATAAAGTACTATTATTGGTGGAGTGGTTCGATAAGTGTGGTAGTGAACACATAAGAAGTGAAATTTATAATAATCTGAAACTAAACTGGTATCAAAAACTGCAGGTGGAATATTGGGATAGGAAAATGAGAAATAAAGGTAATCCAGTAGAAGAGAGGGATTTAACAACATTTGAAGAATTAGTTCAAGATGTGAGGAAAGGGAAAAGAAATATGCAAGGAATACTTGGTAAAATTTATCAATACCTTAATTTTAATAAAAACATACAGCATGTATTGAGACAAATTTGGGAGGATGACCTGGGTATAGTTATAGATGAAAACAAATGGAAAGGAAAGTGGTCTCAGAGAATCATGCGTTCGCTATCCATAAGGGAGAAAGAGCACAATAGCAAGATACTGTGGAGATGGTACATGATGCCAGTAAGACTACAACAAATGAAAAAGCATAAAACAGATCAATGCTGGAGGTGTCAACAACCACGAGGTACTTTTATACATATGTGGTGGGAATGCCAGTACACTCAATTTTTTTGGAGATCAATAGAAATAGAAGTAAGCAGGATATTAAGAAGGAAAATTAATTTAAGTCCAGAATTGGTTATAATAGGTGAGACCGATGATGTAAACTTAAATCGTCATGAGAAAGAACTATTGATAACACTTCTCTCAGTATCAAGGGAAATTATTGCTAAACAATGGAAAGAGAAATTAACATTTAATAAAGAGAAATGATATTCTGATATATGGCAGCTAGCATTGAACGAGAAGTTAACTATAGAAATGAAAGCAAAAAGAGGCGAGAAGAGTAAAAGTAGCTTTTGGGAAACATGGCAGCCTTTCATCTCATATACTTTACCCAAAGAAAATAATGTCGGCCCAGGCCCGGAGATTCGTAAATTTTGGGAAAGATAGAAGGGTGGAGAGGTAAAGCTTTTAACATCTGTAGATCCAACTGTATAGCACAGGTGTATTATCTCATATTCAAAAATAAGAAATTTAGATATTGTATTACCAGGAGGTTACAAGTTGAATCTGGGAGATTCTTTGTTTCTATTATATTGTAATTGTATGTTTTTTTATGTGTCTCTCTTTTTTCCTATGTATGTTTGTATATATGTGAGTTTATTTTAAAATAATAAAAATATTTTTTTAAAAAAACAAATCCTCCTGTGGATCACCCTCCCTGTTTATTAAAGCATAAAGTTTGCTAACTAGACCCTTAATATTTCTATCTCCTTTTCTAATTTTTGAAACCAATTCTTCAAATTCCGTCTTTTCTCTGTCTATATCTAGTTCTCTCCAATATTTGCAATTCCAATTATTAACCTTCATTGTCTGGAACCAATTCATTTTCAGCTGTTCAAACAACTTTTTCTTCTTACCTTCATCCCTGCAGATCCGTAACCAGTCTTTCACCAAGGAAACTTCATTTTTATCCAATATTTCCTTTATTTCTTTATCTATTTTTAGCGGAAAACATGCCATATCTGCTAATTCCAAAATTGGAGAGATATCTGGGGCCAAATTGTTCTTTAATCTTTTCCACACGTTCATAAGTCCCTTCATCATTGTATTACTAGTAACAGTCTTTCTAACCTCACCTCCCCAAAAAAAAAAAACATTTTGCCTATGTTCCTAAAATCTTTCATCTCAATCTCCTCCCAAATTGCTTTTTCTCTTGCCAAGATCTTCACAACATTCTTAATTTGAAAAGCACGGTAATATGTCACTAAATTTGGCATTCCTAAACCACCTTCTTTCTGAGGTAGATACCATAGTTTCTTTGATAATCTAGGCTTTTTAGCTCCATTACAAAAATTATTAAACAACTTTTGAATTCATTAATTTCCTTGTCCTTCAATTGAATTGCCAATGCATCAAATAAAAAATTAATTCTCAGTAAAAACATCATTTTGCTAATTGCAATTCTCCCAAACCATGACAACTTCAACTTTTGAAAACTTTGTATTCTAGTCTTCATTTCCATTTTCAAACTATCATAATTCAATCTTTTAAGCTCTTCCAATCTATTTGATATAATTATTCCCAAATATTTCAACTTATCTTTAATGTGAATGTTGCTCAATCCCTTTATCTTCTTCCTCTCATCTTCTCCCATATTACATAACATCATTTCCAATTTATCCCAATTTATCTTCAAACCTGTAATATCCTCAAAATCCTTAAATTGTATTTTAATCCTATCCATAACCCTCTCAGGATGCTTAACAATTATTAATGTATCGTCTGCATACATACTTATTTTATTACCCATTATCCCTTCTATTTTTGCATCCTCTCTTATACTTTTAGCCAATATTTCCATTGCCGTGATAAACAATACAGGGGACAAAGGACAACCCTGTCTAGTTCCCGCCTCTAGCTTTACCTCATCTGTTGACCTCATCATTTACTCTAACCTTGGCGATCCCTTTCTGATATAATAAATCAATTACTCTTCTAAATTTATCCCCAAATCCATAACTTTTAACTAGTTCCTTAATCGTGGTCCATTGTAGGGAATCAAATGCTTTAAAAATGTCCAAAGATATTAGTCCCACTTTTTCTTTCGTTTGATTCATATTATCTATCAAATCTAACACTCTTCTAGTCAAGTCTGCCATGTGCCTCCCTTTTAAAAATCCCACTTGATCTGGATTTATATAATCACCCATAAACTTATTTAAGTGATTAGCCAATATTGCTGTGAAGGTCTTAGCATCTTGGTTTATAAGAGAGATTGGTCTATACGATTCCACTTTTTCCAAATTCTTTCCCAATTTTGGCAACAGAACAATAGTAGTCCTATACCATGAAGTCGTAATTTGTCCATCATTTAATATATAATTGTATAATTTTACTAACTTTGGTACCACAACATCTTTAAATTCCTTATAGAAATTGGCCGGCAATCCATCCTCTCCTGGGGCTTTCCCCAACTTCAAACCCTTAATTACCTCCTTTACCTCTTTCTCCAAAACTTGTTCTTCCATTTTATCCCGATGTTCCTGTTTTATTCCAATCGTTATTTGCCTCTCTAAGTGTGTTTTAAGCTTCTCCACATCTATCTCTTTTTTTGCATACAAAGCTTGATAAAATTCCTTCACAATTTTGCATTTATCACTGATCTTATTACACCTTACCCCTTGATTGTTGACCAAAACTCCAATTTCCCTTTTTTCCCTTTTAACTTTTGCTGCTTTTGCCAATAGTCTTGAATTTTTATTACTAAATTCAAAATATTATCTATTTAAATAAATCAAGTCTCTTTTTACCTTTTCTATATCTTTACCCACCACTTTGGCCTTCAATCTTTGTAATTTAGTGGGGAAAAAATTTATCCTTCTTTTTTGAATGTTCTTCCTGTAACTGTTTTATTTCCTTTTCACTTTCATCCTGCACTAGCTTATACTTTTTATATTTATTACTTGCCAACTTTATACTTTCCCCTCTGAAAACTGACTTCAACGACATTAAAATTTACCTCATTATTATCATTCCATTGCCAACTTTCCATCCAACTTTCTATAATTTGTTCTTTACACTTTTGATCTTTAAATAAATTAGAATCGTATTTCCAATTCCTCCCTCTTCTACTATCAATTCCAAAACCACTTTAGCGTGATCTGATTCCTTAAAAATTCCTATTCCAATCTCCTCAATATTTTTAACCATATTTTCAGTTACAAATACATAGTCTATTCTAGAATAGGATCCATGAACGTGTGAAAAATAAGAATACGCCCTTTCTGATCCCTTAATCTCTCTCCAAGAGTCTTTCAAACCTAATGCAACCATCCAATTATCCAAAATCTTCCCTTTAATATCTACTCCACACCTTGTTATATTTGTGCAACCCAGATTTGACCTTACCAAATTAAAATCCCCCGCCAGTATCATCTTTGCCGATTTTTCTGTTACCACAATTTTACGATTTTTTTCTAAAAATTCAGTTTGATGTTCATTTGGAGCATAAATATTCACCAAGGTTATTTCCTCATCATCTATTTTCCCTTTCACTATCAAATATCTGCCTTCTGGATCCGAGATACTTTTTATTATCTCGAATCCTAGTCTAGTAGAAATCAGGATTGCAACTCCTCTTGCTTTTGATGTACCAAATGCTTTTTCATAATGTTGCATCCAACCTAAAAAAAATTGTTTGTATCCTGTGATTTTTCATGAGTTTCCTGTAGAAAGACTATGTCAGGTCTATCCTTCCTCAAAACCGATTCTAACCTCCTCCTCTTAAGAACAGAACCTGTACCTTTTACATTCCACGTTAAAACTTTAATATTTCTCATATTTTAATTCAAAATCGCCCTCTCTTACTTCCAAGCTCTCCATTAGGCATGCTACCTCTAACCCATCAAAATTAAAATAAAACATTGAACAAAAAAACACACAAAACCAACCTCCCCACTTTCTTCAAAAAAAAAAGCCGCCTTCGTTCTCCAAAGAGGGGAGGGGGAACATGCAAGATGTGGGTGAAGATTAATGCTCTAGCGCTCCATCCCCATTATAAAACCTATTTATAAAAACCTTATATCATATAAAAATTCTTACATACTATTCTTTTACTCTCTAACCCTTACTTAACTCTTCCTCCACCACAATCAATGATAACTCATCCTCTTCTCTTCCCTGCTGCCCTCCACCTGTGGCACCACCCGCATCTGCACCCTCATAATCTCTTCTTATGGCACCCGATTCCAACAAATCTTTTCTAAAAGCTACCCACTCATCAGAACCCACCTTAACCAGATCAAGCAAACTCAAATACTCCAGTGGATCAGTCCCTGCATCAATGACCTGCATTTTTTTAAATTAAAAATTCTTAACTGTTGTGGAAATCTCCAATTATATCTTACACCTTTTTTCATCAGCATTTTGGTTACCGGCTTCATCTTATATCTCCAAACTCGTTCCTTGATAGAGATATCATTGTATACTTCCACATCAGAGCCATCGATTTTCAGAGCGCCAGAACCAGCTTGTTTTAGAAAAGCCATTACCCTATGCTTATCTCCCCAATTTGCAAATTTAACCAAGACATTTCTTTGAACAACTTTTCCTCTTCTTGGGCCCACTCTATATGCACTTACAATATCCTCCTGTACAAAATCCTTTCCCATTTTCAGATTATTTAACCACTGAACAACTCTATCTCTTAGCTGGTCTGGCGTCCTTTCAATCAAATGACGTATCACAATATTCTGTTTTCTCATCAATTCTTCCATAGCATCAGTCCTTTTTCCATGTTCATCAACTTTCACCTTATTCTCCCTTACCCCTTCCTGTGTCCCTTTTATTTCCCCTTTCATAGCTTTCACCTCATTTTGCATCAACTTTACATTTCCCTTGATTTTTTGCAAACTTAGTTCTACTTTTTTGGAGAAATCCACAACAGTTGTAACCACCTTGTCCTGTTTTTTCAGAATTTCATTTTTATCCTTCACTCTTGCCTCTTCCATCTTCTCAAATTTCTGAAACAATTTACCAAATTCAACCATAATTTGAGTCTGATCATAGGGTTCAGGTGATGGTGATGATGATGATGATGGAGGGGCCTCCTCCACTGGTGCTTTATCCTTTCTCTTAGGTTTCACCACAGGCTCCTCCTCCTTTACTTTTCCTCTTGTAACCTTATCCATGGTAATGTCCACTAGAAGTTTCAATGCTGCAATGCTCTTGACTCTCATTGAACCCTCCCCTTGAACCTGTTCCAGTGCTGCCAATGTTATGACCAATGATAATTGTAATACTTTGAACTTGATTAAACTTGATTAAAAATTCAACAGCTGTTTAATTGTTAATTATTGTAATCCACAGGCAGCAAAAATCCAGGGACCTCCAATAGATCCTAATAGGAAAAATTTATAAAACTTCTCAGCTTTCAAAGTTCACCTTTAAAACATTCAAATCATTCTCAGTAATCCAATTTTTGGCAATCCACACAGTAATTTCTATTTTAAAAATCCACCCAATAGCGAAAGAGGAAGAAAAAAAAGAAACAAGATTATATCCAAAAAAAGGAAAAAGATTGTATCCAAACTTCAATAATAGTGCAGCCAAATAGCCATGTAACTGTATTTCCAGCGTGTCAAATTGTATCCAATTGTATCCGAAGCCACAGGGGAGAGCTCCAAATACTGCAAAAGAGCAGGAATGAGAACTATAATCCAACAAAGTGAGGAGTACAGGCGAGGATTCCCAGTTATGAAGCACTAACTTTTACTTTTTTCTCCGCCGTGGCCGCGGTTTCAGGGGGGACCCCTCCTCCTTCTTCCCCACTTTTAATCCACTCTCTTCTTTCCACTTCTCCGACACACAAACCAACCAATGCCTTTTACTCCATCTCTTTCCTTTTTCTCTCTGCATTCCAAACATTCCAAAACACACCAAACACTCCAAGGCTACTCATACGCCTTACCCGATGGTGCCCTTCTTGTCCAAACACTCTCTCAACTTTTGATTTCCACCATTGCCGCCATTATCGTCCCTTCCTCCACCCTTCTGTTCTTCATTCTCTTACTTTCACTTACTTTCCAGTCCTTTCAAAATGACCAACTGCTCCCTCTGACCACCGCCGCGGCGTCAGCTACTTATCTCACTTTCCCGCTGATTTCTCTCGCTGATTTCTCTCGCTTTTTTCACTTTTCACCTCCGTTTGTCCCGCCGGTCCCGTTCTCAGCTCATCGACCAAAGAGGCCACAGCTTCCGCCGATCGCCACTCCAGCTGAGAAAACCTGCCGAACTTCGACCGCCCCACGGCAATTTTTCCAGGCAAACGAAAAAAGCACTTTAGCTCTTCTCACAGCGAGAGTTCTCGAATTTTTATTCAGCTTAAATTAGGTTTCTCATTGATTTCCACTTTGTAAAACCGCGAGCACACAAATATGTATGTTACTTGCTGGCCATCTTAACCATGCCCCTGGCAATATGGAGTCTCTACTGCTATCTATTACTATTAGCGTTTACCCAATTTCCTTTCCAGCATAGCCCGGGTGGTCTCCAGCCCATGTTCTAGCCAGACGAACCAATCAGGAAAGGTTGTAGCCAATTAGTAACGCGGCCAAGCCACATTCTCCCTTTTCTTACTTTCTAAAGCAACCTGGCTGAGAGCCTGGCAGATGTAGGGCATCAGTTGTCTAGGTGTATTTGTTTCCTGGGGTCTCAGTCCTAGGGTGCACATTGACAGGAGCGAGGGGATGCATTGCACAAAGCAGCATAGCATAATTCCCTCTACCATCACACCAGCAGTAGCTTGGAGTGAGATTTGTAGCCATCCCCATGGCACCCAGGACCAGAGCTCATTCCACCAACCCCAGTATGAATCTTGAACAATATGTGTGACTATGTTATCTAGGGTGTTAATCCGATTCTGAACACGGTGGGAGTTGTCTGTGAGGTTGAAACAACACATGTGGTGAACTGCTTCACAACCGAAATGATGTAGAAGCAATAAGTAATCAATTGCTGCACGATTATCCAAAACTGCATGTTGAACTTCAGCTTGCCCTTGGTTTAGTAAAGCAATAGCTGATGAAGTGTGATTGAGGGCTTTGGTTAGCGCACACGCTAGCTGACCAATTTTACATGCATTACCTGCTGCAAGCCCAAGCACCCCTATAAGGCTAACAGCTAAAGATACATACTCTGCTTTACTGAGTAACCTGATGTTGCTGTCACATGTTTCATCGAGCTAGACCGCTCGAGCGAACCGGGCTGGCTGTGGGGTGAATGTGTGTGGTGTAACCATTTCCCTTTTTGGGAGTACCAGTGTTAAATGACTTATACAGCAATATGAATCTGATACATTGGCAGGTATATAGTTCCAAGTACACTAGTTACAAGTGAAAAACTATCCTGTGGGCAAAATAACATGATCATACATCATACCAATAATATCCGGGTAATTACATTTCCAAGTCTCTTTACCGGGGCTAAGGCAACGGTGGTGTGGCCCCTCGACTGAGGAGTAGCCGGTCATTCTGGCACAAGGTGTGTTTGGGCTGATTGCCACTCGGGGTGTGACTAGAGTGACTGCATCAGCGGGCAAAGTCTTTGTTACCTGAGTCCTGGATTTTTGTGAGAAATGACCTTCAGGTTGAGAAAGCATGTGCTTCGGACTTAAATGATGTCCAAGCAGCTGTGCAGGTGTTAAAGACCGTGGCTTGCTTTCTGTTAGCAAGGCAATGTGATGAGTTGTGTCATTGATCTTTCACTGGGGGGATTAACTTCTCCACACACCCCTCCCGGTGGCAGAACTGGTCTTTCCTAGGCTACTTTGCAAAGTGACCTCTTCTGGTAACTATGCAAATGCTTCTCTAACACAATAGAGGTGACACTCAGATTGTCACTGAGATAATGAATTAGAATAGCCAGGGGTTACTCTGGCTCCAGGAAGCTCAACCTTTGGTAGATAAGAACATAAGAACATAAGAACAGCCTTGCTGGAACAGGCCATAGCCCATCCAGTCCAGCATTCTGTCTCACACAGTGGCTCACCATTTCCTTCAGGGTATTCCCAAGCAGATGCCTTCACCTGCTTAGGATTCCCTGGAAATGATATTGAGAGATATCCTGCCTATCTCTCCAACCCGGAGGTTGTCCTTAAGTATCCATAATTATAGCCATTGATACCCTTGTCCTCCATGAACTTGTCTAATCCTTTCTTAAAGCTGTCAAGACTGACAGCTGTCACCACTTCTTCTGGCAGGGAGTTCCATAGACCAGTAATCCTCTGGGTGAAAAAATACTTTCTCTTATTTGTTTGAGAACTAGTACCCAAAAGTTTCATCGAGTGTCCCCTAGTTCTAGTGTTATGCGATAGGGAAAACAGTTTTTCCTTATCTACTTTGTCCACACCGTGCATGATTTTATAAACTTCAATCAGGTCACCTCTTAGACGTCGTCGTTCAAGAGTGAAGAGGCCCAACCGTTGCAGCCTCAGATGGTAAGGAAGGTGTTCCAGCCCCCTAATCATTCTGGTTACCCTCCTCTGCACTTTTTCCAGCTCCATAATATCCTTCTGGAGGTATGGCGACCAGAACTGTACACAGTATTCCAGATGGGGCCTCACCATAGATTTATAAAGAGGCAAAATGACACTTGCTGACTTATTTTCTATACCCTTCCTAATGATCCCTAGCATTGAGTTTGCTTTTTTCACTGCTGAGGCACACTGGGTTGACACCTTCATTGAGTTGTCCACCAGGACACCAAGGTCCCTTTCCTGGTTTGTCGCAGAGAGTTCAGACCCCATCAGTTTATAAATGTAATTGGGGTTCTTTGCCCCAACATGCATCACTCTGCACTTACTAATGTTGAAACTCATTTGCCACTGTTTTGCCCACTCCCCCAGTGTCGAGAGATCCCTCTGAAGCTCCTCACAATCTCTCACAGTTTTCACTACCCTGTATAATTTAGTGTCGTCAGCAAATTTGGCTACCTTGCTTTTTACTCCTACCTCTAGATCATTTATGAAGAGGTTGAAAAGCAGGGGTCCCAGTACTGAACCTTGGGGGACCCCACTCTTTACTTCCCTCCACTTGGAGAAGTGTCCATTTAGTGCTACCCTCTGTTTCCTGTCCCTTAGCCAGTTGCTGATCCAGGACAAGACCTGTCCCTTTATTCCATGACTGGTAAGTTTATTCAAGAGCCTTTGGTGTGGGACCTTGTCAAAAGCCTTCTGAAAGTCCAGATAAACAATGTCAACTGGATCCCCCTTATCCACATGCTTGTTGACACTCTCAAAAAATTCCAACAGATTAGTGAGGCATGATTTGCCCTTGCAAAAACCATGTTGGCTCTCCTTTAGCAGCGCCTTCTCTTCTATGTGCCTATTAATTCTATCTTTTAGGATGGTTTCCATCACTTTACCTGGGACACATGTCAAACTGACAGGTCGGTAATTTCCTGGATCACCCCTGGATCCTTTTTTGAAAATTGGTGTTACATTCGCTACCTTCCAGTCATCAGGCACAAACCCTGATTTGAGGGAAATATTATATATTTTGGCTAGGAGATCAGCAATTTCATCTTTAAGTTCCCTGAGAACTCGTGGATGAATTCCATCTGGTCCTGGTGATTTGTTAGTGTTTAGCTTAACAAGACATGCAAGGACCTCCTCCCTGGTTATTTCTATCTGGCTTAATTCTTCGGTTTCCCTCCCTATGAAGATAGGCTCTGTTTTGGGCATGTGGCCTCTGTCTTCTTCAGTGAATACTGAAGCAAAGAATTCATTGAGTCTCTCTGCAATCTCTGTTTCCTCTTTAATAACCCCTTGCCTTCCATTGTCATCTAATGGTCCAATGGCCTTCCTAGTTGGGTTCTTACTTCTAATGTACTTAAAGAAGTCTTTGTTATTTCTCTGAGTATTTTTAGCTATACGCTCCTCAAAGTCTTGCTTTGCTTTCCTGATTGTTGCCTTGCATTTGTTCTGCCAGAATTTATGTTTCTGCCTGCTGTCCTCATTCAGACAAGCCTTCCATCTTCTAAATGAGCTTTTCTTGCTCTTGATCACTTCCCGAACAGCTCCTGTAAGCCACATTGGAGTCCTCTTGGACCTGGCAGTGGCCTTTTTCCTTTTGGGTATGCATTCCAATTGAGCCTCTGTTATTGTTTTTGTAAGCAGCCTCCATGCCTCTTGGAGTGTTTGGACTCTCTCAATTTTCCCTTTCAGCTTCTTTTTTACTAGTTTCCTCAACTTTGGGAAATTTCCTTTTTGAAAATTTAAGGTCTCTGTGTTAGATTTTATCAGTGACTTGCGGTCTATGTTCAAGTTAAACATAATTGAGTTGTGGTCACTGTTCCCTATTGGATCAGTCACATTAACATCTTGCACCAGATCCTGAGTATTACTCAGGATCAAGTCAAGGATTCTTGTACCTCTAGTTGGGTCTTCAACCATCTGTCCCAGGGAACAATCATTTAGCATATCTAGGAACTTTATCTCTTTATCATGTGCTGAACAACAGTTCACCCAGTCTATGTGAGGGTAATTGAAGTCCCCCATTATAACCAGGCTTCCCTTCTTGGATGCCTCCTTTACAACATTCTCCAACTGCCAGTCTCCCTCAAGAGTTTGGGTCGGAGGCCGATAGTATATGCCTACTGTTAGACCATCCTTGTGGCCTGGTACTCTTACCCACAGAGCTTCTAATGGTGACACCAAATCACCTAGATATTCCAATTCATACGATTTTATCACTTCTTTGACATACAAGGCCACACCACCTCCCACTTGCCCCTTCCTATCCTTCCTGTACAGTTTGTAGCCTGGGATAACTGTATCCCATTGGTTATCATCCGTCCACCAGGTTTCAGTGATACCAATAATATCAATATTCTTATTTATTGCTAAGTATTCCAGCTCCCCTATTTTGTTCCGGAGGCTTCTAGCATTTGTATACAAGCATTTATATATGCTTTTCTGACACAGTCTTTTGTGTCCAGTTGCATTGTTAGACTGCCTCTTGCATCCTTCTGCTAGAATGCTAGTGACTAGCTCCTCGCTCTGCTCAGTAATTTTTGCATCCTCCTCACTACTCAAGTACACACTTTCCCGAACCGGATGCTGCCCAGCTCCTGTCGGCTTTCCCCCAGTTATCAGTTTAAAAGCTGCTCTGCAGCCTTTTTGATGTTGAGTGCCAGCAATCTGGTCCCATCATGGTTCAAATGCAACCCATCCCTCCTGAACAGATTTGGCTTGTCCCAAAATGTTCTCCAGTTCCTGACAAATCTGAAACCCTCCTCTCGACACCACCGCCTCATCCACGCATTGAGGCTTCTGAGCTCTGCCTGCCTGGTAGGTCCTGCGCAAGGGACAGGCAGCACTTCTGAAAATGCTACCTTGGAAGTCCGGGACTTCAATCTTCTTCCTAACAACCTGAATTTGGCTTCCAGGACAGACCGCTTGGCCTTCCCAACATCATTGGTACCAACATGTACCATGACAACTGGCTCGTTCCCAGTTCTCTCTAACAATCTATCTAGATTTCTTGTGATGTCTGCAACTTTTGCACCTGGCAGGCAAGTCACCATACGGTTATCATGTGCATCACAAATCCATTTCTCTGTATTTCTAATTATTGAATCGCCTAGTACAAGGAGCCTCTCTCCTGCAATCTGTTCATCTACATGCACCTCATCAACCATATTAAGGGAGAGAACCTCAGTTTGTTCCTGTTGTTTATCTTCCTGGACCTCATCAAGTGTGATGAAAGAGAGATCATCAGGTGGAACCAGTTGTTCCTCTATGTGTTCCTCATCAGGTGTGATGAGGGAAAGAGCCTCAAATTTATTCTGTAATTTCAGACTCTCAGAGTGATCCCCTACTCTTCTCCTCCTTTGAGTCACATTCCTCCAAACATCTCCCTCCTGAGTTAGTGAAGGGCCTTCTCCCTCAGAACTGTGCCCTGTCTCTTCTTTGTCCAGCATAGTCTGTTCCGCTCTGTCCAAGAACAGCTCAAGCTCCTTAATTTGTTGATGGTTAGATATGCGGGCCTCTAGCTGCTGGACCTTCTCTTCTAGTAGTGCAACCAGCTTGCACTTGCTGCAAGTGTAGTTCTCCATATGCTTTGGCAAGAACACAAACATGGCACAAGTATTGCAGGTAACTACAACTGTTCCCTCAGAATCCATTTTAACAAGTGCAGTATTCTGGGCCTCAAAAATGTACACGTTTACTACCTTTCTACCTAGTAAGACTATATTATTCCTTTGTTACTAGTGTGGCTCTCAGCAGTTGAAATTATCAATTTAAATTAGTGGAAGCCTCTAAAGCAGCTCTACTCCAACTGCAAAACTTACCAGTGCTCACTTCCTTTGTTTTGCTCTCCTCAGCAGCAGCTCTGCTTAAGAGCACATGCAGAGTCAAAAGGGCTGACCCTGAAAGAGCTCAGAGCTTTTAAAGGCTAGTGTGGCTCCGCCCCTATGAGTCACAGTTCAGGGAAGGGCCTGGTGTGGCTCTGCCCCCTGCTTCTGGAAGCTTCAAACTGCTTCCTCTGTTTGAACAGAGGTGGCTCTCAGCAGTTGAAATTATCAATTTAAATTAGTGGAAGCCTCTAAAGCAGCTCTACTCCAACTGCAAAACTTACCAGCGCTCACTTCCTTTGTTTTGCTCTCCTCAGCAGCAGCTCTGCTTAAGAGCACATGCAGAGTCAAAAGGGCTGACCCTGAAAGAGCTCAGAGCTTTTAAAGGCTAGTGTGGCTCCGCCCCTATGAGTCACAGTTCAGGGAAGGGCCTGGTGTGGCTCTGCCCCCTGCTTCTGGAAGCTTCAAACTGCTTCCTCTGTTTGAACAGAGGTGGCTCTCAGCAGTTGAAATTATCAATTTAAATTAGTGGAAGCCTCTAAAGCAGCTCTACTCCAACTGCAAAACTTACCAGCGCTCACTTCCTTTGTTTTGCTCTCCTCAGCAGCAGCTCTGCTTAAGAGCACACGCAGAGTCAAAAGGGCTGACCCTGAAAGAGCTCAGAGCTTTTAAAGGCTAGTGTGGCTCCGCCCCTATGAGTCACAGTTCAGGGAAGGGCCTGGTGTGGCTCTGCCCCCTGCTTCTGGAAGCTTCAAACTGCTTCCTCTGTTTGAACAGAGGTGGCTCTCAGCAGTTGAAATTATCAATTTAAATTAGTGGAAGCCTCTAAAGCAGCTCTACTCCAACTGCAAAACTTACCAGCGCTCACTTCCTTTGTTTTGCTCTCCTCAGCAGCAGCTCTGCTTAAGAGCACATGCAGAGTCAAAAGGGCTGACCCTGAAAGAGCTCAGAGCTTTTAAAGGCTAGTGTGGCTCCGCCCCTATGAGTCACAGTTCAGGGAAGGGCCTGGTGTGGCTCTGCCCCCTGCTTCTGGAAGCTTCAAACTGCTTCCTCTGTTTGAACAGAGGTGGCTCTCAGCAGCTGAAATTATCAATTTAAATTAGTGGAAGCCTCTAAAGCAGCTCTACTCCAACTGCAAAACTTACCAGCGCTCACTTCCTTTGTTTTGCTCTCCTCAGCAGCAGCTCTGCTTAAGAGCACATGCAGAGTCAAAAGGGCTGACCCTGAAAGAGCTCAGAGCTTTTAAAGGCTAGTGTGGCTCCGCCCCTATGAGTCACAGTTCAGGGAAGGGCCTGGTGTGGCTCTGCCCCCTGCTTCTGGAAGCTTCAAACTGCTTCCTCTGTTTGAACAGAGGTGGCTCTCAGCAGTTGAAATTATCAATTTAAATTAGTGGAAGCCTCTAAAGCAGCTCTACTCCAACTGCAAAACTTACCAGTGCTCACTTCCTTTGTTTTGCTCTCCTCAGCAGCAGCTCTGCTTAAGAGCACATGCAGAGTCAAAAGGGCTGACCCTGAAAGAGCTCAGAGCTTTTAAAGGCTAGTGTGGCTCCGCCCCTATGAGTCACAGTTCAGGGAAGGGCCTGGTGTGGCTCTGCCCCCTGCTTCTGGAAGCTTCAAACTGCTTCCTCTGTTTGAACAGAGGTGGCTCTCAGCAGCTGAAATTATCAATTTAAATTAGTGGAAGCCTCTAAAGCAGCTCTACTCCAACTGCAAAACTTACCAGTGCTCACTTCCTTTGTTTTGCTCTCCTCAGCAGCAGCTCTGCTTAAGAGCACATGCAGAGTCAAAAGGGCTGACCCTGAAAGAGCTCAGAGCTTTTAAAGGCTAGTGTGGCTCCGCCCCTATGAGTCACAGTTCAGGGAAGGGCCTGGTGTGGCTCTGCCCCCTGCTTCTGGAAGCTTCAAACTGCTTCCTCTGTTTGAACAGAGGTGGCTCTCAGCAGCTGAAATTATCAATTTAAATTAGTGGAAGCCTCTAAAGCAGCTCTACTCCAACTGCAAAACTTACCAGCGCTCACTTCCTTTGTTTTGCTCTCCTCAGCAGCAGCTCTGCTTAAGAGCACATGCAGAGTCAAAAGGGCTGACCCTGAAAGAGCTCAGAGCTTTTAAAGGCTAGTGTGGCTCCGCCCCTATGAGTCACAGTTCAGGGAAGGGCCTGGTGTGGCTCTGCCCCCTGCTTCTGGAAGCTTCAAACTGCTTCCTCTGTTTGAACAGAGGTGGCTCTCAGCAGCTGAAATTATCAATTTAAATTAGTGGAAGCCTCTAAAGCAGCTCTACTCCAACTGCAAAACTTACCAGTGCTCACTTCCTTTGTTTTGCTCTCCTCAGCAGCAGCTCTGCTTAAGAGCACATGCAGAGTCAAAAGGGCTGACCCTGAAAGAGCTCAGAGCTTTTAAAGGCTAGTGTGGCTCCGCCCCTATGAGTCACAGTTCAGGGAAGGGCCTGGTGTGGCTCTGCCCCCTGCTTCTGGAAGCTTCAAACTGCTTCCTCTGTTTGAACAGAGGTGGCTCTCAGCAGCTGAAATTATCAATTTAAATTAGTGGAAGCCTCTAAAGCAGCTCTACTCCAACTGCAAAACTTACCAGCGCTCACTTCCTTTGTTTTGCTCTCCTCAGCAGCAGCTCTGCTTAAGAGCACATGCAGAGTCAAAAGGGCTGACCCTGAAAGAGCTCAGAGCTTTTAAAGGCTAGTGTGGCTCCACCCCTATGAGTCACAGTTCAGGGAAGGGCCTGGTGTGGCTCTGCCCCCTGCTTCTGGAAGCTTCAAACTGCTTCCTCTGTTTGAACAGAGGTGGCTCTCAGCAGCTGAAATTATCAATTTAAATTAGTGGAAGCCTCTAAAGCAGCTCTACTCCAACTGCAAAACTTACCAGTGCTCACTTCCTTTGTTTTGCTCTCCTCAGCAGCAGCTCTGCTTAAGAGCACATGCAGAGTCAAAAGGGCTGACCCTGAAAGAGCTCAGAGCTTTTAAAGGCTAGTGTGGCTCCGCCCCTATGAGTCACAGTTCAGGGAAGGGCCTGGTGTGGCTCTGCCCCCTGCTTCTGGAAGCTTCAAACTGCTTCCTCTGTTTGAACAGAGGTGGCTCTCAGCAGCTGAAATTATCAATTTAAATTAGTGGAAGCCTCTAAAGCAGCTCTACTCCAACTGCAAAACTTACCAGCGCTCACTTCCTTTGTTTTGCTCTCCTCAGCAGCAGCTCTGCTTAAGAGCACATGCAGAGTCAAAAGGGCTGACCCTGAAAGAGCTCAGAGCTTTTAAAGGCTAGTGTGGCTCAGCCCCTATGAGTCACAGTTCAGGGAAGGACCTGGTGTGGCTCTGCCCCCTGCTTCTGGAAGCTTCAAACTGCTTCCTCTGTTTGAACAGAGGTGGCTCTCAGCAGCTGAAATTATCAATTTAAATTAGTGGAAGCCTCTAAAGCAGCTCTACTCCAACTGCAAAACTTACCAGTGCTCACTTCCTTTGTTTTGCTCTCCTCAGCAGCAGCTCTGCTTAAGAGCACATGCAGAGTCAAAAGGGCTGACCCTGAAAGAGCTCAGAGCTTTTAAAGGCTAGTGTGGCTCCGCACCTATGAGTCACAGTTCAGGGAAGGGCCTGGTGTGGCTCTGCCCCCTGCTTCTGGAAGCTTCAAACTGCTTCCTCTGTTTGAACAGAGGTGGCTCTCAGCAGTTGAAATTATCAATTTAAATTAGTGGAAGCCTATAAAGCAGCTCTACTCCAACTGCAAAACTTACCAGCGCTCACTTCCTTTGTTTTGCTCTCCTCAGCAGCAGCTCTGCTTAAGAGCACATGCAGAGTCAAAAGGGCTGACCCTGAAAGAGCTCAGAGCTTTTAAAGGCTAGTGTGGCTCCGCACCTATGAGTCACAGTTCAGGGAAGGGCCTGGTGTGGCTCTGCCCCCTGCTTCTGGAAGCTTCAAACTGCTTCCTCTGTTTGAACAGAGGTGGCTCTCAGCAGCTGAAATTATCAATTTAAATTAGTGGAAGCCTCTAAAGCAGCTCTACTCCAACTGCAAAACTTACCAGCGCTCACTTCCTTTGTTTTGCTCTCCTCAGCAGCAGCTCTGCTTAAGAGCACATGCAGAGTCAAAAGGGCTGACCCTGAAAGAGCTCAGAGCTTTTAAAGGCTAGTGTGGCTCCGCCCCTATGAGTCACAGTTCAGGGAAGGACCTGGTGTGGCTCTGCCCCCTGCTTCTGGAAGCTTCAAACTGCTTCCTCTATTTGAACAGAGGTGGCTCTCAGCAGCTGAAATTATCAATTTAAATTAGTGGAAGCCTCTAAAGCAGCTCTACTCCAACTGCAAAACTTACCAGTGCTCACTTCCTTTGTTTTGCTCTCCTCAGCAGCAGCTCTGCTTAAGAGCACATGCAGAGTCAAAAGGGCTGACCCTGAAAGAGCTCAGAGCTTTTAAAGGCTAGTGTGGCTCCGCCCCTATGAGTCACAGTTCAGGGAAGGGCCTGGTGTGGCTCTGCCCCCTGCTTCTGGAAGCTTCAAACTGCTTCCTCTGTTTGAACAGAGGTGGCTCTCAGCAGTTGAAATTATCAATTTAAATTAGTGGAAGCCTCTAAAGCAGCTCTACTCCAACTGCAAAACTTACCAGCGCTCACTTCCTTTGTTTTGCTCTCCTCAGCAGCAGCTCTGCTTAAGAGCACATGCAGAGTCAAAAGGGCTGACCCTGAAAGAGCTCAGAGCTTTTAAAGGCTAGTGTGGCTCCGCCCCTATGAGTCACAGTTCAGGGAAGGGCCTGGTGTGGCTCTGCCCCCTGCTTCTGGAAGCTTCAAACTGCTTCCTCTGTTTGAACAGAGGTGGCTCTCAGCAGTTGAAATTATCAATTTAAATTAGTGGAAGCCTCTAAAGCAGCTCTACTCCAACTGCAAAACTTACCAGCGCTCACTTCCTTTGTTTTGCTCTCCTCAGCAGCAGCTCTGCTTAAGAGCACATGCAGAGTCAAAAGGGCTGACCCTGAAAGAGCTCAGAGCTTTTAAAGGCTAGTGTGGCTCCGCCCCTATGAGTCACAGTTCAGGGAAGGGCCTGGTGTGGCTCTGCCCCCTGCTTCTGGAAGCTTCAAACTGCTTCCTCTGTTTGAACAGAGGTGGCTCTCAGCAGCTGAAATTTTCAATTTAAATTAGTGGAAGCCTCTAAAGCAGCTCTACTCCAACTGCAAAACTTACCAGTGCTCACTTCCTTTGTTTTGCTCTCCTCAGCAGCAGCTCTGCTTAAGAGCACATGCAGAGTCAAAAGGGCTGACCCTGAAAGAGCTCAGAGCTTTTAAAGGCTAGTGTGGCTCCGCCCCTATGAGTCACAGTTCAGGGAAGGGCCTGGTGTGGCTCTGCCCCCTGCTTCTGGAAGCTTCAAACTGCTTCCTCTGTTTGAACAGAGGTGGCTCTCAGCAGCTGAAATTATCAATTTAAATTAGTGGAAGCCTCTAAAGCAGCTCTACTCCAACTGCAAAACTTACCAGCGCTCACTTCCTTTGTTTTGCTCTCCTCAGCAGCAGCTCTGCTTAAGAGCACATGCAGAGTCAAAAGGGCTGACCCTGAAAGAGCTCAGAGCTTTTAAAGGCTAGTGTGGCTCCGCCCCTATGAGTCACAGTTCAGGGAAGGGCCTGGTGTGGCTCTGCCCCCTGCTTCTGGAAGCTTCAAACTGCTTCCTCTGTTTGAACAGAGGTGGCTCTCAGCAGTTGAAATTATCAATTTAAATTAGTGGAAGCCTCTAAAGCAGCTCTACTCCAACTGCAAAACTTACCAGCGCTCACTTCCTTTGTTTTGCTCTCCTCAGCAGCAGCTCTGCTTAAGAGCACATGCAGAGTCAAAAGGGCTGACCCTGAAAGAGCTCAGAGCTTTTAAAGGCTAGTGTGGCTCCGCCCCTATGAGTCACAGTTCAGGGAAGGGCCTGGTGTGGCTCTGCCCCCTGCTTCTGGAAGCTTCAAACTGCTTCCTCTGTTTGAACAGAGGTGGCTCTCAGCAGCTGAAATTATCAATTTAAATTAGTGGAAGCCTCTAAAGCAGCTCTACTCCAACTGCAAAACTTACCAGCGCTCACTTCCTTTGTTTTGCTCTCCTCAGCAGCAGCTCTGCTTAAGAGCACATGCAGAGTCAAAAGGGCTGACCCTGAAAGAGCTCAGAGCTTTTAAAGGCTAGTGTGGCTCCGCCCCTATGAGTCACAGTTCAGGGAAGGGCCTGGTGTGGCTCTGCCCCCTGCTTCTGGAAGCTTCAAACTGCTTCCTCTGTTTGAACAGAGGTGGCTCTCAGCAGCTGAAATTATCAATTTAAATTAGTGGAAGCCTCTAAAGCAGCTCTACTCCAACTGCAAAACTTACCAGTGGTCACTTCCTTTGTTTTGCTCTCCTCAGCAGCAGCTCTGCTTAAGAGCACATGCAGAGTCAAAAGGGCTGACCCTGAAAGAGCTCAGAGCTTTTAAAGGCTAGTGTGGCTCCGCCCCTATGAGTCACAGTTCAGGGAAGGGCCTGGTGTGGCTCTGCCCCCTGCTTCTGGAAGCTTCAAACTGCTTCCTCTGTTTGAACAGAGGTGGCTCTCACCAGCTGAAATTATCAATTTAAATTAGTGGAAGCCTCTAAAGCAGCTCTACTCCAACTGCAAAACTTACCAGTGCTCACTTCCTTTGTTTTGCTCTCCTCAGCAGCAGCTCTGCTTAAGAGCACATGCAGAGTCAAAAGGGCTGACCCTGAAAGAGCTCAGAGCTTTTAAAGGCTAGTGTGGCTCCGCCCCTATGAGTCACAGTTCAGGGAAGGGCCTGGTGTGGCTCTGCCCCCTGCTTCTGGAAGCTTCAAACTGCTTCCTCTGTTTGAACAGAGGTGGCTCTCTCAGCAGTTGAAATTATCAATTTAAATTAGTGGAAGCCTCTAAAGCAGCTCTACTCCAACTGCAAAACTTACCAGCGCTCACTTCCTTTGTTTTGCTCTCCTCAGCAGCAGCTCTGCTTAAGAGCACATGCAGAGTCAAAAGGGCTGACCCTGAAAGAGCTCAGAGCTTTTAAAGGCTAGTGTGGCTCCGCCCCTATGAGTCACAGTTCAGGGAAGGGCCTGGTGTGGCTCTGCCCCCTGCTTCTGGAAGCTTCAAACTGCTTCCTCTGTTTGAACAGAGGTGGCTCTCAGCAGTTGAAATTATCAATTTAAATTAGTGGAAGCCTCTAAAGCAGCTCTACTCCAACTGCAAAACTTACCAGCGCTCACTTCCTTTGTTTTGCTCTCCTCAGCAGCAGCTCTGCTTAAGAGCACATGCAGAGTCAAAAGGGCTGACCCTGAAAGAGCTCAGAGCTTTTAAAGGCTAGTGTGGCTCCGCCCCTATGAGTCACAGTTCAGGGAAGGGCCTGGTGTGGCTCTGCCCCCTGCTTCTGGAAGCTTCAAACTGCTTCCTCTGTTTGAACAGAGGTGGCTCTCAGCAGCTGAAATTATCAATTTAAATTAGTGGAAGCCTCTAAAGCAGCTCTACTCCAACTGCAAAACTTACCAGCGCTCACTTCCTTTGTTTTGCTCTCCTCAGCAGCAGCTCTGCTTAAGAGCACATGCAGAGTCAAAAGGGCTGACCCTGAAAGAGCTCAGAGCTTTTAAAGGCTAGTGTGGCTCCGCCCCTATGAGTCACAGTTCAGGGAAGGGCCTGGTGTGGCTCTGCCCCCTGCTTCTGGAAGCTTCAAACTGCTTCCTCTGTTTGAACAGAGGTGGCTCTCAGCACCTGAAATTATCAATTTAAATTAGTGGAAGCCTCTAAAGCAGCTCTACTCCAACTGCAAAACTTACCAGTGCTCACTTCCTTTGTTTTGCTCTCCTCAGCAGCAGCTCTGCTTAAGAGCACATGCAGAGTCAAAAGGGCTGACCCTGAAAGAGCTCAGAGCTTTAAAAGGCTAGTGTGGCTCCGCCCCTATGAGTCACAGTTCAGGGAAGGGCCTGGTGTGGCTCTGCCCCCTGCTTCTGGAAGCTTCAAACTGCTTCCTCTGTTTGAACAGAGGTGGCTCTCAGCAGTTGAAATTATCAATTTAAATTAGTGGAAGCCTCTAAAGCAGCTCTACTCCAACTGCAAAACTTACCAGCGCTCACTTCCTTTGTTTTGCTCTCCTCAGCAGCAGCTCTGCTTAAGAGCACATGCAGAGTCAAAAGGGCTGACCCTGAAAGAGCTCAGAGCTTTTAAAGGCTAGTGTGGCTCCGCCCCTATGAGTCACAGTTCAGGGAAGGGCCTGGTGTGGCTCTGCCCCCTGCTTCTGGAAGCTTCAAACTGCTTCCTCTGTTTGAACAGAGGTGGCTCTCAGCAGCTGAAATTATCAATTTAAATTAGTGGAAGCCTCTAAAGCAGCTCTACTCCAACTGCAAAACTTACCAGCGCTCACTTCCTTTGTTTTGCTCTCCTCAGCAGCAGCTCTGCTTAAGAGCACATGCAGAGTCAAAAGGGCTGACCCTGAAAGAGCTCAGAGCTTTTAAAGGCTAGTGTGGCTCCGCCCCTATGAGTCACAGTTCAGGGAAGGGCCTGGTGTGGCTCTGCCCCCTGCTTCTGGAAGCTTCAAACTGCTTCCTCTGTTTGAACAGAGGTGGCTCTCAGCAGCTGAAATTATCAATTTAAATTAGTGGAAGCCTCTAAAGCAGCTCTACTCCAACTGCAAAACTTACCAGCGCTCACTTCCTTTGTTTTGCTCTCCTCAGCAGCAGCTCTGCTTAAGAGCACATGCAGAGTCAAAAGGGCTGACCCTGAAAGAGCTCAGAGCTTTTAAAGGCTAGTGTGGCTCCGCCCCTATGAGTCACAGTTCAGGGAAGGGCCTGGTGTGGCTCTGCCCCCTGCTTCTGGAAGCTTCAAACTGCTTCCTCTGTTTGAACAGAGGTGGCTCTCAGCAGTTGAAATTATCAATTTAAATTAGTGGAAGCCTCTAAAGCAGCTCTACTCCAACTGCAAAACTTACCAGCGCTCACTTCCTTTGTTTTGCTCTCCTCAGCAGCAGCTCTGCTTAAGAGCACATGCAGAGTCAAAAGGGCTGACCCTGAAAGAGCTCAGAGCTTTTAAAGGCTAGTGTGGCTCCGCCCCTATGAGTCACAGTTCAGGGAAGGGCCTGGTGTGGCTCTGCCCCCTGCTTCTGGAAGCTTCAAACTGCTTCCTCTGTTTGAACAGAGGTGGCTCTCAGCAGCTGAAATTATCAATTTAAATTAGTGGAAGCCTCTAAAGCAGCTCTACTCCAACTGCAAAACTTACCAGCGCTCACTTCCTTTGTTTTGCTCTCCTCAGCAGCAGCTCTGCTTAAGAGCACATGCAGAGTCAAAAGGGCTGACCCTGAAAGAGCTCAGAGCTTTTAAAGGCTAGTGTGGCTCCGCCCCTATGAGTCACAGTTCAGGGAAGGGCCTGGTGTGGCTCTGCCCCCTGCTTCTGGAAGCTTCAAACTGCTTCCTCTGTTTGAACAGAGGTGGCTCTCAGCAGTTGAAATTATCAATTTAAATTAGTGGAAGCCTCTAAAGCAGCTCTACTCCAACTGCAAAACTTACCAGCGCTCACTTCCTTTGTTTTGCTCTCCTCAGCAGCAGCTCTGCTTAAGAGCACATGCAGAGTCAAAAGGGCTGACCCTGAAAGAGCTCAGAGCTTTTAAAGGCTAGTGTGGCTCCGCCCCTATGAGTCACAGTTCAGGGAAGGGCCTGGTGTGGCTCTGCCCCCTGCTTCTGGAAGCTTCAAACTGCTTCCTCTGTTTGAACAGAGGTGGCACTCAGCAGCTGAAATTATCAATTTAAATTAGTGGAAGCCTCTAAAGCAGCTCTACTCCAACTGCAAAACTTACCAGCGCTCACTTCCTTTGTTTTGCTCTCCTCAGCAGCAGCTCTGCTTAAGAGCACATGCAGAGTCAAAAGGGCTGACCCTGAAAGAGCTCAGAGCTTTTAAAGGCTAGTGTGGCTCCGCCCCTATGAGTCACAGTTCAGGGAAGGGCCTGGTGTGGCTCTGCCCCCTGCTTCTGGAAGCTTCAAACTGCTTCCTCTGTTTGAACAGAGGTGGCTCTCAGCAGCTGAAATTATCAATTTAAATTAGTGGAAGCCTCTAAAGCAGCTCTACTCCAACTGCAAAACTTACCAGCGCTCACTTCCTTTGTTTTGCTCTCCTCAGCAGCAGCTCTGCTTAAGAGCACATGCAGAGTCAAAAGGGCTGACCCTGAAAGAGCTCAGAGCTTTTAAAGGCTAGTGTGGCTCCGCCCCTATGAGTCTCAGTTCAGGGAAGGGCCTGGTGTGGCTCTGCCCCCTGCTTCTGGAAGCTTCAAACTGCTTCCTCTGTTTGAACAGAGGTGGCTCTCAGCAGCTGAAATTATCAATTTAAATTAGTGGAAGCCTCTAAAGCAGCTCTACTCCAACTGCAAAACTTACCAGCGCTCACTTCCTTTGTTTTGCTCTCCTCAGCAGCAGCTCTGCTTAAGAGCACATGCAGAGTCAAAAGGGCTGACCCTGAAAGAGCTCAGAGCTTTTAAAGGCTAGTGTGGCTCCGCCCCTATGAGTCACACTTCAGGGAAGGGCCTGGTGTGGCTCTGCCCCCTGCTTCTGGAAGCTTCAAACTGCTTCCTCTGTTTGAACAGAGGTGGCTCTCAGCAGTTGAAATTATCAATTTAAATTAGTGGAAGCCTCTAAAGCAGCTCTACTCCAACTGCAAAACTTACCAGCGCTCACTTCCTTTGTTTTGCTCTCCTCAGCAGCAGCTCTGCTTAAGAGCACATGCAGAGTCAAAAGGGCTGACCCTGAAAGAGCTCAGAGCTTTTAAAGGCTAGTGTGGCTCCGCCCCTATGAGTCACAGTTCAGGGAAGGGCCTGGTGTGGCTCTGCCCCCTGCTTCTGGAAGCTTCAAACTGCTTCCTCTGTTTGAACAGAGGTGGCACTCAGCAGCTGAAATTATCAATTTAAATTAGTGGAAGCCTCTAAAGCAGCTCTACTCCAACTGCAAAACTTACCAGCGCTCACTTCCTTTGTTTTGCTCTCCTCAGCAGCAGCTCTGCTTAAGAGCACATGCAGAGTCAAAAGGGCTGACCCTGAAAGAGCTCAGAGCTTTTAAAGGCTAGTGTGGCTCCGCCCCTATGAGTCACAGTTCAGGGAAGGGCCTGGTGTGGCTCTGCCCCCTGCTTCTGGAAGCTTCAAACTGCTTCCTCTGTTTGAACAGAGGTGGCTCTCAGCAGCTGAAATTATCAATTTAAATTAGTGGAAGCCTCTAAAGCAGCTCTACTCCAACTGCAAAACTTACCAGCGCTCACTTCCTTTGTTTTGCTCTCCTCAGCAGCAGCTCTGCTTAAGAGCACATGCAGAGTCAAAAGGGCTGACCCTGAAAGAGCTCAGAGCTTTTAAAGGCTAGTGTGGCTCCGCCCCTATGAGTCACAGTTCAGGGAAGGGCCTGGTGTGGCTCTGCCCCCTGCTTCTGGAAGCTTCAAACTGCTTCCTCTGTTTGAACAGAGGTGGCTCTCAGCAGCTGAAATTATCAATTTAAATTAGTGGAAGCCTCTAAAGCAGCTCTACTCCAACTGCAAAACTTACCAGCGCTCACTTCCTTTGTTTTGCTCTCCTCAGCAGCAGCTCTGCTTAAGAGCACATGCAGAGTCAAAAGGGCTGACCCTGAAAGAGCTCAGAGCTTTTAAAGGCTAGTGTGGCTCCGCCCCTATGAGTCACAGTTCAGGGAAGGGCCTGGTGTGGCTCTGCCCCCTGCTTCTGGAAGCTTCAAACTGCTTCCTCTGTTTGAACAGAGGTGGCTCTCAGCAGCTGAAATTATCAATTTAAATTAGTGGAAGCCTCTAAAGCAGCTCTACTCCAACTGCAAAACTTACCAGCGCTCACTTCCTTTGTTTTGCTCTCCTCAGCAGCAGCTCTGCTTAAGAGCACATGCAGAGTCAAAAGGGCTGACCCTGAAAGAGCTCAGAGCTTTTAAAGGCTAGTGTGGCTCCGCCCCTATGAGTCACAGTTCAGGGAAGGGCCTGGTGTGGCTCTGCCCCCTGCTTCTGGAAGCTTCAAACTGCTTCCTCTGTTTGAACAGAGGTGGCTCTCAGCAGTTGAAATTATCAATTTAAATTAGTGGAAGCCTCTAAAGCAGCTCTACTCCAACTGCAAAACTTACCAGCGCTCACTTCCTTTGTTTTGCTCTCCTCAGCAGCAGCTCTGCTTAAGAGCACATGCAGAGTCAAAAGGGCTGACCCTGAAAGAGCTCAGAGCTTTTAAAGGCTAGTGTGGCTCCGCCCCTATGAGTCACAGTTCAGGGAAGGGCCTGGTGTGGCTCTGCCCCCTGCTTCTGGAAGCTTCAAACTGCTTCCTCTGTTTGAACAGAGGTGGCTCTCAGCAGCTGAAATTATCAATTTAAATTAGTGGAAGCCTCTAAAGCAGCTCTACTCCAACTGCAAAACTTACCAGCGCTCACTTCCTTTGTTTTGCTCTCCTCAGCAGCAGCTCTGCTTAAGAGCACATGCAGAGTCAAAAGGGCTGACCCTGAAAGAGCTCAGAGCTTTTAAAGGCTAGTGTGGCTCCGCCCCTATGAGTCACAGTTCAGGGAAGGGCCTGGTGTGGCTCTGCCCCCTGCTTCTGGAAGCTTCAAACTGCTTCCTCTGTTTGAACAGAGGTGGCTCTCAGCAGCTGAAATTATCAATTTAAATAGGTGGAAGCCTCTAAAGCAGCTCTACTCCAACTGCAAAACGTACCAGTGCTCACTTCCTTTGTTTTGCTCTCCTCAGCAGCAGCTCTGCTTAAGAGCACATGCAGAGTCAAAAGGGCTGACCCTGAAAGAGCTCAGAGCTTTAAAAGGCTAGTGTGGCTCCGCCCCTATGAGTCACAGTTCAGGGAAGGGCCTGGTGTGGCTCTGCCCCCTGCTTCTGGAAGCTTCAAACTGCTTCCTCTGTTTGAACAGAGGTGGCTCTCAGCAGTTGAAATTATCAATTTAAATTAGTGGAAGCCTCTAAAGCAGCTCTACTCCAACTGCAAAACTTACCAGCGCTCACTTCCTTTGTTTTGCTCTCCTCAGCAGCAGCTCTGCTTAAGAGCACATGCAGAGTCAAAAGGGCTGACCCTGAAAGAGCTCAGAGCTTTTAAAGGCTAGTGTGGCTCCGCCCCTATGAGTCACAGTTCAGGGAAAGGCCTGGTGTGGCTCTGCCCCCTGCTTCTGGAAGCTTCAAACTGCTTCCTCTGTTTGAACAGAGGTGGCTCTCAGCAGCTGAAATTATCAATTTAAATTAGTGGAAGCCTCTAAAGCAGCTCTACTCCAACTGCAAAACTTACCAGTGCTCACTTCCTTTGTTTTGCTCTCCTCAGCAGCAGCTCTGCTTAAGAGCACATGCAGAGTCAAAAGGGCTGACCCTGAAAGAGCTCAGAGCTTTTAAAGGCTAGTGTGGCTCCGCCCCTATGAGTCACAGTTCAGGGAAGGGCCTGGTGTGGCTCTGCCCCCTGCTTCTGGAAGCTTCAAACTGCTTCCTCTGTTTGAACAGAGGTGGCTCTCAGCAGTTGAAATTATCAATTTAAATTAGTGGAAGCCTCTAAAGCAGCTCTACTCCAACTGCAAAACTTACCAGCGCTCACTTCCTTTGTTTTGCTCTCCTCAGCAGCAGCTCTGCTTAAGAGCACATGCAGAGTCAAAAGGGCTGACCCTGAAAGAGCTCAGAGCTTTTAAAGGCTAGTGTGGCTCCGCCCCTATGAGTCACAGTTCAGGGAAGGGCCTGGTGTGGCTCTGCCCCCTGCTTCTGGAAGCTTCAAACTGCTTCCTCTGTTTGAACAGAGGTGGCTCTCAGCAGCTGAAATTATCAATTTAAATTAGTGGAAGCCTCTAAAGCAGCTCTACTCCAACTGCAAAACTTACCAGCGCTCACTTCCTTTGTTTTGCTCTCCTCAGCAGCAGCTCTGCTTAAGAGCACATGCAGAGTCAAAAGGGCTGACCCTGAAAGAGCTCAGAGCTTTTAAAGGCTAGTGTGGCTCCGCCCCTATGAGTCTCAGTTCAGGGAAGGGCCTGGTGTGGCTCTGCCCCCTGCTTCTGGAAGCTTCAAACTGCTTCCTCTGTTTGAACAGAGGTGGCTCTCAGCAGCTGAAATTATCAATTTAAATTAGTGGAAGCCTCTAAAGCAGCTCTACTCCAACAGCAAAACTTACCAGCGTTCACTTCCTTTGTTTTGCTCTCCTCAGCAGCAGCTCTGCTTAAGAGCACATGCAGAGTCAAAAGGGCTGACCCTGAAAGAGCTCAGAGCTTTTAAAGGCTAGTGTGGCTCCGCCCCTATGAGTCACAGTTCAGGGAAGGGCCTGGTGTGGCTCTGCCCCCTGCTTCTGGAAGCTTCAAACTGCTTCCTCTGTTTGAACAGAGGTGGCTCTCAGCAGTTGAAATTATCAATTTAAATTAGTGGAAGCCTCTAAAGCAGCTCTACTCCAACTGCAAAACTTACCAGCGCTCACTTCCTTTGTTTTGCTCTCCTCAGCAGCAGCTCTGCTTAAGAGCACATGCAGAGTCAAAAGGGCTGACCCTGAAAGAGCTCAGAGCTTTTAAAGGCTAGTGTGGCTCCGCCCCTATGAGTCACAGTTCAGGGAAGGGCCTGGTGTGGCTCTGCCCCCTGCTTCTGGAAGCTTCAAACTGCTTCCTCTGTTTGAACAGAGGTGGCACTCAGCAGCTGAAATTATCAATTTAAATTAGTGGAAGCCTCTAAAGCAGCTCTACTCCAACTGCAAAACTTACCAGCGCTCACTTCCTTTGTTTTGCTCTCCTCAGCAGCAGCTCTGCTTAAGAGCACATGCAGAGTCAAAAGGGCTGACCCTGAAAGAGCTCAGAGCTTTTAAAGGCTAGTGTGGCTCCGCCCCTATGAGTCACAGTTCAGGGAAGGGCCTGGTGTGGCTCTGCCCCCTGCTTCTGGAAGCTTCAAACTGCTTCCTCTGTTTGAACAGAGGTGGCTCTCAGCAGCTGAAATTATCAATTTAAATTAGTGGAAGCCTCTAAAGCAGCTCTACTCCAACTGCAAAACTTACCAGCGCTCACTTCCTTTGTTTTGCTCTCCTCAGCAGCAGCTCTGCTTAAGAGCACATGCAGAGTCAAAAGGGCTGACCCTGAAAGAGCTCAGAGCTTTTAAAGGCTAGTGTGGCTCCGCCCCTATGAGTCACAGTTCAGGGAAGGGCCTGGTGTGGCTCTGCCCCCTGCTTCTGGAAGCTTCAAACTGCTTCCTCTGTTTGAACAGAGGTGGCTCTCAGCAGTTGAAATTATCAATTTAAATTAGTGGAAGCCTCTAAAGCAGCTCTACTCCAACTGCAAAACTTACCAGCGCTCACTTCCTTTGTTTTGCTCTCCTCAGCAGCAGCTCTGCTTAAGAGCACATGCAGAGTCAAAAGGGCTGACCCTGAAAGAGCTCAGAGCTTTTAAAGGCTAGTGTGGCTCCGCCCCTATGAGTCACAGTTCAGGGAAGGGCCTGGTGTGGCTCTGCCCCCTGCTTCTGGAAGCTTCAAACTGCTTCCTCTGTTTGAACAGAGGTGGCTCTCAGCAGCTGAAATTATCAATTTAAATTAGTGGAAGCCTCTAAAGCAGCTCTACTCCAACTGCAAAACTTACCAGCGCTCACTTCCTTTGTTTTGCTCTCCTCAGCAGCAGCTCTGCTTAAGAGCACATGCAGAGTCAAAAGGGCTGACCCTGAAAGAGCTCAGAGCTTTGAAAGGCTAGTGTGGCTCCGCCCCTATGAGTCACAGTTCAGGGAAGGGCCTGGTGTGGCTCTGCCCCCTGCTTCTGGAAGCTTCAAACTGCTTCCTCTGTTTGAACAGAGGTGGCTCTCAGCAGCTGAAATTATCAATTTAAATTAGTGGAAGCCTCTAAAGCAGCTCTACTCCAACTGCAAAACTTACCAGCGCTCACTTCCTTTGTTTTGCTCTCCTCAGCAGCAGCTCTGCTTAAGAGCACATGCAGAGTCAAAAGGGCTGACCCTGAAAGAGCTCAGAGCTTTTAAAGGCTAGTGTGGCTCCGCCCCTATGAGTCACAGTTCAGGGAAGGGCCTGGTGTGGCTCTGCCCCCTGCTTCTGGAAGCTTCAAACTGCTTCCTCTGTTTGAACAGAGGTGGCTCTCAGCAGCTGAAATTATCAATTTAAATTAGTGGAAGCCTCTAAAGCAGCTCTACTCCAACTGCAAAACTTACCAGCGCTCACTTCCTTTGTTTTGCTCTCCTCAGCAGCAGCTCTGCTTAAGAGCACATGCAGAGTCAAAAGGGCTGACCCTGAAAGAGCTCAGAGCTTTTAAAGGCTAGTGTGGCTCCGCCCCTATGAGTCACAGTTCAGGGAAGGGCCTGGTGTGGCTCTGCCCCCTGCTTCTGGAAGCTTCAAACTGCTTCCTCTGTTTGAACAGAGGTGGCTCTCAGCAGTTGAAATTATCAATTTAAATTAGTGGAAGCCTCTAAAGCAGCTCTACTCCAACTGCAAAACTTACCAGCGCTCACTTCCTTTGTTTTGCTCTCCTCAGCAGCAGCTCTGCTTAAGAGCACATGCAGAGTCAAAAGGGCTGACCCTGAAAGAGCTCAGAGCTTTTAAAGGCTAGTGTGGCTCCGCCCCTATGAGTCACAGTTCAGGGAAGGGCCTGGTGTGGCTCTTCCCCCTGCTTCTGGAAGCTTCAAACTGCTTCCTCTGTTTGAACAGAGGTGGCTCTCAGCAGCTGAAATTATCAATTTAAATTAGTGGAAGCCTCTAAAGCAGCTCTACTCCAACTGCAAAACTTACCAGCGCTCACTTCCTTTGTTTTGCTCTCCTCAGCAGCAGCTCTGCTTAAGAGCACATGCAGAGTCAAAAGGGCTGACCCTGAAAAAGCTCAGAGCTTTTAAAGGCTAGTGTGGCTCCGCCCCTATGAGTCACAGTTCAGGGAAGGGCCTGGTGTGGCTCTGCCCCCTGCTTCTGGAAGCTTCAAACTGCTTCCTCTGTTTGAACAGAGGTGGCTCTCAGCAGCTGAAATTATCAATTTAAATTAGTGGAAGCCTCTAAAGCAGCTCTACTCCAACTGCAAAACTTACCAGCGCTCACTTCCTTTGTTTTGCTCTCCTCAGCAGCAGCTCTGCTTAAGAGCACATGCAGAGTCAAAAGGGCTGACCCTGAAAGAGCTCAGAGCTTTTAAAGGCTAGTGTGGCTCCGCCCCTATGAGTCACAGTTCAGGGAAGGGCCTGGTGTGGCTCTGCCCCCTGCTTCTGGAAGCTTCAAACTGCTTCCTCTGTTTGAACAGAGGTGGCTCTCAGCAGTTGAAATTATCAATTTAAATTAGTGGAAGCCTCTAAAGCAGCTCTACTCCAACTGCAAAACTTACCAGCGCTCACTTCCTTTGTTTTGCTCTCCTCAGCAGCAGCTCTGCTTAAGAGCACATGCAGAGTCAAAAGGGCTGACCCTGAAAGAGCTCAGAGCTTTTAAAGGCTAGTGTGGCTCCGCCCCTATGAGTCACAGTTCAGGGAAGGGCCTGGTGTGGCTCTGCCCCCTGCTTCTGGAAGCTTCAAACTGCTTCCTCTGTTTGAACAGAGGTGGCTCTCAGCAGCTGAAATTATCAATTTAAATTAGTGGAAGCCTCTAAAGCAGCTCTACTCCAACTGCAAAACTTACCAGCGCTCACTTCCTTTGTTTTGCTCTCCTCAGCAGCAGCTCTGCTTAAGAGCACATGCAGAGTCAAAAGGGCTGACCCTGAAAGAGCTCAGAGCTTTGAAAGGCTAGTGTGGCTCCGCCCCTATGAGTCACAGTTCAGGGAAGGGCCTGGTGTGGCTCTGCCCCCTGCTTCTGGAAGCTTCAAACTGCTTCCTCTGTTTGAACAGAGGTGCCTCTCAGCAGCTGAAATTATCAATTTAAATTAGTGGAAGCCTCTAAAGCAGCTCTACTCCAACTGCAAAACTTACCAGCGCTCACTTCCTTTGTTTTGCTCTCCTCAGCAGCAGCTCTGCTTAAGAGCACATGCAGAGTCAAAAGGGCTGACCCTGAAAGAGCTCAGAGCTTTTAAAGGCTAGTGTGGCTCCGCCCCTATGAGTCACAGTTCAGGGAAGGGCCTGGTGTGGCTCTGCCCCCTGCTTCTGGAAGCTTCAAACTGCTTCCTCTGTTTGAACAGAGGTGGCTCTCAGCAGCTGAAATTATCAATTTAAATTAGTGGAAGCCTCTAAAGCAGCTCTACTCCAACTGCAAAACTTACCAGCGCTCACTTCCTTTGTTTTGCTCTCCTCAGCAGCAGCTCTGCTTAAGAGCACATGCAGAGTCAAAAGGGCTGACCCTGAAAGAGCTCAGAGCTTTTAAAGGCTAGTGTGGCTCCGCCCCTATGAGTCACAGTTCAGGGAAGGGCCTGGTGTGGCTCTGCCCCCTGCTTCTGGAAGCTTCAAACTGCTTCCTCTGTTTGAACAGAGGTGGCTCTCAGCAGTTGAAATTATCAATTTAAATTAGTGGAAGCCTCTAAAGCAGCTCTACTCCAACTGCAAAACTTACCAGCGCTCACTTCCTTTGTTTTGCTCTCCTCAGCAGCAGCTCTGCTTAAGAGCACATGCAGAGTCAAAAGGGCTGACCCTGAAAGAGCTCAGAGCTTTTAAAGGCTAGTGTGGCTCCGCCCCTATGAGTCACAGTTCAGGGAAGGGCCTGGTGTGGCTCTGCCCCCTGCTTCTGGAAGCTTCAAACTGCTTCCTCTGTTTGAACAGAGGTGGCTCTCAGCAGCTGAAATTATCAATTTAAATTAGTGGAAGCCTCTAAAGCAGCTCTACTCCAACTGCAAAACTTACCAGCGCTCACTTCCTTTGTTTTGCTCTCCTCAGCAGCAGCTCTGCTTAAGAGCACATGCAGAGTCAAAAGGGCTGACCCTGAAAGAGCTCAGAGCTTTTAAAGGCTAGTGTGGCTCCGCCCCTATGAGTCACAGTTCAGGGAAGGGCCTGGTGTGGCTCTGCCCCCTGCTTCTGGAAGCTTCAAACTGCTTCCTCTGTTTGAACAGAGGTGGCTCTCAGCAGTTGAAATTATCAATTTAAATTAGTGGAAGCCTCTAAAGCAGCTCTACTCCAACTGCAAAACTTACCAGCGCTCACTTCCTTTGTTTTGCTCTCCTCAGCAGCAGCTCTGCTTAAGAGCACATGCAGAGTCAAAAGGGCTGACCCTGAAAGAGCTCAGAGCTTTTAAAGGCTGGTGTGGCTCCGCCCCTATGAGTCACAGTTCAGGGAAGGGCCTGGTGTGGCTCTGCCCCCTGCTTCTGGAAGCTTCAAACTGCTTCCTCTGTTTGAACAGAGGTGGCTCTCAGCAGTTGAAATTATCAATTTAAATTAGTGGAAGCCTCTAAAGCAGCTCTACTCCAACTGCAAAACTTACCAGCGCTCACTTCCTTTGTTTTGCTCTCCTCAGCAGCAGCTCTGCTTAAGAGCACATGCAGAGTCAAAAGGGCTGACCCTGAAAGAGCTCAGAGCTTTTAAAGGCTAGTGTGGCTCCGCCCCTATGAGTCACAGTTCAGGGAAGGGCCTGGTGTGGCTCTGCCCCCTGCTTCTGGAAGCTTCAAACTGCTTCCTCTGTTTGAACAGAGGTGGCTCTCAGCAGCTGAAATTATCAATTTAAATTAGTGGAAGCCTCTAAAGCAGCTCTACTCCAACTGCAAAACTTACCAGTGCTCACTTCCTTTGTTTTGCTCTCCTCAGCAGCAGCTCTGCTTAAGAGCACATGCAGAGTCAAAAGGGCTGACCCTGAAAGAGCTCAGAGCTTTAAAAGGCTAGTGTGGCTCCGCCCCTATGAGTCACAGTTCAGGGAAGGGCCTGGTGTGGCTCTGCCCCCTGCTTCTGGAAGCTTCAAACTGCTTCCTCTGTTTGAACAGAGGTGGCTCTCAGCAGTTGAAATTATCAATTTAAATTAGTGGAAGCCTCTAAAGCAGCTCTACTCCAACTGCAAAACTTACCAGCGCTCACTTCCTTTGTTTTGCTCTCCTCAGCAGCAGCTCTGCTTAAGAGCACATGCAGAGTCAAAAGGGCTGACCCTGAAAGAGCTCAGAGCTTTTAAAGGCTAGTGTGGCTCCGCCCCTATGAGTCACAGTTCAGGGAAGGGCCTGGTGTGGCTCTGCCCCCTGCTTCTGGAAGCTTCAAACTGCTTCCTCTGTTTGAACAGAGGTGGCTCTCAGCAGCTGAAATTATCAATTTAAATTAGTGGAAGCCTCTAAAGCAGCTCTACTCCAACTGCAAAACTTACCAGCGCTCACTTCCTTTGTTTTGCTCTCCTCAGCAGCAGCTCTGCTTAAGAGCACATGCAGAGTCAAAAGGGCTGACCCTGAAAGAGCTCAGAGCTTTGAAAGGCTACTGTGGCTCCGCCCCTATGAGTCACAGTTCAGGGAAGGGCCTGGTGTGGCTCTGCCCCCTGCTTCTGGAAGCTTCAAACTGCTTCCTCTGTTTGAACAGAGGTGGCTCTCAGCAGCTGAAATTATCAATTTAAATTAGTGGAAGCCTCTAAAGCAGCTCTACTCCAACTGCAAAACTTACCAGCGCTCACTTCCTTTGTTTTGCTCTCCTCAGCAGCAGCTCTGCTTCAGAGCACATGCAGAGTCAAAAGGGCTGACCCTGAAAGAGCTCAGAGCTTTTAAAGGCTAGTGTGGCTCCGCCCCTATGAGTCACAGTTCAGGGAAGGGCCTGGTGTGGCTCTGCCCCCTGCTTCTGGAAGCTTCAAACTGCTTCCTCTGTTTGAACAGAGGTGGCTCTCAGCAGCTGAAATTATCAATTTAAATTAGTGGAAGCCTCTAAAGCAGCTCTACTCCAACTGCAAAACTTACCAGCGCTCACTTCCTTTGTTTTGCTCTCCTCAGCAGCAGCTCTGCTTAAGAGCACATGCAGAGTCAAAAGGGCTGACCCTGAAAGAGCTCAGAGCTTTTAAAGGCTAGTGTGGCTCCGCCCCTATGAGTCACAGTTCAGGGAAGGGCCTGGTGTGGCTCTGCCCCCTGCTTCTGGAAGCTTCAAACTGCTTCCTCTGTTTGAACAGAGGTGGCTCTCAGCAGTTGAAATTATCAATTTAAATTAGTGGAAGCCTCTAAAGCAGCTCTACTCCAACTGCAAAACTTACCAGCGCTCACTTCCTTTGTTTTGCTCTCCTCAGCAGCAGCTCTGCTTAAGAGCACATGCAGAGTCAAAAGGGCTGACCCTGAAAGAGCTCAGAGCTTTTAAAGGCTAGTGTGGCTCCGCCCCTATGAGTCACAGTTCAGGGAAGGGCCTGGTGTGGCTCTGCCCCCTGCTTCTGGAAGCTTCAAACTGCTTCCTCTGTTTGAACAGAGGTGGCTCTCAGCAGCTGAAATTATCAATTTAAATTAGTGGAAGCCTCTAAAGCAGCTCTACTCCAACTGCAAAACTTACCAGCGCTCACTTCCTTTGTTTTGCTCTCCTCAGCAGCAGCTCTGCTTAAGAGCACATGCAGAGTCAAAAGGGCTGACCCTGAAAGAGCTCAGAGCTTTTAAAGGCTAGTGTGGCTCCGCCCCTATGAGTCACAGTTCAGGGAAGGGCCTGGTGTGGCTCTGCCCCCTGCTTCTGGAAGCTTCACACTGCTTACTCTGTTTGAACAGAGGTGGCTCTCAGCAGTTGAAATTATCAATTTAAATTAGTGGAAGCCTCTAAAGCAGCTCTACTCCAACTGCAAAACTTACCAGCGCTCACTTCCTTTGTTTTGCTCTCCTCAGCAGCAGCTCTGCTTAAGAGCACATGCAGAGTCAAAAGGGCTGACCCTGAAAGAGCTCAGAGCTTTTAAAGGCTAGTGTGGCTCCGCCCCTATGAGTCACAGTTCAGGGAAGGGCCTGGTGTGGCTCTGCCCCCTGCTTCTGGAAGCTTCAAACTGCTTCCTCTGTTTGAACAGAGGTGGCTCTCAGCAGTTGAAATTATCAATTTAAATTAGTGGAAGCCTCTAAAGCAGCTCTACTCCAACTGCAAAACTTACCAGCGCTCACTTCCTTTGTTTTGCTCTCCTCAGCAGCAGCTCTGCTTAAGAGCACATGCAGAGTCAAAAGGGCTGACCCTGAAAGAGCTCAGAGCTTTTAAAGGCTAGTGTGGCTCCGCCCCTATGAGTCACAGTTCAGGGAAGGGCCTGGTGTGGCTCTGCCCCCTGCTTCTGGAAGCTTCAAACTGCTTCCTCTGTTTGAACAGAGGTGGCTCTCAGCAGCTGAAATTATCAATTTAAATTAGTGGAAGCCTCTAAAGCAGCTCTACTCCAACTGCAAAACTTACCAGCGCTCACTTCCTTTGTTTTGCTCTCCTCAGCAGCAGCTCTGCTTAAGAGCACATGCAGAGTCAAAAGGGCTGACCCTGAAAGAGCTCAGAGCTTTTAAAGGCTAGTGTGGCTCCGCCCCTATGAGTCACAGTTCAGGGAAGGGCCTGGTGTGGCTCTGCCCCCTGCTTCTGGAAGCTTCAAACTGCTTCCTCTGTTTGAACAGAGGTGGCTCTCAGCAGCTGAAATTATCAATTTAAATTAGTGGAAGCCTCTAAAGCAGCTCTACTCCAACTGCAAAACTTACCAGTGCTCACTTCCTTTGTTTTGCTCTCCTCAGCAGCAGCTCTGCTTAAGAGCACATGCAGAGTCAAAAGGGCTGACCCTGAAAGAGCTCAGAGCTTTTAAAGGCTAGTGTGGCTCCGCCCCTATGAGTCACAGTTCAGGGAAGGGCCTGGTGTGGCTCTGCCCCCTGCTTCTGGAAGCTTCAAACTGCTTCCTCTGTTTGAACAGAGGTGGCTCTCAGCAGTTGAAATTATCAATTTAAATTAGTGGAAGCCTCTAAAGCAGCTCTACTCCAACTGCAAAACTTACCAGCGCTCACTTCCTTTGTTTTGCTCTCCTCAGCAGCAGCTCTGCTTAAGAGCACAGGCAGAGTCAAAAGGGCTGACCCTGAAAGAGCTCAGAGCTTTTAAAGGCTAGTGTGGCTCCGCCCCTATGAGTCACAGTTCAGGGAAGGGCCTGGTGTGGCTCTGCCCCCTGCTTCTGGAAGCTTCAAACTGCTTCCTCTGTTTGAACAGAGGTGGCTCTCAACAGCTGAAATTATCAATTTAAATTAGTGGAAGCCTCTAAAGCAGCTCTACTCCAACTGCAAAACTTACCAGCGCTCACTTCCTTTGTTTTGCTCTCCTCAGCAGCAGCTCTGCTTAAGAGCACATGCAGAGTCAAAAGGGCTGACCCTGAAAGAGCTCAGAGCTTTTAAAGGCTAGTGTGGCTCCGCCCCTATGAGTCACAGTTCAGGGAAGGGCCTGGTGTGGCTCTGCCCCCTGCTTCTGGAAGCTTCAAACTGCTTCCTCTGTTTGAACAGAGGTGGCTCTCAGCAGTTGAAATTATCAATTTAAATTAGTGGAAGCCTCTAAAGCAGCTCTACTCCAACTGCAAAACTTACCAGCGCTCACTTCCTTTGTTTTGCTCTCCTCAGCAGCAGCTCTGCTTAAGAGCACATGCAGAGTCAAAAGGGCTGACCCTGAAAGAGCTCAGAGCTTTTAAAGACTAGTGTGGCTCTGCCCCTATGAGTCACAGTTCAGGGAAGGGCCTGGTGTGGCTCTGCCCCCTGCTTCTGGAAGCTTCAAACTGCTTCCTCTGTTTGAACAGAGGTGGCTCTCAGCAGCTGAAATTATCAATTTAAATTAGTGGAAGCCTCTAAAGCAGCTCTACTCCAACTGCAAAACTTACCAGCGCTCACTTCCTTTGTTTTGCTCTCCTCAGCAGCAGCTCTGCTTAAGAGCACATGCAGAGTCAAAAGGGCTGACCCTGAAAGAGCTCAGAGCTTTTAAAGGCTAGTGTGGCTCCGCCCCTATGAGTCTCAGTTCAGGGAAGGGCCTGGTGTGGCTCTGCCCCCTGCTTCTGGAAGCTTCAAACTGCTTCCTCTGTTTGAACAGAGGTGGCTCTCAGCAGCTGAAATTATCAATTTAAATTAGTGGAAGCCTCTAAAGCAGCTCTACTCCAACTGCAAAACTTACCAGCGCTCACTTCCTTTGTTTTGCTCTCCTCAGCAGCAGCTCTGCTTAAGAGCACATGCAGAGTCAAAAGGGCTGACCCTGAAAGAGCTCAGAGCTTTTAAAGGCTAGTGTGGCTCCACCCCTATGAGTCACAGTTCAGGGAAGGGCCTGGTGTGGCTCTGCCCCCTGCTTCTGGAAGCTTCAAACTGCTTCCTCTGTTTGAACAGAGGTGGCTCTCAGCAGTTGAAATTATCAATTTAAATTAGTGGAAGCCTCTAAAGCAGCTTTACTCCAACTGCAAAACTTACCAGCGCTCACTTCCTTTGTTTTGCTCTCCTCAGCAGCAGCTCTGCTTAAGAGCACATGCAGAGTCAAAAGGGCTGACCCTGAAAGAGCTCAGAGCTTTTAAAGGCTAGTGTGGCTCCGCCCCTATGAGTCACAGTTCAGGGAAGGGCCTGGTGTGGCTCTGCCCCCTGCTTCTGGAAGCTTCAAACTGCTTCCTCTGTTTGAACAGAGGTGGCACTCAGCAGCTGAAATTATCAATTTAAATTAGTGGAAGCCTCTAAAGCAGCTCTACTCCAACTGCAAAACTTACCAGCGCTCACTTCCTTTGTTTTGCTCTCCTCAGCAGCAGCTCTGCTTAAGAGCACATGCAGAGTCAAAAGGGCTGACCCTGAAAGAGCTCAGAGCTTTTAAAGGCTAGTGTGGCTCCGCCCCTATGAGTCACAGTTCAGGGAAGGGCCTGGTGTGGCTCTGCCCCCTGCTTCTGGAAGCTTCAAACTGCTTCCTCTGTTTGAACAGAGGTGGCTCTCAGCAGCTGAAATTATCAATTTAAATTAGTGGAAGCCTCTAAAGCAGCTCTACTCCAACTGCAAAACTTACCAGCGCTCACTTCCTTTGTTTTGCTCTCCTCAGCAGCAGCTCTGCTTAAGAGCACATGCAGAGTCAAAAGGGCTGACCCTGAAAGAGCTCAGAGCTTTTAAAGGCTAGTGTGGCTCCGCCCATATGAGTCACAGTTCAGGGAAGGGCCTGGTGTGGCTCTGCCCCCTGCTTCTGGAAGCTTCAAACTGCTTCCTCTGTTTGAACAGAGGTGGCTCTCAGCAGCTGAAATTATCAATTTAAATTAGTGGAAGCCTCTAAAGCAGCTCTACTCCAACTGCAAAACTTACCAGCGCTCACTTCCTTTGTTTTGCTCTCCTCAGCAGCAGCTCTGCTTAAGAGCACATGCAGAGTCAAAAGGGCTGACCCTGAAAGAGCTCAGAGCTTTTAAAGGCTAGTGTGGCTCCGCCCCTATGAGTCACAGTTCAGGGAAGGGCCTGGTGTGGCTCTGCCCCCTGCTTCTGGAGGCTTCAAACTGCTTCCTCTGTTTGAACAGAGGTGGCTCTCAGCAGCTGAAATTATCAATTTAAATTAGTGGAAGCCTCTAAAGCAGCTCTACTCCAACTGCAAAACTTACCAGCGCTCACTTCCTTTGTTTTGCTCTCCTCAGCAGCAGCTCTGCTTAAGAGCACATGCAGAGTCAAAAGGGCTGACCCTGAAAGAGCTCAGAGCTTTTAAAGGCTAGTGTGGCTCCGCCCCTATGAGTCACAGTTCAGGGAAGGGCCTGGTGTGGCTCTGCCCCCTGCTTCTGGAAGCTTCAAACTGCTTCCTCTGTTTGAACAGAGGTGGCTCTCAGTAGCTGAAATTATCAATTTAAATTAGTGGAAGCCTCTAAAGCAGCTCTACTCCAACTGCAAAACTTACCAGCGCTCACTTCCTTTGTTTTGCTCTCCTCAGCAGCAGCTCTGCTTAAGAGCACATGCAGAGTCAAAAGGGCTGACCCTGAAAGAGCTCAGAGCTTTTAAAGGCTAGTGTGGCTCCGCCCCTATGAGTCACAGTTCAGGGAAGGGCCTGGTGTGGCTCTGCCCCCTGCTTCTGGAAGCTTCAAACTGCTTCCTCTGTTTGAACAGAGGTGGCTCTCAGCAGTTGAAATTATCAATTTAAATTAGTGGAAGCCTCTAAAGCAGCTCTACTCCAACTGCAAAACTTACCAGCGCTCACTTCCTTTGTTTTGCTCTCCTCAGCAGCAGCTCTGCTTAAGAGCACATGCAGAGTCAAAAGGGCTGACCCTGAAAGAGCTCAGAGCTTTTAAAGGCTAGTGTGGCTCCGCCCCTATGAGTCACAGTTCAGGGAAGGGCCTGGTGTGGCTCTGCCCCCTGCTTCTGGAAGCTTCAAACTGCTTCCTCTGTTTGAACAGAGGTGGCTCTCAGCAGCTGAAATTATCAATTTAAATTAGTGGAAGCCTCTAAAGCAGCTCTACTCCAACTGCAAAACTTACCAGCGCTCACTTCCTTTGTTTTGCTCTCCTCAGCAGCAGCTCTGCTTAAGAGCACATGCAGAGTCAAAAGGGCTGACCCTGAAAGAGCTCAGAGCTTTTAAAGGCTAGTGTGGCTCCGCCCCTATGAGTCACAGTTCAGGGAAGGGCCTGGTGTGGCTCTGCCCCCTGCTTCTGGAAGCTTCAAACTGCTTCCTCTGTTTGAACAGAGGTGGCTCTCAGCAGCTGAAATTATCAATTTAAATTAGTGGAAGCCTCTAAAGCAGCTCTACTCCAACTGCAAAACCTACCAGCGCTCACTTCCTTTGTTTTGCTCTCCTCAGCAGCAGCTCTGCTTAAGAGCACATGCAGAGTCAAAAGGGCTGACCCTGAAAGAGCTCAGAGCTTTTAAAGGCTAGTGTGGCTCCGCCCCTATGAGTCACAGTTCAGGGAAGGGCCTGGTGTGGCTCTGCCCCCTGCTTCTGGAAGCTTCAAACTGCTTCCTCTGTTTGAACAGAGGTGGCTCTCAGCAGTTGAAATTATCAATTTAAATTAGTGGAAGCCTCTAAAGCAGCTCTACTCCAACTGCAAAACTTACCAGCGCTCACTTCCTTTGTTTTGCTCTCCTCAGCAGCAGCTCTGCTTAAGAGCACATGCAGAGTCAAAAGGGCTGACCCTGAAAGAGCTCAGAGCTTTTAAAGGCTAGTGTGGCTCCGCCCCTATGAGTCACAGTTCAGGGAAGGGCCTGGTGTGGCTCTGCCCCCTGCTTCTGGAAGCTTCAAACTGCTTCCTCTGTTTGAACAGAGGTGGCTCTCAGCAGCTGAAATTATCAATTTAAATTAGTGGAAGCCTCTAAAGCAGCTCTACTCCAACTGCAAAACTTACCAGCGCTCACTTCCTTTGTTTTGCTCTCCTCAGCAGCAGCTCTGCTTAAGAGCACATGCAGAGTCAAAAGGGCTGACCCTGAAAGAGCTCAGAGCTTTTAAAGGCTAGTGTGGCTCCGCCCCTATGAGTCACAGTTCAGGGAAGGGCCTGGTGTGGCTCTGCCCCCTGCTTCTGGAAGCTTCAAACTGCTTCCTCTGTTTGAACAGAGGTGGCTCTCAGCAGTTGAAATTATCAATTTAAATTAGTGGAAGCCTCTAAAGCAGCTCTACTCCAACTGCAAAACTTACCAGCGCTCACTTCCTTTGTTTTGCTCTCCTCAGCAGCAGCTCTGCTTAAGAGCACATGCAGAGTCAAAAGGACTGACCCTGAAAGAGCTCAGAGCTTTTAAAGGCTAGTGTGGCTCCGCCCCTATGAGTCACAGTTCAGGGAAGGGCCTGGTGTGGCTCTGCCCCCTGCTTCTGGAAGCTTCAAACTGCTTCCTCTGTTTGAACAGAGGTGGCTCTCAGCAGTTGAAATTATCAATTTAAATTAGTGGAAGCCTCTAAAGCAGCTCTACTCCAACTGCAAAACTTACCAGCGCTCACTTCCTTTGTTTTGCTCTCCTCAGCAGCAGCTCTGCTTAAGAGCACATGCAGAGTCAAAAGGGCTGACCCTGAAAGAGCTCAGAGCTTTTAAAGGCTAGTGTGGCTCCGCCCCTATGAGTCACAGTTCAGGGAAGGGCCTGGTGTGGCTCTGCCCCCTGCTTCTGGAAGCTTCAAACTGCTTCCTCTGTTTGAACAGAGGTGGCTCTCAGCAGCTGAAATTATCAATTTAAATTAGTGGAAGCCTCTAAAGCAGCTCTACTCCAACTGCAAAACTTACCAGCGCTCACTTCCTTTGTTTTGCTCTCCTCAGCAGCAGCTCTGCTTAAGAGCACATGCAGAGTCAAAAGGGCTGACCCTGAAAGAGCTCAGAGCTTTTAAAGGCTAGTGTGGCTCCGCCCCTATGAGTCACAGTTCAGGGAAGGGCCTGGTGTGGCTCTGCCCCCTGCTTCTGGAAGCTTCAAACTGCTTCCTCTGTTTGAACAGAGGTGGCTCTCAGCAGTTGAAATTATCAATTTAAATTAGTGGAAGCCTCTAAAGCAGCTCTACTCCAACCTCAAAACTTACCAGCGCTCACTTCCTTTGTTTTGCTCTCCTCAGCAGCAGCTCTGCTTAAGAGCACATGCAGAGTCAAAAGGGCTGACCCTGAAAGAGCTCAGAGCTTTTAAAGGCTAGTGTGGCTCCGCCCCTATGAGTCACAGTTCAGGGAAGGGCCTGGTGTGGCTCTGCCCCCTGCTTCTGGAAGCTTCAAACTGCTTCCTCTGTTTGAACAGAGGTGGCTCTCAGCAGCTGAAATTATCAATTTAAATTAGTGGAAGCCTCTAAAGCAGCTCTACTCCAACTGCAAAACTTACCAGCGCTCACTTCCTTTGTTTTGCTCTCCTCAGCAGCAGCTCTGCTTAAGAGCACATGCAGAGTCAAAAGGGCTGACCCTGAAAGAGCTCAGAGCTTTTAAAGGCTAGTGTGGCTCCGCCCCTATGAGTCACAGTTCAGGGAAGGGCCTGGTGTGGCTCTGCCCCCTGCTTCTGGAAGCTTCAAACTGCTTCCTCTGTTTGAACAGAGGTGGCTCTCAGCAGTTGAAATTATCAATTTAAATTAGTGGAAGCCTCTAAAGCAGCTCTACTCCAACTGCAAAACTTACCAGCGCTCACTTCCTTTGTTTTGCTCTCCTCAGCAGCAGCTCTGCTTAAGAGCACATGCAGAGTCAAAAGGACTGACCCTGAAAGAGCTCAGAGCTTTTAAAGGCTAGTGTGGCTCCGCCCCTATGAGTCACAGTTCAGGGAAGGGCCTGGTGTGGCTCTGCCCCCTGCTTCTGGAAGCTTCAAACTGCTTCCTCTGTTTGAACAGAGGTGGCTCTCAGCAGTTGAAATTATCAATTTAAATTAGTGGAAGCCTCTAAAGCAGCTCTACTCCAACTGCAAAACTTACCAGCGCTCACTTCCTTTGTTTTGCTCTCCTCAGCAGCAGCTCTGCTTAAGAGCACATGCAGAGTCAAAAGGGCTGACCCTGAAAGAGCTCAGAGCTTTTAAAGGCTAGTGTGGCTCCGCCCCTATGAGTCACAGTTCAGGGAAGGGCCTGGTGTGGCTCTGCCCCCTGCTTCTGGAAGCTTCAAACTGCTTCCTCTGTTTGAACAGAGGTGGCTCTCAGCAGCTGAAATTATCAATTTAAATTAGTGGAAGCCTCGAAAGCAGCTCTACTCCAACTGCAAAACTTACCAGCGCTCACTTCCTTTGTTTTGCTCTCCTCAGCAGCAGCTCTGCTTAAGAGCACATGCAGAGTCAAAAGGGCTGACCCTGAAAGAGCTCAGAGCTTTTAAAGGCTAGTGTGGCTCCGCCCCTATGAGTCACAGTTCAGGGAAGGGCCTGGTGTGGCTCTGCCCCCTGCTTCTGGAAGCTTCAAACTGCTTCCTCTGTTTGAACAGAGGTGGCTCTCAGCAGTTGAAATTATCAATTTAAATTAGTGGAAGCCTCTAAAGCAGCTCTACTCCAACTGCAAAACTTACCAGCGCTCACTTCCTTTGTTTTGCTCTCCTCAGCAGCAGCTCTGCTTAAGAGCACATGCAGAGCCAAAAGGGCTGACCCTGAAAGAGCTCAGAGCTTTTAAAGGCTAGTGTGGCTCCGCCCCTATGAGTCACAGTTCAGGGAAGGGCCTGGTGTGGCTCTGCCCCCTGCTTCTGGAAGCTTCAAACTGCTTCCTCTGTTTGAACAGAGGTGGCTCTCAGCAGCTGAAATTATCAATTTAAATTAGTGGAAGCCTCTAAAGCAGCTCTACTCCAACTGCAAAACTTACCAGCGCTCACTTCCTTTGTTTTGCTCTCCTCAGCAGCAGCTCTGCTTAAGAGCACATGCAGAGTCAAAAGGGCTGACCCTGAAAGAGCTCAGAGCTTTTAAAGGCTAGTGTGGCTCCGCCCCTATGAGTCACAGTTCAGGGAAGGGCCTGGTGTGGCTCTGCCCCCTGCTTCTGGAAGCTTCAAACTGCTTCCTCTGTTTGAACAGAGGTGCCTCCCAGCAGCTGAAATTATCAATTTAAATTAGTGGAAGCCTCTAAAGCAGCTCTACTCCAACTGCAAAACTTACCAGCGCTCACTTCCTTTGTTTTGCTCTCCTCAGCAGCAGCTCTGCTTAAGAGCACATGCAGAGTCAAAAGGGCTGACCCTGAAAGAGCTCAGAGCTTTTAAAGGCTAGTGTGGCTCCGCCCCTATGAGTCACAGTTCAGGGAAGGGCCTGGTGTGGCTCTGCCCCCTGCTTCTGGAAGCTTCAAACTGCTTCCTCTGTTTGAACAGAGGTGGCTCTCAGCAGTTGAAATTATCAATTTAAATTAGTGGAAGCCTCTAAAGCAGCTCTACTCCAACTGCAAAACTTACCAGCGCTCACTTCCTTTGTTTTGCTCTCCTCAGCAGCAGCTCTGCTTAAGAGCACATGCAGAGTCAAAAGGGCTGACCCTGAAAGAGCTCAGAGCTTTTAAAGGCTAGTGTGGCTCCGCCCCTATGAGTCACAGTTCAGGGAAGGGCCTGGTTTGGCTCTGCCCCCTGCTTCTAGAAGCTTCAAACTGCTTCCTCTGTTTGAACAGAGGTGGCACTCAGCAGCTGAAATTATCAATTTAAATTAGTGGAAGCCTCTAAAGCAGCTCTACTCCAACTGCAAAACTTACCAGTGCTCACTTCCTTTGTTTTGCTCTCCTCAGCAGCAGCTCTGCTTAAGAGCACATGCAGAGCCAAAAGGGCTGACCCTGAAAGAGCTCAGAGCTTTTAAAGGCTAGTGTGGCTCCGCCACTATGAGTCACAGTTCAGGGAAGGGCCTGGTGTGGCTCTGCCCCCTGCTTCTGGAAGCTTCAAACTGCTTCCTCTGTTTGAACAGAGGTGGCTCTCAGCAGCTGAAATTATCAATTTAAATTAGTGGAAGCCTCTAAAGCAGCTCTACTCCAACTGCAAAACTTACCAGCGCTCACTTCCTTTGTTTTGCTCTCCTCAGCAGCAGCTCTGCTTAAGAGCACATGCAGAGTCAAAAGGGCTGACCCTGAAAGAGCTCAGAGCTTTTAAAGGCTAGTGTGGCTCCGCCCCTATGAGTCACAGTTCAGGGAAGGGCCTGGTGTGGCTCTGCCCCCTGCTTCTGGAAGCTTCAAACTGCTTCCTCTGTTTGAACAGAGGTGCCTCCCAGCAGCTGAAATTATCAATTTAAATTAGTGGAAGCCTCTAAAGCAGCTCTACTCCAACTGCAAAACTTACCAGCGCTCACTTCCTTTGTTTTGCTCTCCTCAGCAGCAGCTCTGCTTAAGAGCACATGCAGAGTCAAAAGGGCTGACCCTGAAAGAGCTCAGAGCTTTTAAAGGCTAGTGTGGCTCCGCCCCTATGAGTCACAGTTCAGGGAAGGGCCTGGTGTGGCTCTGCCCCCTGCTTCTGGAAGCTTCAAACTGCTTCCTCTGTTTGAACAGAGGTGGCTCTCAGCAGTTGAAATTATCAATTTAAATTAGTGGAAGCCTCTAAAGCAGCTCTACTCCAACTGCAAAACTTACCAGCGCTCACTTCCTTTGTTTTGCTCTCCTCAGCAGCAGCTCTGCTTAAGAGCACATGCAGAGTCAAAAGGGCTGACCCTGAAAGAGCTCAGAGCTTTTAAAGGCTAGTGTGGCTCCGCCCCTATGAGTCACAGTTCAGGGAAGGGCCTGGTGTGGCTCTGCCCCCTGCTTCTAGAAGCTTCAAACTGCTTCCTCTGTTTGAACAGAGGTGGCACTCAGCAGCTGAAATTATCAATTTAAATTAGTGGAAGCCTCTAAAGCAGCTCTACTCCAACTGCAAAACTTACCAGTGCTCACTTCCTTTGTTTTGCTCTCCTCAGCAGCAGCTCTGCTTAAGAGCACATGCAGAGTCAAAAGGGCTGACCCTGAAAGAGCTCAGAGCTTTTAAAGGCTAGTGTGGCTCCGCCCCTATGAGTCACAGTTCAGGGAAGGGCCTGGTGTGGCTCTGCCCCCTGCTTCTGGAAGCTTCAAACTGCTTCCTCTGTTTGAACAGAGGTGGCTCTCAGCAGCTGAAATTATCAATTTAAATTAGTGGAAGCCTCTAAAGCAGCTCTACTCCAACTGCAAAACTTACCAGCGCTCACTTCCTTTGTTTTGCTCTCCTCAGCAGCAGCTCTGCTTAAGAGCACATGCAGAGTCAAAAGGGCTGACCCTGAAAGAGCTCAGAGCTTTTAAAGGCTAGTGTGGCTCCGCCCCTATGAGTCACAGTTCAGGGAAGGGCCTGGTGTGGCTCTGCCCCCTGCTTCTGGAAGCTTCAAACTGCTTCCTCTGTTTGAACAGAGGTGGCTCTCAGCAGTTGAAATTATCAATTTAAATTAGTGGAAGCCTCTAAAGCAGCTCTACTCCAACTGCAAAACTTACCAGCGCTCACTTCCTTTGTTTTGCTCTCCTCAGCAGCAGCTCTGCTTAAGAGCACATGCAGAGTCAAAAGGACTGACCCTGAAAGAGCTCAGAGCTTTTAAAGGCTAGTGTGGCTCCGCCCCTATGAGTCACAGTTCAGGGAAGGGCCTGGTGTGGCTCTGCCCCCTGCTTCTGGAAGCTTCAAACTGCTTCCTCTGTTTGAACAGAGGTGGCTCTCAGCAGTTGAAATTATCAATTTAAATTAGTGGAAGCCTCTAAAGCAGCTCTACTCCAACTGCAAAACTTACCAGCGCTCACTTCCTTTGTTTTGCTCTCCTCAGCAGCAGCTCTGCTTAAGAGCACATGCAGAGTCAAAAGGGCTGACCCTGAAAGAGCTCAGAGCTTTTAAAGGCTAGTGTGGCTCCGCCCCTATGAGTCACAGTTCAGGGAAGGGCCTGGTGTGGCTCTGCCCCCTGCTTCTGGAAGCTTCAAACTGCTTCCTCTGTTTGAACAGAGGTGGCTCTCAGCAGCTGAAATTATCAATTTAAATTAGTGGAAGCCTCGAAAGCAGCTCTACTCCAACTGCAAAACTTACCAGCGCTCACTTCCTTTGTTTTGCTCTCCTCAGCAGCAGCTCTGCTTAAGAGCACATGCAGAGTCAAAAGGGCTGACCCTGAAAGAGCTCAGAGCTTTTAAAGGCTAGTGTGGCTCCGCCCCTATGAGTCACAGTTCAGGGAAGGGCCTGGTGTGGCTCTGCCCCCTGCTTCTGGAAGCTTCAAACTGCTTCCTCTGTTTGAACAGAGGTGGCTCTCAGCAGTTGAAATTATCAATTTAAATTAGTGGAAGCCTCTAAAGCAGCTCTACTCCAACTGCAAAACTTACCAGCGCTCACTTCCTTTGTTTTGCTCTCCTCAGCAGCAGCTCTGCTTAAGAGCACATGCAGAGCCAAAAGGGCTGACCCTGAAAGAGCTCAGAGCTTTTAAAGGCTAGTGTGGCTCCGCCCCTATGAGTCACAGTTCAGGGAAGGGCCTGGTGTGGCTCTGCCCCCTGCTTCTGGAAGCTTCAAACTGCTTCCTCTGTTTGAACAGAGGTGGCTCTCAGCAGCTGAAATTATCAATTTAAATTAGTGGAAGCCTCTAAAGCAGCTCTACTCCAACTGCAAAACTTACCAGCGCTCACTTCCTTTGTTTTGCTCTCCTCAGCAGCAGCTCTGCTTAAGAGCACATGCAGAGTCAAAAGGGCTGACCCTGAAAGAGCTCAGAGCTTTTAAAGGCTAGTGTGGCTCCGCCCCTATGAGTCACAGTTCAGGGAAGGGCCTGGTGTGGCTCTGCCCCCTGCTTCTGGAAGCTTCAAACTGCTTCCTCTGTTTGAACAGAGGTGCCTCCCAGCAGCTGAAATTATCAATTTAAATTAGTGGAAGCCTCTAAAGCAGCTCTACTCCAACTGCAAAACTTACCAGCGCTCACTTCCTTTGTTTTGCTCTCCTCAGCAGCAGCTCTGCTTAAGAGCACATGCAGAGTCAAAAGGGCTGACCCTGAAAGAGCTCAGAGCTTTTAAAGGCTAGTGTGGCTCCGCCCCTATGAGTCACAGTTCAGGGAAGGGCCTGGTGTGGCTCTGCCCCCTGCTTCTGGAAGCTTCAAACTGCTTCCTCTGTTTGAACAGAGGTGGCTCTCAGCAGTTGAAATTATCAATTTAAATTAGTGGAAGCCTCTAAAGCAGCTCTACTCCAACTGCAAAACTTACCAGCGCTCACTTCCTTTGTTTTGCTCTCCTCAGCAGCAGCTCTGCTTAAGAGCACATGCAGAGTCAAAAGGGCTGACCCTGAAAGAGCTCAGAGCTTTTAAAGGCTAGTGTGGCTCCGCCCCTATGAGTCACAGTTCAGGGAAGGGCCTGGTGTGGCTCTGCCCCCTGCTTCTAGAAGCTTCAAACTGCTTCCTCTGTTTGAACAGAGGTGGCACTCAGCAGCTGAAATTATCAATTTAAATTAGTGGAAGCCTCTAAAGCAGCTCTACTCCAACTGCAAAACTTACCAGTGCTCACTTCCTTTGTTTTGCTCTCCTCAGCAGCAGCTCTGCTTAAGAGCACATGCAGAGTCAAAAGGGCTGACCCTGAAAGAGCTCAGAGCTTTTAAAGGCTAGTGTGGCTCCGCCCCTATGAGTCACAGTTCAGGGAAGGGCCTGGTGTGGCTCTGCCCCCTGCTTCTGGAAGCTTCAAACTGCTTCCTCTGTTTGAACAGAGGTGGCTCTCAGCAGCTGAAATTATCAATTTAAATTAGTGGAAGCCTCTAAAGCAGCTCTACTTCAACTGCAAAACTTACCAGCGCTCACTTCCTTTGTTTTGCTCTCCTCAGCAGCAGCTCTGCTTAAGAGCACATGCAGAGTCAAAAGGGCTGACCCTGAAAGAGCTCAGAGCTTTTAACGGCTAGTGTGGCTCCGCCCCTATGAGTCACAGTTCAGGGAAGGGCCTGGTGTGGCTCTGCCCCCTGCTTCTGGAAGCTTCAAACTGCTTCCTCTGTTTGAACAGAGGTGGCTCTCAGCAGCTGAAATTATCAATTTAAATTAGTGGAAGCCTCTAAAGCAGCTCTACTCCAACTGCAAAACTTACCAGTGCTCACTTCCTTTGTTTTGCTCTCCTCAGCAGCAGCTCTGCTTAAGAGCACATGCAGAGTCAAAAGGGCTGACCCTGAAAGAGCTCAGAGCTTTTAAAGGCTAGTGTGGCTCCGCCCCTATGAGTCACAGTTCAGGGAAGGGCCTGGTGTGGCTCTGCCCCCTGCTTCTGGAAGCTTCAAACTGCTTCCTCTGTTTGAACAGAGGTGGCTCTCAGCAGCTGAAATTATCAATTTAAATTAGTGGAAGCCTCTAAAGCAGCTCTACTCCAACTGCAAAACTTACCAGCGCTCACTTCCTTTGTTTTGCTCTCCTCAGCAGCAGCTCTGCTTAAGAGCACATGCAGAGTCAAAAGGGCTGACCCTGAAAGAGCTCAGAGCTTTTAAAGGCTAGTGTGGCTCCGCCCCTATGAGTCACAGTTCAGGGAAGGGCCTGGTGTGGCTCTGCAACCTGCTTCTGGAAGCTTCAAACTGCTTCCTCTGTTTGAACAGAGGTGGCTCTCAGCAGTTGAAATTATCAATTTAAATTAGTGGAAGCCTCTAAAGCAGCTCTACTCCAACTGCAAAACTTACCAGCGCTCACTTCCTTTGTTTTGCTCTCCTCAGCAGCAGCTCTGCTTAAGAGCACATGCAGAGTCAAAAGGGCTGACCCTGAAAGAGCTCAGAGCTTTTAAAGGCTAGTGTGGCTCCGCCCCTATGAGTCACAGTTCAGGGAAGGGCCTGGTGTGGCTCTGCCCCCTGCTTCTGGAAGCTTCAAACTGCTTCCTCTGTTTGAACAGAGGTGGCTCTCAGCAGTTGAAATTATCAATTTAAATTAGTGGAAGCCTCTAAAGCACCTCTACTCCAACTGCAAAACTTACCAGCGCTCACTTCCTTTGTTTTGCTCTCCTCAGCAGCAGCTCTGCTTAAGAGCACATGCAGAGTCAAAAGGGATGACCCTGAAAGAGCTCAGAGCTTTTAAAGGCTAGTGTGGCTCCGCCCCTATGAGTCACAGTTCAGGGAAGGGCCTGGTGTGGCTCTGCCCCCTGCTTCTGGAAGCTTCAAACTGCTTCCTCTGTTTGAACAGAGGTGGCTCTCAGCAGCTGAAATTATCAATTTAAATTAGTGGAAGCCTCTAAAGCAGCTCTACTCCAACTGCAAAACTTACCAGCGCTCACTTCCTTTGTTTTGCTCTCCTCAGCAGCAGCTCTGCTTAAGAGCACATGCAGAGTCAAAAGGGCTGACCCTGAAAGAGCTCAGAGCTTTTAAAGGCTAGTGTGGCTCCGCCCCTATGAGTCACAGTTCAGGGAAGGGCCTGGTGTGGCTCTGCCCCCTGCTTCTGGAAGCTTCAAACTGCTTCCTCTGTTTGAACAGAGGTGGCTCTCAGCAGTTGAAATTATCAATTTAAATTAGTGGAAGCCTCTAAAGCAGCTCTACTCCAACTGCAAAACTTACCAGCGCTCACTTCCTTTGTTTTGCTCTCCTCAGCAGCAGCTCTGCTTAAGAGCACATGCAGAGTCAAAAGGGCTGACCCTGAAAGAGCTCAGAGCTTTTAAAGGCTAGTGTGGCTCCGCCCCTATGAGTCACAGTTCAGGGAAGGGCCTGGTGTGGCTCTGCCCCCTGCTTCTGGAAGCTTCAAACTGCTTCCTCTGTTTGAACAGAGGTGGCTCTCAGCAGCTGAAATTATCAATTTAAATTAGTGGAAGCCTCTAAAGCAGCTCTACTCCAACTGCAAACTTACCAGTGCTCACTTCCTTTGTTTTGCTCTCCTCAGCAGCAGCTCTGCTTAAGAGCACATGCAGAGTCAAAAGGGCTGACCCTGAAAGAGCTCAGAGCTTTTAAAGGCTAGTGTGGCTCCGCCCCTATGAGTCACAGTTCAGGGAAGGGCCTGGTGTGGCTCTGCCCCCTGCTTCTGGAAGCTTCAAACTGCTTCCTCTGTTTGAACAGAGGTGGCTCTCAGCAGTTGAAATCATCAATTTAAATTAGTGGAAGCCTCTAAAGCAGCTCTACTCCAACTGCAAAACTTACCAGCGCTCACTTCCTTTGTTTTGCTCTCCTCAGCAGCAGCTCTGCTTAAGAGCACATGCAGAGTCAAAAGGGCTGACCCTGAAAGAGCTCAGAGCTTTTAAAGGCTAGTGTGGCTCCGCCCCTATGAGTCACAGTTCAGGGAAGGGCCTGGTGTGGCTCTGCCCCCTGCTTCTGGAAGCTTCAAACTGCTTCCTCTGTTTGAACAGAGGTGGCTCTCAGCAGCTGAAATTATCAATTTAAATTAGTGGAAGCCTCTAAAGCAGCTCTACTCCAACTGCAAAACTTACCAGCGCTCACTTCCTTTGTTTTGCTCTCCTCAGCAGCAGCTCTGCTTAAGAGCACATGCAGAGTCAAAAGGGCTGACCCTGAAAGAGCTCAGAGCTTTTAAAGGCTAGTGTGGCTCCGCCCCTATGAGTCACAGTTCAGGGAAGGGCCTGGTGTGGCTCTGCCCCCTGCTTCTAGAAGCTTCAAACTGCTTCCTCTGTTTGAACAGAGGTGGCACTCAGCAGCTGAAATTATCAATTTAAATTAGTGGAAGCCTCTAAAGCAGCTCTACTCCAACTGCAAAACTTACCAGTGCTCACTTCCTTTGTTTTGCTCTCCTCAGCAGCAGCTCTGCTTAAGAGCACATGCAGAGTCAAAAGGGCTGACCCTGAAAGAGCTCAGAGCTTTTAAAGGCTAGTGTGGCTCCGCCCCTATGAGTCACAGTTCAGGGAAGGGCCTGGTGTGGCTCTGCCCCCTGCTTCTGGAAGCTTCAAACTGCTTCCTCTGTTTGAACAGAGGTGGCTCTCAGCAGCTGAAATTATCAATTTAAATTAGTGGAAGCCTCTAAAGCAGCTCTACTCCAACTGCAAAACTTACCAGCGCTCACTTCCTTTGTTTTGCTCTCCTCAGCAGCAGCTCTGATTAAGAGCACATGCAGAGTCAAAAGGGCTGACCCTGAAAGAGCTCAGAGCTTTTAACGGCTAGTGTGGCTCCGCCCCTATGAGTCTCAGTTCAGGGAAGGGCCTGGTGTGGCTCTGCCCCCTGCTTCTGGAAGCTTCAAACTGCTTCCTCTGTTTGAACAGAGGTGGCTCTCAGCACCTGAAATTATCAATTTAAATTAGTGGAAGCCTCTAAAGCAGCTCTACTCCAACTGCAAAACTTACCAGCGCTCACTTCCTTTGTTTTGCTCTCCTCAGCAGCAGCTCTGCTTAAGAGCACATGCAGAGTCAAAAGGGCTGACCCTGAAAGAGCTCAGACCTTTTAAAGGCTAGTGTGGCTCCGCCCCTATGAGTCACAGTTCAGGGAAGGGCCTGGTGTGGCTCTGCCCCCTGCTTCTGGAAGCTTCAAACTGCTTCCTCTGTTTGAACAGAGGTGGCTCTCAGCAGCTGAAATTATCAATTTAAATTAGTGGAAGCCTCTAAAGCAGCTCTACTCCAACTGCAAAACTTACCAGCGCTCACTTCCTTTGTTTTGCTCTCCTCAGCAGCAGCTCTGCTTAAGAGCACATGCAGAGTCAAAAGGGCTGACCCTGAAAGAGCTCAGAGCTTTTAAAGGCTAGTGTGGCTCCGCCCCTATGAGTCACAGTTCAGGGAAGGGCCTGGTGTGGCTCTGCAACCTGCTTCTGGAAGCTTCAAACTGCTTCCTCTGTTTGAACAGAGGTGGCTCTCAGCAGTTGAAATTATCAATTTAAATTAGTGGAAGCCTCTAAAGCAGCTCTACTCCAACTGCAAAACTTACCAGCGCTCACTTCCTTTGTTTTGCTCTCCTCAGCAGCAGCTCTGCTTAAGAGCACATGCAGAGTCAAAAGGGCTGACCCTGAAAGAGCTCAGAGCTTTTAAAGGCTAGTGTGGCTCCGCCCCTATGAGTCACAGTTCAGGGAAGGGCCTGGTGTGGCTCTGCCCCCTGCTTCTGGAAGCTTCAAACTGCTTCCTCTGTTTGAACAGAGGTGGCTCTCAGCAGCTGAAATTATCAATTTAAATTAGTGGAAGCCTCTAAAGCAGCTCTACTCCAACTGCAAAACTTACCAGCGCTCACTTCCTTTGTTTTGCTCTCCTCAGCAGCAGCTCTGCTTAAGAGCACATGCAGAGTCAAAAGGGCTGACCCTGAAAGAGCTCAGAGCTTTTAAAGGCTAGTGTGGCTACGCCCCTATGAGTCACAGTTCAGGGAAGGGCCTGGTGTGGCTCTGCCCCCTGCTTCTGGAAGCTTCAAACTGCTTCCTCTGTTTGAACAGAGGTGCCTCTCAGCAGCTGAAATTATCAATTTAAATTAGTGGAATCCTCTAAAGCAGCTCTACTCCAACTGCAAAACTTACCAGCGCTCACTTCCTTTGTTTTGCTCTCCTCAGCAGCAGCTCTGCTTAAGAGCACATGCAGAGTCAAAAGGGCTGACCCTGAAAGAGCTCAGAGCTTTTAAAGGCTAGTGTGGCTCCGCCCCTATGAGTCACAGTTCAGGGAAGGGCCTGGTGTGGCTCTGCCCCCTGCTTCTGGAAGCTTCAAACTGCTTCCTCTGTTTGAACAGAGGTGGCTCTCAGCAGTTGAAATTATCAATTTAAATTAGTGGAAGCCTCTAAAGCAGCTCTACTCCAACTGCAAAACTTACCAGCGCTCACTTCCTTTGTTTTGCTCTCCTCAGCAGCAGCTCTGCTTAAGAGCACATGCAGAGTCAAAAGGGCTGACCCTGAAAGAGCTCAGAGCTTTTAAAGGCTAGTGTGGCTCCGCCCCTATGAGTCACAGTTCAGGGAAGGGCCTGGTGTGGCTCTGCCCCCTGCTTCTGGAAGCTTCAAACTGCTTCCTCTGTTTGAACAGAGGTGCCTCTCAGCAGCTGAAATTATCAATTTAAATTAGTGGAATCCTCTAAAGCAGCTCTACTCCAACTGCAAAACTTACCAGCGCTCACTTCCTTTGTTTTGCTCTCCTCAGCAGCAGCTCTGCTTAAGAGCACATGCAGAGTCAAAAGGGCTGACCCTGAAAGAGCTCAGAGCTTTTAAAGGCTAGTGTGGCTCCGCCCCTATGAGTCACAGTTCAGGGAAGGGCCTGGTGTGGCTCTGCCCCCTGCTTCTGGAAGCTTCAAACTGCTTCCTCTGTTTGAACAGAGGTGGCTCTCAGCAGCTGAAATTATCAATTTAAATTAGTGGAAGCCTCTAAAGCAGCTCTACTCCAACTGCAAAACTTACCAGCGCTCACTTCCTTTGTTTTCCTCTCCTCAGCAGCCGCTCTGCTTAAGAGCACATGCAGAGTCAAAAGGGCTGACCCTGAAAGAGCTCAGAGCTTTTAAAGGCTAGTGTGGCTCCGCCCCTATGAGTCACAGTTCAGGAAAGGGCCTGGTGTGGCTCTGCCCCCTGCTTCTAGAAGCTTCAAACTGCTTCCTCTGTTTGAACAGAGGTGGCACTCAGCAGCTGAAATTATCAATTTAAATTAGTGGAAGCCTCTAAAGCAGCTCTACTCCAACTGCAAAACTTACCAGTGCTCACTTCCTTTGTTTTGCTCTCCTCAGCAGCAGCTCTGCTTAAGAGCACATGCAGAGTCAAAAGGGCTGACCCTGAAAGAGCTCAGACCTTTTAAAGGCTAGTGTGGCTCCGCCCCTATGAGTCACAGTTCAGGGAAGGGCCTGGTGTGGCTCTGCCCCCTGCTTCTGGAAGCTTCAAACTGCTTCCTCTGTTTGAACAGAGGTGGCTCTCAGCAGCTGAAATTATCAATTTAAATTAGTGGAAGCCTCTAAAGCAGCTCTACTCCAACTGCAAAACTTACCAGCGCTCACTTCCTTTGTTTTGCTCTCCTCAGCAGCAGCTCTGATTAAGAGCACATGCAGAGTCAAAAGGGCTGACCCTGAAAGAGCTCAGAGCTTTTAACGGCTAGTGTGGCTCCGCCCCTATGAGTCACAGTTCAGGGAAGGGCCTGGTGTGGCTCTGCCCCCTGCTTCTGGAAGCTTCAAACTGCTTCCTCTGTTTGAACAGAGGTGGCTCTCAGCAGCTGAAATTATCAATTTAAATTAGTGGAAGCCTCTAAAGCAGCTCTACTCCAACTGCAAAACTTACCAGTGCTCACTTCCTTTGTTTTGCTCTCCTCAGCAGCAGCTCTGCTTAAGAGCACATGCAGAGTCAAAAGGGCTGACCCTGAAAGAGCTCAGAGCTTTTAAAGGCTAGTGTGGCTCCGCCCCTATGAGTCACAGTTCAGGGAAGGGCCTGGTGTGGCTCTGCCCCCTGCTTCTGGAAGCTTCAAACTGCTTCCTCTGTTTGAACAGAGGTGGCTCTCAGCAGCTGAAATTATCAATTTAAATTAGTGGAAGCCTCTAAAGCAGCTCTACTCCAACTGCAAAACTTACCAGCGCTCACTTCCTTTGTTTTGCTCTCCTCAGCAGCAGCTCTGCTTAAGAGCACATGCAGAGTCAAAAGGGCTGACCCTGAAAGAGCTCAGAGCTTTTAAAGGCTAGTGTGGCTCCGCCCCTATGAGTCACAGTTCAGGGAAGGGCCTGGTGTGGCTCTGCCCCCTGCTTCTGGAAGCTTCAAACTGCTTCCTCTGTTTGAACAGAGGTGGCTCTCAGCAGTTGAAATTATCAATTTAAATTAGTGGAAGCCTCTAAAGCAGCTCTACTCCAACTGCAAAACTTACCAGCGCTCACTTCCTTTGTTTTGCTCTCCTCAGCAGCAGCTCTGCTTAAGAGCACATGCAGAGTCAAAAGGGCTGACCCTGAAAGAGCTCAGAGCTTTTAAAGGCTAGTGTGGCTCCGCCCCTATGAGTCACAGTTCAGGGAAGGGCCTGGTGTGGCTCTGCCCCCTGCTTCTGGAAGCTTCAAACTGCTTCCTCTGTTTGAACAGAGGTGGCTCTCAGCAGCTGAAATTATCAATTTAAATTAGTGGAAGCCTCTAAAGCAGCTCTACTCCAACTGCAAAACTTACCAGCGCTCACTTCCTTTGTTTTGCTCTCCTCAGCAGCAGCTCTGCTTAAGAGCACATGCAGAGTCAAAAGGGCTGACCCTGAAAGAGCTCAGAGCTTTTAACGGCTAGTGTGGCTCCGCCCCTATGAGTCACAGTTCAGGGAAGGGCCTGGTGTGGCTCTGCCCCCTGCTTCTGGAAGCTTCAAACTGCTTCCTCTGTTTGAACAGAGGTGGCTCTCAGCAGCTGAAATTATCAATTTAAATTAGTGGAAGCCTCTAAAGCAGCTCTACTCCAACTGCAAAACTTACCAGTGCTCACTTCCTTTGTTTTGCTCTCCTCAGCAGCAGCTCTGCTTAAGAGCACATGCAGAGTCAAAAGGGCTGACCCTGAAAGAGCTCAGAGCTTTTAAAGGCTAGTGTGGCTCCGCCCCTATGAGTCACAGTTCAGGGAAGGGCCTGGTGTGGCTCTGCCCCCTGCTTCTGGAAGCTTCAAACTGCTTCCTCTGTTTGAACAGAGGTGGCTCTCAGCAGCTGAAATTATCAATTTAAATTAGTGGAAGCCTCTAAAGCAGCTCTACTCCAACTGCAAAACTTACCAGCGCTCACTTCCTTTGTTTTGCTCTCCTCAGCAGCAGCTCTGCTTAAGAGCACATGCAGAGTCAAAAGGGCTGACCCTGAAAGAGCTCAGAGCTTTTAAAGGCTAGTGTGGCTCCGCCCCTATGAGTCACAGTTCAGGGAAGGGCCTGGTGTGGCTCTGCAACCTGCTTCTGGAAGCTTCAAACTGCTTCCTCTGTTTGAACAGAGGTGGCTCTCAGCAGTTGAAATTATCAATTTAAATTAGTGGAAGCCTCTAAAGCAGCTCTACTCCAACTGCAAAACTTACCAGCGCTCACTTCCTTTGTTTTGCTCTCCTCAGCAGCAGCTCTGCTTAAGAGCACATGCAGAGTCAAAAGGGCTGACCCTGAAAGAGCTCAGAGCTTTTAAAGGCTAGTGTGGCTCCGCCCCTATGAGTCACAGTTCAGGGAAGGGCCTGGTGTGGCTCTGCCCCCTGCTTCTGGAAGCTTCAAACTGCTTCCTCTGTTTGAACAGAGGTGGCTCTCAGCAGCTGAAATTATCAATTTAAATTAGTGGAAGCCTCTAAAGCAGCTCTACTCCAACTGCAAAACTTACCAGCGCTCACTTCCTTTGTTTTGCTCTCCTCAGCAGCAGCTCTGCTTAAGAGCACATGCAGAGTCAAAAGGGCTGACCCTGAAAGAGCTCAGAGCTTTTAAAGGCTAGTGTGGCTCCGCCCCTATGAGTCACAATTCAGGGAAGGGCCTGGTGTGGCTCTGCCCCCTGCTTCTGGAAGCTTCAAACCGCTTCCTCTGTTTGAACAGAGGTGGCTCTCAGCAGCTGAAATTATCAATTTAAATTAGTGGAAGCCTCTAAAGCAGCTCTACTCCAACTGCAAAACTTACCAGCGCTCACTTCCTTTGTTTTGCTCTCCTCAGCAGCAGCTCTGCTTAAGAGCACATGCAGAGTCAAAAGGGCTGACCCTGAAAGAGCTCAGAGCTTTTAAAGGCTAGTGTGGCTCCGCCCCTATGAGTCACAGTTCAGGGAAGGGCCTGGTGTGGCTCTGCCCCCTGCTTCTGGAAGCTTCAAACTGCTTCCTCTGTTTGAACAGAGGTGGCTCTCAGCAGTTGAAATTATCAATTTAAATTAGTGGAAGCCTCTAAAGCACCTCTACTCCAACTGCAAAACTTACCAGCGCTCACTTCCTTTGTTTTGCTCTCCTCAGCAGCAGCTCTGCTTAAGAGCACATGCAGAGTCAAAAGGGCTGACCCTGAAAGAGCTCAGAGCTTTTAAAGGCTAGTGTGGCTCCGCCCCTATGAGTCACAGTTCAGGGAAGGGCCTGGTGTGGCTCTGCCCCCTGCTTCTGGAAGCTTCAAACTGCTTCCTCTGTTTGAACAGAGGTGGCTCTCAGCAGCTGAAATTATCAATTTAAATTAGTGGAAGCCTCTAAAGCAGCTCTACTCCAACTGCAAAACTTACCAGTGCTCACTTCCTTTGTTTTGCTCTCCTCAGCAGCAGCTCTGCTTAAGAGCACATGCAGAGTCAAAAGGGCTGACCCTGAAAGAGCTCAGAGCTTTTAAAGGCTAGTGTGGCTCCGCCCCTATGAGTCACAGTTCAGGGAAGGGCCTGGTGTGGCTCTGCCCCCTGCTTCTGGAAGCTTCAAACTGCTTCCTCTGTTTGAACAGAGGTGGCTCTCAGCAGCTGAAATTATCAATTTAAATTAGTGGAAGCCTCTAAAGCAGCTCTACTCCAACTGCAAAACTTACCAGCGCTCACTTCCTTTGTTTTGCTCTCCTCAGCAGCAGCTCTGCTTAAGAGCACATGCAGAGTCAAAAGGGCTGACCCTGAAAGAGCTCAGAGCTTTTAAAGGCTAGTGTGGCTCCGCCCCTATGAGTCACAGTTCAGGGAAGGGCCTGGTGTGGCTCTGCAACCTGCTTCTGGAAGCTTCAAACTGCTTCCTCTGTTTGAACAGAGGTGGCTCTCAGCAGTTGAAATCATCAATTTAAATTAGTGGAAGCCTCTAAAGCAGCTCTACTCCAACTGCAAAACTTACCAGTGCTCACTTCCTTTGTTTTGCTCTCCTCAGCAGCAGCTCTGCTTAAGAGCACATGCAGAGTCAAAAGGGCTGACCCTGAAAGAGCTCAGAGCTTTTAAAGGCTAGTGTGGCTCCGCCCCTATGAGTCACAGTTCAGGGAAGGGCCTGGTGTGGCTCTGCCCCCTGCTTCTGGAAGCTTCAAACTGCTTCCTCTGTTTGAACAGAGGTGGCTCTCAGCAGCTGAAATTATCAATTTAAATTAGTGGAAGCCTCTAAAGCAGCTCTACTCCAACTGCAAAACTTACCAGCGCTCACTTCCTTTGTTTTGCTCTCCTCAGCAGCAGCTCTGCTTAAGAGCACATGCAGAGTCAAAAGGGCTGACCCTGAAAGAGCTCAGAGCTTTTAAAGGCTAGTGTGGCTCCGCCCCTATGAGTCACAGTTCAGGGAAGGGCCTGGTGTGGCTCTGCCCCCTGCTTCTGGAAGCTTCAAACTGCTTCCTCTGTTTGAACAGAGGTGGCTCTCAGCAGTTGAAATTATCAATTTAAATTAGTGGAAGCCTCTAAAGCAGCTCTACTCCAACTGCAAAACTTACCAGCGCTCACTTCCTTTGTTTTGCTCTCCTCAGCAGCAGCTCTGCTTAAGAGCACATGCAGAGTCAAAAGGGCTGACCCTGAAAGAGCTCAGAGCTTTTAAAGGCTAGTGTGGCTCCGCCCCTATGAGTCACAGTTCAGGGAAGGGCCTGGTGTGGCTCTGCCCCCTGCTTCTAGAAGCTTCAAACTGCTTCCTCTGTTTGAACAGAGGTGGCACTCAGCAGCTGAAATTATCAATTTAAATTAGTGGAAGCCTCTAAAGCAGCTCTACTCCAACTGCAAAACTTACCAGTGCTCACTTCCTTTGTTTTGCTCTCCTCAGCAGCAGCTCTGCTTAAGAGCACATGCAGAGTCAAAAGGGCTGACCCTGAAAGAGCTCAGAGCTTTTAAAGGCTAGTGTGGCTCCGCCCCTATGAGTCACAGTTCAGGAAAGGGCCTGGTGTGGCTCTGCCCCCTGCTTCTGGAAGCTTCAAACTGCTTCCTCTGTTTGAACAGAGGTGGCTCTCAGCAGCTGAAATTATCAATTTAAATTAGTGGAAGCCTCTAAAGCAGCTCTACTCCAACTGCAAAACTTACCAGCGCTCACTTCCTTTGTTTTGCTCTCCTCAGCAGCAGCTCTGCTTAAGAGCACATGCAGAGTCAAAAGGGCTGACCCTGAAAGAGCTCAGAGCTTTTAAAGGCTAGTGTGGCTCCGCCCCTATGAGTCACAGTTCAGGGAAGGGCCTGGTGTGGCTCTGCCCCCTGCTTCTAGAAGCTTCAAACTGCTTCCTCTGTTTGAACAGAGGTGGCACTCAGCAGCTGAAATTATCAATTTAAATTAGTGGAAGCCTCTAAAGCAGCTCTACTCCAACTGCAAAACTTACCAGTGCTCACTTCCTTTGTTTTGCTCTCCTCAGCAGCAGCTCTGCTTAAGAGCACATGCAGAGTCAAAAGGGCTGACCCTGAAAGAGCTCAGAGCTTTTAAAGGCTAGTGTGGCTCCGCCCCTATGAGTCACAGTTCAGGGAAGGGCCTGGTGTGGCTCTGCCCCCTGCTTCTGGAAGCTTCAAACTGCTTCCTCTGTTTGAACAGAGGTGGCTCTCAGCAGCTGAAATTATCAATTTAAATTAGTGGAAGCCTCTAAAGCAGCTCTACTCCAACTGCAAAACTTACCAGCGCTCACTTCCTTTGTTTTGCTCTCCTCAGCAGCAGCTCTGATTAAGAGCACATGCAGAGTCAAAAGGGCTGACCCTGAAAGAGCTCAGAGCTTTTAACGGCTAGTGTGGCTCCGCCCCTATGAGTCTCAGTTCAGGGAAGGGCCTGGTGTGGCTCTGCCCCCTGCTTCTGGAAGCTTCAAACTGCTTCCTCTGTTTGAACAGAGGTGGCTCTCAGCACCTGAAATTATCAATTTAAATTAGTGGAAGCCTCTAAAGCAGCTCTACTCCAACTGCAAAACTTACCAGCGCTCACTTCCTTTGTTTTGCTCTCCTCAGCAGCAGCTCTGCTTAAGAGCACATGCAGAGTCAAAAGGGCTGACCCTGAAAGAGCTCAGACCTTTTAAAGGCTAGTGTGGCTCCGCCCCTATGAGTCACAGTTCAGGGAAGGGCCTGGTGTGGCTCTGCCCCCTGCTTCTGGAAGCTTCAAACTGCTTCCTCTGTTTGAACAGAGGTGGCTCTCAGCAGCTGAAATTATCAATTTAAATTAGTGGAAGCCTCTAAAGCAGCTCTACTCCAACTGCAAAACTTACCAGCGCTCACTTCCTTTGTTTTGCTCTCCTCAGCAGCAGCTCTGCTTAAGAGCACATGCAGAGTCAAAAGGGCTGACCCTGAAAGAGCTCAGAGCTTTTAAAGGCTAGTGTGGCTCCGCCCCTATGAGTCACAGTTCAGGGAAGGGCCTGGTGTGGCTCTGCAACCTGCTTCTGGAAGCTTCAAACTGCTTCCTCTGTTTGAACAGAGGTGGCTCTCAGCAGTTGAAATTATCAATTTAAATTAGTGGAAGCCTCTAAAGCAGCTCTACTCCAACTGCAAAACTTACCAGCGCTCACTTCCTTTGTTTTGCTCTCCTCAGCAGCAGCTCTGCTTAAGAGCACATGCAGAGTCAAAAGGGCTGACCCTGAAAGAGCTCAGAGCTTTTAAAGGCTAGTGTGGCTCCGCCCCTATGAGTCACAGTTCAGGGAAGGGCCTGGTGTGGCTCTGCCCCCTGCTTCTGGAAGCTTCAAACTGCTTCCTCTGTTTGAACAGAGGTGGCTCTCAGCAGCTGAAATTATCAATTTAAATTAGTGGAAGCCTCTAAAGCAGCTCTACTCCAACTGCAAAACTTACCAGCGCTCACTTCCTTTGTTTTGCTCTCCTCAGCAGCAGCTCTGCTTAAGAGCACATGCAGAGTCAAAAGGGCTGACCCTGAAAGAGCTCAGAGCTTTTAAAGGCTAGTGTGGCTACGCCCCTATGAGTCACAGTTCAGGGAAGGGCCTGGTGTGGCTCTGCCCCCTGCTTCTGGAAGCTTCAAACTGCTTCCTCTGTTTGAACAGAGGTGCCTCTCAGCAGCTGAAATTATCAATTTAAATTAGTGGAATCCTCTAAAGCAGCTCTACTCCAACTGCAAAACTTACCAGCGCTCACTTCCTTTGTTTTGCTCTCCTCAGCAGCAGCTCTGCTTAAGAGCACATGCAGAGTCAAAAGGGCTGACCCTGAAAGAGCTCAGAGCTTTTAAAGGCTAGTGTGGCTCCGCCCCTATGAGTCACAGTTCAGGGAAGGGCCTGGTGTGGCTCTGCCCCCTGCTTCTGGAAGCTTCAAACTGCTTCCTCTGTTTGAACAGAGGTGGCTCTCAGCAGTTGAAATTATCAATTTAAATTAGTGGAAGCCTCTAAAGCAGCTCTACTCCAACTGCAAAACTTACCAGCGCTCACTTCCTTTGTTTTGCTCTCCTCAGCAGCAGCTCTGCTTAAGAGCACATGCAGAGTCAAAAGGGCTGACCCTGAAAGAGCTCAGAGCTTTTAAAGGCTAGTGTGGCTCCGCCCCTATGAGTCACAGTTCAGGGAAGGGCCTGGTGTGGCTCTGCCCCCTGCTTCTGGAAGCTTCAAACTGCTTCCTCTGTTTGAACAGAGGTGCCTCTCAGCAGCTGAAATTATCAATTTAAATTAGTGGAATCCTCTAAAGCAGCTCTACTCCAACTGCAAAACTTACCAGCGCTCACTTCCTTTGTTTTGCTCTCCTCAGCAGCAGCTCTGCTTAAGAGCACATGCAGAGTCAAAAGGGCTGACCCTGAAAGAGCTCAGAGCTTTTAAAGGCTAGTGTGGCTCCGCCCCTATGAGTCACAGTTCAGGGAAGGGCCTGGTGTGGCTCTGCCCCCTGCTTCTGGAAGCTTCAAACTGCTTCCTCTGTTTGAACAGAGGTGGCTCTCAGCAGCTGAAATTATCAATTTAAATTAGTGGAAGCCTCTAAAGCAGCTCTACTCCAACTGCAAAACTTACCAGCGCTCACTTCCTTTGTTTTCCTCTCCTCAGCAGCCGCTCTGCTTAAGAGCACATGCAGAGTCAAAAGGGCTGACCCTGAAAGAGCTCAGAGCTTTTAAAGGCTAGTGTGGCTCCGCCCCTATGAGTCACAGTTCAGGAAAGGGCCTGGTGTGGCTCTGCCCCCTGCTTCTAGAAGCTTCAAACTGCTTCCTCTGTTTGAACAGAGGTGGCACTCAGCAGCTGAAATTATCAATTTAAATTAGTGGAAGCCTCTAAAGCAGCTCTACTCCAACTGCAAAACTTACCAGTGCTCACTTCCTTTGTTTTGCTCTCCTCAGCAGCAGCTCTGCTTAAGAGCACATGCAGAGTCAAAAGGGCTGACCCTGAAAGAGCTCAGACCTTTTAAAGGCTAGTGTGGCTCCGCCCCTATGAGTCACAGTTCAGGGAAGGGCCTGGTGTGGCTCTGCCCCCTGCTTCTGGAAGCTTCAAACTGCTTCCTCTGTTTGAACAGAGGTGGCTCTCAGCAGCTGAAATTATCAATTTAAATTAGTGGAAGCCTCTAAAGCAGCTCTACTCCAACTGCAAAACTTACCAGCGCTCACTTCCTTTGTTTTGCTCTCCTCAGCAGCAGCTCTGATTAAGAGCACATGCAGAGTCAAAAGGGCTGACCCTGAAAGAGCTCAGAGCTTTTAACGGCTAGTGTGGCTCCGCCCCTATGAGTCACAGTTCAGGGAAGGGCCTGGTGTGGCTCTGCCCCCTGCTTCTGGAAGCTTCAAACTGCTTCCTCTGTTTGAACAGAGGTGGCTCTCAGCAGCTGAAATTATCAATTTAAATTAGTGGAAGCCTCTAAAGCAGCTCTACTCCAACTGCAAAACTTACCAGTGCTCACTTCCTTTGTTTTGCTCTCCTCAGCAGCAGCTCTGCTTAAGAGCACATGCAGAGTCAAAAGGGCTGACCCTGAAAGAGCTCAGAGCTTTTAAAGGCTAGTGTGGCTCCGCCCCTATGAGTCACAGTTCAGGGAAGGGCCTGGTGTGGCTCTGCCCCCTGCTTCTGGAAGCTTCAAACTGCTTCCTCTGTTTGAACAGAGGTGGCTCTCAGCAGCTGAAATTATCAATTTAAATTAGTGGAAGCCTCTAAAGCAGCTCTACTCCAACTGCAAAACTTACCAGCGCTCACTTCCTTTGTTTTGCTCTCCTCAGCAGCAGCTCTGCTTAAGAGCACATGCAGAGTCAAAAGGGCTGACCCTGAAAGAGCTCAGAGCTTTTAAAGGCTAGTGTGGCTCCGCCCCTATGAGTCACAGTTCAGGGAAGGGCCTGGTGTGGCTCTGCCCCCTGCTTCTGGAAGCTTCAAACTGCTTCCTCTGTTTGAACAGAGGTGGCTCTCAGCAGTTGAAATTATCAATTTAAATTAGTGGAAGCCTCTAAAGCAGCTCTACTCCAACTGCAAAACTTACCAGCGCTCACTTCCTTTGTTTTGCTCTCCTCAGCAGCAGCTCTGCTTAAGAGCACATGCAGAGTCAAAAGGGCTGACCCTGAAAGAGCTCAGAGCTTTTAAAGGCTAGTGTGGCTCCGCCCCTATGAGTCACAGTTCAGGGAAGGGCCTGGTGTGGCTCTGCCCCCTGCTTCTGGAAGCTTCAAACTGCTTCCTCTGTTTGAACAGAGGTGGCTCTCAGCAGCTGAAATTATCAATTTAAATTAGTGGAAGCCTCTAAAGCAGCTCTACTCCAACTGCAAAACTTACCAGCGCTCACTTCCTTTGTTTTGCTCTCCTCAGCAGCAGCTCTGCTTAAGAGCACATGCAGAGTCAAAAGGGCTGACCCTGAAAGAGCTCAGAGCTTTTAACGGCTAGTGTGGCTCCGCCCCTATGAGTCACAGTTCAGGGAAGGGCCTGGTGTGGCTCTGCCCCCTGCTTCTGGAAGCTTCAAACTGCTTCCTCTGTTTGAACAGAGGTGGCTCTCAGCAGCTGAAATTATCAATTTAAATTAGTGGAAGCCTCTAAAGCAGCTCTACTCCAACTGCAAAACTTACCAGTGCTCACTTCCTTTGTTTTGCTCTCCTCAGCAGCAGCTCTGCTTAAGAGCACATGCAGAGTCAAAAGGGCTGACCCTGAAAGAGCTCAGAGCTTTTAAAGGCTAGTGTGGCTCCGCCCCTATGAGTCACAGTTCAGGGAAGGGCCTGGTGTGGCTCTGCCCCCTGCTTCTGGAAGCTTCAAACTGCTTCCTCTGTTTGAACAGAGGTGGCTCTCAGCAGCTGAAATTATCAATTTAAATTAGTGGAAGCCTCTAAAGCAGCTCTACTCCAACTGCAAAACTTACCAGCGCTCACTTCCTTTGTTTTGCTCTCCTCAGCAGCAGCTCTGCTTAAGAGCACATGCAGAGTCAAAAGGGCTGACCCTGAAAGAGCTCAGAGCTTTTAAAGGCTAGTGTGGCTCCGCCCCTATGAGTCACAGTTCAGGGAAGGGCCTGGTGTGGCTCTGCAACCTGCTTCTGGAAGCTTCAAACTGCTTCCTCTGTTTGAACAGAGGTGGCTCTCAGCAGTTGAAATTATCAATTTAAATTAGTGGAAGCCTCTAAAGCAGCTCTACTCCAACTGCAAAACTTACCAGCGCTCACTTCCTTTGTTTTGCTCTCCTCAGCAGCAGCTCTGCTTAAGAGCACATGCAGAGTCAAAAGGGCTGACCCTGAAAGAGCTCAGAGCTTTTAAAGGCTAGTGTGGCTCCGCCCCTATGAGTCACAGTTCAGGGAAGGGCCTGGTGTGGCTCTGCCCCCTGCTTCTGGAAGCTTCAAACTGCTTCCTCTGTTTGAACAGAGGTGGCTCTCAGCAGCTGAAATTATCAATTTAAATTAGTGGAAGCCTCTAAAGCAGCTCTACTCCAACTGCAAAACTTACCAGCGCTCACTTCCTTTGTTTTGCTCTCCTCAGCAGCAGCTCTGCTTAAGAGCACATGCAGAGTCAAAAGGGCTGACCCTGAAAGAGCTCAGAGCTTTTAAAGGCTAGTGTGGCTCCGCCCCTATGAGTCACAATTCAGGGAAGGGCCTGGTGTGGCTCTGCCCCCTGCTTCTGGAAGCTTCAAACCGCTTCCTCTGTTTGAACAGAGGTGGCTCTCAGCAGCTGAAATTATCAATTTAAATTAGTGGAAGCCTCTAAAGCAGCTCTACTCCAACTGCAAAACTTACCAGCGCTCACTTCCTTTGTTTTGCTCTCCTCAGCAGCAGCTCTGCTTAAGAGCACATGCAGAGTCAAAAGGGCTGACCCTGAAAGAGCTCAGAGCTTTTAAAGGCTAGTGTGGCTCCGCCCCTATGAGTCACAGTTCAGGGAAGGGCCTGGTGTGGCTCTGCCCCCTGCTTCTGGAAGCTTCAAACTGCTTCCTCTGTTTGAACAGAGGTGGCTCTCAGCAGTTGAAATTATCAATTTAAATTAGTGGAAGCCTCTAAAGCACCTCTACTCCAACTGCAAAACTTACCAGCGCTCACTTCCTTTGTTTTGCTCTCCTCAGCAGCAGCTCTGCTTAAGAGCACATGCAGAGTCAAAAGGGCTGACCCTGAAAGAGCTCAGAGCTTTTAAAGGCTAGTGTGGCTCCGCCCCTATGAGTCACAGTTCAGGGAAGGGCCTGGTGTGGCTCTGCCCCCTGCTTCTGGAAGCTTCAAACTGCTTCCTCTGTTTGAACAGAGGTGGCTCTCAGCAGCTGAAATTATCAATTTAAATTAGTGGAAGCCTCTAAAGCAGCTCTACTCCAACTGCAAAACTTACCAGTGCTCACTTCCTTTGTTTTGCTCTCCTCAGCAGCAGCTCTGCTTAAGAGCACATGCAGAGTCAAAAGGGCTGACCCTGAAAGAGCTCAGAGCTTTTAAAGGCTAGTGTGGCTCCGCCCCTATGAGTCACAGTTCAGGGAAGGGCCTGGTGTGGCTCTGCCCCCTGCTTCTGGAAGCTTCAAACTGCTTCCTCTGTTTGAACAGAGGTGGCTCTCAGCAGCTGAAATTATCAATTTAAATTAGTGGAAGCCTCTAAAGCAGCTCTACTCCAACTGCAAAACTTACCAGCGCTCACTTCCTTTGTTTTGCTCTCCTCAGCAGCAGCTCTGCTTAAGAGCACATGCAGAGTCAAAAGGGCTGACCCTGAAAGAGCTCAGAGCTTTTAAAGGCTAGTGTGGCTCCGCCCCTATGAGTCACAGTTCAGGGAAGGGCCTGGTGTGGCTCTGCAACCTGCTTCTGGAAGCTTCAAACTGCTTCCTCTGTTTGAACAGAGGTGGCTCTCAGCAGTTGAAATCATCAATTTAAATTAGTGGAAGCCTCTAAAGCAGCTCTACTCCAACTGCAAAACTTACCAGTGCTCACTTCCTTTGTTTTGCTCTCCTCAGCAGCAGCTCTGCTTAAGAGCACATGCAGAGTCAAAAGGGCTGACCCTGAAAGAGCTCAGAGCTTTTAAAGGCTAGTGTGGCTCCGCCCCTATGAGTCACAGTTCAGGGAAGGGCCTGGTGTGGCTCTGCCCCCTGCTTCTGGAAGCTTCAAACTGCTTCCTCTGTTTGAACAGAGGTGGCTCTCAGCAGCTGAAATTATCAATTTAAATTAGTGGAAGCCTCTAAAGCAGCTCTACTCCAACTGCAAAACTTACCAGCGCTCACTTCCTTTGTTTTGCTCTCCTCAGCAGCAGCTCTGCTTAAGAGCACATGCAGAGTCAAAAGGGCTGACCCTGAAAGAGCTCAGAGCTTTTAAAGGCTAGTGTGGCTCCGCCCCTATGAGTCACAGTTCAGGGAAGGGCCTGGTGTGGCTCTGCCCCCTGCTTCTGGAAGCTTCAAACTGCTTCCTCTGTTTGAACAGAGGTGGCTCTCAGCAGTTGAAATTATCAATTTAAATTAGTGGAAGCCTCTAAAGCAGCTCTACTCCAACTGCAAAACTTACCAGCGCTCACTTCCTTTGTTTTGCTCTCCTCAGCAGCAGCTCTGCTTAAGAGCACATGCAGAGTCAAAAGGGCTGACCCTGAAAGAGCTCAGAGCTTTTAAAGGCTAGTGTGGCTCCGCCCCTATGAGTCACAGTTCAGGGAAGGGCCTGGTGTGGCTCTGCCCCCTGCTTCTAGAAGCTTCAAACTGCTTCCTCTGTTTGAACAGAGGTGGCACTCAGCAGCTGAAATTATCAATTTAAATTAGTGGAAGCCTCTAAAGCAGCTCTACTCCAACTGCAAAACTTACCAGTGCTCACTTCCTTTGTTTTGCTCTCCTCAGCAGCAGCTCTGCTTAAGAGCACATGCAGAGTCAAAAGGGCTGACCCTGAAAGAGCTCAGAGCTTTTAAAGGCTAGTGTGGCTCCGCCCCTATGAGTCACAGTTCAGGGAAGGGCCTGGTGTGGCTCTGCCCCCTGCTTCTGGAAGCTTCAAACTGCTTCCTCTGTTTGAACAGAGGTGGCTCTCAGCAGCTGAAATTATCAATTTAAATTAGTGGAAGCCTCTAAAGCAGCTCTACTCCAACTGCAAAACTTACCAGCGCTCACTTCCTTTGTTTTGCTCTCCTCAGCAGCAGCTCTGCTTAAGAGCACATGCAGAGTCAAAAGGGCTGACCCTGAAAGAGCTCAGAGCTTTTAACGGCTAGTGTGGCTCCGCCCCTATGAGTCACAGTTCAGGGAAGGGCCTGGTGTGGCTCTGCCCCCTGCTTCTGGAAGCTTCAAACTGCTTCCTCTGTTTGAACAGAGGTGGCTCTCAGCAGCTGAAATTATCAATTTAAATTAGTGGAAGCCTCTAAAGCAGCTCTACTCCAACTGCAAAACTTACCAGTGCTCACTTCCTTTGTTTTGCTCTCCTCAGCAGCAGCTCTGCTTAAGAGCACATGCAGAGTCAAAAGGGCTGACCCTGAAAGAGCTCAGAGCTTTTAAAGGCTAGTGTGGCTCCGCCCCTATGAGTCACAGTTCAGGGAAGGGCCTGGTGTGGCTCTGCCCCCTGCTTCTGGAAGCTTCAAACTGCTTCCTCTGTTTGAACAGAGGTGGCTCTCAGCAGCTGAAATTATCAATTTAAATTAGTGGAAGCCTCTAAAGCAGCTCTACTCCAACTGCAAACTTACCAGCGCTCACTTCCTTTGTTTTGCTCTCCTCAGCAGCAGCTCTGCTTAAGAGCACATGCAGAGTCAAAAGGGCTGACCCTGAAAGAGCTCAGAGCTTTTAAAGGCTAGTGTGGCTCCGCCCCTATGAGTCACAGTTCAGGGAAGGGCCTGGTGTGGCTCTGCAACCTGCTTCTGGAAGCTTCAAACTGCTTCCTCTGTTTGAACAGAGGTGGCTCTCAGCAGTTGAAATTATCAATTTAAATTAGTGGAAGCCTCTAAAGCAGCTCTACTCCAACTGCAAAACTTACCAGCGCTCACTTCCTTTGTTTTGCTCTCCTCAGCAGCAGCTCTGCTTAAGAGCACATGCAGAGTCAAAAGGGCTGACCCTGAAAGAGCTCAGAGCTTTTAAAGGCTAGTGTGGCTCCGCCCCTATGAGTCACAGTTCAGGGAAGGGCCTGGTGTGGCTCTGCCCCCTGCTTCTGGAAGCTTCAAACTGCTTCCTCTGTTTGAACAGAGGTGGCTCTCAGCAGCTGAAATTATCAATTTAAATTAGTGGAAGCCTCTAAAGCAGCTCTACTCCAACTGCAAAACTTACCAGCGCTCACTTCCTTTGTTTTGCTCTCCTCAGCAGCAGCTCTGCTTAAGAGCACATGCAGAGTCAAAAGGGCTGACCCTGAAAGAGCTCAGAGCTTTTAAAGGCTAGTGTGGCTCCGCCCCTATGAGTCACAGTTCAGGGAAGGGCCTGGTGTGGCTCTGCCCCCTGCTTCTGGAAGCTTCAAACTGCTTCCTCTGTTTGAACAGAGGTGGCTCTCAGCAGTTGAAATTATCAATTTAAATTAGTGGAAGCCTCTAAAGCAGCTCTACTCCAACTGCAAAACTTACCAGCGCTCACTTCCTTTGTTTTGCTCTCCTCAGCAGCAGCTCTGCTTAAGAGCACATGCAGAGTCAAAAGGGCTGACCCTGAAAGAGCTCAGAGCTTTTAAAGGCTAGTGTGGCTCCGCCCCTATGAGTCACAGTTCAGGGAAGGGCCTGGTGTGGCTCTGCCCCCTGCTTCTGGAAGCTTCAAACTGCTTCCTCTGTTTGAACAGAGGTGGCTCTCAGCAGCTGAAATTATCAATTTAAATTAGTGGAAGCCTCTAAAGCAGCTCTACTCCAACTGCAAAACTTACCAGCGCTCACTTCCTTTGTTTTGCTCTCCTCAGCAGCAGCTCTGCTTAAGAGCACATGCAGAGTCAAAAGGGCTGACCCTGAAAGAGCTCAGAGCTTTTAAAGGCTAGTGTGGCTCCGCCCCTATGAGTCACAGTTCAGGGAAGGGCCTGGTGTGGCTCTGCCCCCTGCTTCTGGAAGCTTCAAACTGCTTCCTCTGTTTGAACAGAGGTGGCTCTCAGCAGTTGAAATTATCAATTTAAATTAGTGGAAGCCTCTAAAGCAGCTCTACTCCAACTGCAAAACTTACCAGCGCTCACTTCCTTTGTTTTGCTCTCCTCAGCAGCAGCTCTGCTTAAGAGCACATGCAGAGTCAAAAGGGCTGACCCTGAAAGAGCTCAGAGCTTTTAAAGGCTAGTGTGGCTCCGCCCCTATGAGTCACAGTTCAGGGAAGGGCCTGGTGTGGCTCTGCCCCCTGCTTCTGGAAGCTTCAAACTGTTTCCTCTGTTTGAACAGAGGTGGCTCTCAGCAGTTGAAATCATCAATTTAAATTAGTGGAAGCCTCTAAAGCAGCTCTACTCCAACTGCAAAACTTACCAGTGCTCACTTCCTTTGTTTTGCTCTCCTCAGCAGCAGCTCTGCTTAAGAGCACATGCAGAGTCAAAAGGGCTGACCCTGAAAGAGCTCAGAGCTTTTAAAGGCTAGTGTGGCTCCGCCCCTATGAGTCACAGTTCAGGGAAGGGCCTGGTGTGGCTCTGCCCCCTGCTTCTGGAAGCTTCAAACTGCTTCCTCTGTTTGAACAGAGGTGGCTCTCAGCAGTTGAAATTATCAATTTAAATTAGTGGAAGCCTCTAAAGCAGCTCTACTCCAACTGCAAAACTTACCAGCGCTCACTTCCTTTGTTTTGCTCTCCTCAGCAGCAGCTCTGCTTAAGAGCACATGCAGAGTCAAAAGGGCTGACCCTGAAAGAGCTCAGAGCTTTTAAAGGCTAGTGTGGCTCCGCCCCTATGAGTCACAGTTCAGGGAAGGGCCTGGTGTGGCTCTGCAACCTGCTTCTGGAAGCTTCAAACTGCTTCCTCTGTTTGAACAGAGGTGGCTCTCAGCAGTTGAAATTATCAATTTAAATTAGTGGAAGCCTCTAAAGCAGCTCTACTCCAACTGCAAAACTTACCAGCGCTCACTTCCTTTGTTTTGCTCTCCTCAGCAGCAGCTCTGCTTAAGAGCACATGCAGAGTCAAAAGGGCTGACCCTGAAAGAGCTCAGAGCTTTTAAAGGCTAGTGTGGCTCCGCCCCTATGAGTCACAGTTCAGGGAAGGGCCTGGTGTGGCTCTGCCCCCTGCTTCTGGAAGCTTCAAACTGCTTCCTCTGTTTGAACAGAGGTGGCTCTCAGCAGCTGAAATTATCAATTTAAATTAGTGGAAGCCTCTAAAGCAGCTCTACTCCAACTGCAAAACTTACCAGCGCTCACTTCCTTTGTTTTGCTCTCCTCAGCAGCAGCTCTGCTTAAGAGCACATGCAGAGTCAAAAGGGCTGACCCTGAAAGAGCTCAGAGCTTTTAAAGGCTAGTGTGGCTCCGCCCCTATGAGTCACAGTTCAGGGAAGGGCCTGGTGTGGCTCTGCCCCCTGCTTCTGGAAGCTTCAAACTGCTTCCTCTGTTTGAACAGAGGTGGCTCTCAGCAGTTGAAATTATCAATTTAAATTAGTGGAAGCCTCTAAAGCAGCTCTACTCCAACTGCAAAACTTACCAGCGCTCACTTCCTTTGTTTTGCTCTCCTCAGCAGCAGCTCTGCTTAAGAGCACATGCAGAGTCAAAAGGGCTGACCCTGAAAGAGCTCAGAGCTTTTAAAGGCTAGTGTGGCTCCGCCCCTATGAGTCACAGTTCAGGGAAGGGCCTGGTGTGGCTCTGCCCCCTGCTTCTGGAAGCTTCAAACTGCTTCCTCTGTTTGAACAGAGGTGGCTCTCAGCAGCTGAAATTATCAATTTAAATTAGTGGAAGCCTCTAAAGCAGCTCTACTCCAACTGCAAAACTTACCAGCGCTCACTTCCTTTGTTTTGCTCTCCTCAGCAGCAGCTCTGCTTAAGAGCACATGCAGAGTCAAAAGGGCTGACCCTGAAAGAGCTCAGAGCTTTTAAAGGCTAGTGTGGCTCCGCCCCTATGAGTCACAGTTCAGGGAAGGGCCTGGTGTGGCTCTGCCCCCTGCTTCTGGAAGCTTCAAACTGCTTCCTCTGTTTGAACAGAGGTGGCTCTCAGCAGTTGAAATTATCAATTTAAATTAGTGGAAGCCTCTAAAGCAGCTCTACTCCAACTGCAAAACTTACCAGCGCTCACTTCCTTTGTTTTGCTCTCCTCAGCAGCAGCTCTGCTTAAGAGCACATGCAGAGTCAAAAGGGCTGACCCTGAAAGAGCTCAGAGCTTTTAAAGGCTAGTGTGGCTCCGCCCCTATGAGTCACAGTTCAGGGAAGGGCCTGGTGTGGCTCTGCCCCCTGCTTCTGGAAGCTTCAAACTGCTTCCTCTGTTTGAACAGAGGTGGCTCTCAGCAGCTGAAATTATCAATTTAAATTAGTGGAAGCCTCTAAAGCAGCTCTACTCCAACTGCAAAACTTACCAGTGCTCACTTCCTTTGTTTTGCTCTCCTCAGCAGCAGCTCTGCTTAAGAGCACATGCAGAGTCAAAAGGGCTGACCCTGAAAGAGCTCAGAGCTTTTAAAGGCTAGTGTGGCTCCGCCCCTATGAGTCACAGTTCAGGGAAGGGCCTGGTGTGGCTCTGCCCCCTGCTTCTGGAAGCTTCAAACTGCTTCCTCTGTTTGAACAGAGGTGGCTCTCAGCAGTTGAAATCATCAATTTAAATTAGTGGAAGCCTCTAAAGCAGCTCTACTCCAACTGCAAAACTTACCAGTGCTCACTTCCTTTGTTTTGCTCTCCTCAGCAGCAGCTCTGCTTAAGAGCACATGCAGAGTCAAAAGGGCTGACCCTGAAAGAGCTCAGAGCTTTTAAAGGCTAGTGTGGCTCCGCCCCTATGAGTCACAGTTCAGGGAAGGGCCTGGTGTGGCTCTGCCCCCTGCTTCTGGAAGCTTCAAACTGCTTCCTCTGTTTGAACAGAGGTGGCTCTCAGCAGTTGAAATTATCAATTTAAATTAGTGGAAGCCTCTAAAGCAGCTCTACTCCAACTGCAAAACTTACCAGCGCTCACTTCCTTTGTTTTGCTCTCCTCAGCAGCAGCTCTGCTTAAGAGCACATGCAGAGTCAAAAGGGCTGACCCTGAAAGAGCTCAGAGCTTTTAAAGGCTAGTGTGGCTCCGCCCCTATGAGTCACAGTTCAGGGAAGGGCCTGGTGTGGCTCTGCCCCCTGCTTCTGGAAGCTTCAAACTGCTTCCTCTGTTTGAACAGAGGTGGCTCTCAGCAGCTGAAATTATCAATTTAAATTAGTGGAAGCCTCTAAAGCAGCTCTACTCCAACTGCAAAACTTACCAGCGCTCACTTCCTTTGTTTTGCTCTCCTCAGCAGCAGCTCTGCTTAAGAGCACATGCAGAGTCAAAAGGGCTGACCCTGAAAGAGCTCAGAGCTTTTAAAGGCTAGTGTGGCTCCGCCCCTATGAGTCACAGTTCAGGGAAGGGCCTGGTGTGGCTCTGCCCCCTGCTTCTGGAAGCTTCAAACTGCTTCCTCTGTTTGAACAGAGGTGGCTCTCAGCAGCTGAAATTATCAATTTAAATTAGTGGAAGCCTCTAAAGCAGCTCTACTCCAACTGCAAAACTTACCAGCGCTCACTTCCTTTGTTTTGCTCTCCTCAGCAGCAGCTCTGCTTAAGAGCACATGCAGAGTCAAAAGGGCTGACCCTGAAAGAGCTCAGAGCTTTTAAAGGCTAGTGTGGCTCCGCCCCTATGAGTCACAGTTCAGGGAAGGGCCTTGTGTGGCTCTGCCCCCTGCTTCTAGAAGCTTCAAACTGCTTCCTCTGTTTGAACAGAGGTGGCACTCAGCAGCTGAAATTATCAATTTAAATTAGTGGAAGCCTCTAAAGCAGCTCTACTCCAACTGCAAAACTTACCAGCGCTCACTTCCTTTGTTTTGCTCTCCTCAGCAGCAGCTCTGCTTAAGAGCACATGCAGAGTCAAAAGGGCTGACCCTGAAAGAGCTCAGAGCTTTTAAAGGCTAGTGTGGCTCCGCCCCTATGAGTCACAGTTCAGGGAAGGGCCTGGTGTGGCTCTGCCCCCTGCTTCTGGAAGCTTCAAACTGCTTCCTCTGTTTGAACAGAGGTGGCTCTCAGCAGCTGAAATTATCAATTTAAATTAGTGGAAGCCTCTAAAGCAGCTCTACTCCAACTGCAAAACTTACCAGCGCTCACTTCCTTTGTTTTGCTCTCCTCAGCAGCAGCTCTGCTTAAGAGCACATGCAGAGTCAAAAGGGCTGACCCTGAAAGAGCTCAGAGCTTTTAAAGGCTAGTGTGGCTCCGCCCCTATGAGTCACAGTTCAGGGAAGGGCCTGGTGTGGCTCTGCCCCCTGCTTCTGGAAGCTTCAAACTGCTTCCTCTGTTTGAACAGAGGTGGCTCTCAGCAGTTGAAATTATCAATTTAAATTAGTGGAAGCCTCTAAAGCAGCTCTACTCCAACTGCAAAACTTACCAGCGCTCACTTCCTTTGTTTTGCTCTCCTCAGCAGCAGCTCTGCTTAAGAGCACATGCAGAGTCAAAAGGGCTGACCCTGAAAGAGCTCAGAGCTTTTAAAGGCTAGTGTGGCTCCGCCCCTATGAGTCACAGTTCAGGGAAGGGCCTGGTGTGGCTCTGCCCCCTGCTTCTGGAAGCTTCAAACTGCTTCCTCTGTTTGAACAGAGGTGGCTCTCAGCAGTTGAAATCATCAATTTAAATTAGTGGAAGCCTCTAAAGCAGCTCTACTCCAACTGCAAAACTTACCAGTGCTCACTTCCTTTGTTTTGCTCTCCTCAGCAGCAGCTCTGCTTAAGAGCACATGCAGAGTCAAAAGGGCTGACCCTGAAAGAGCTCAGAGCTTTTAAAGGCTAGTGTGGCTCCGCCCCTATGAGTCACAGTTCAGGGAAGGGCCTGGTGTGGCTCTGCCCCCTGCTTCTGGAAGCTTCAAACTGCTTCCTCTGTTTGAACAGAGGTGGCTCTCAGCAGTTGAAATTATCAATTTAAATTAGTGGAAGCCTCTAAAGCAGCTCTACTCCAACTGCAAAACTTACCAGCGCTCACTTCCTTTGTTTTGCTCTCCTCAGCAGCAGCTCTGCTTAAGAGCACATGCAGAGTCAAAAGGGCTGACCCTGAAAGAGCTCAGAGCTTTTAAAGGCTAGTGTGGCTCCGCCCCTATGAGTCACAGTTCAGGGAAGGGCCTGGTGTGGCTCTGCAACCTGCTTCTGGAAGCTTCAAACTGCTTCCTCTGTTTGAACAGAGGTGGCTCTCAGCAGTTGAAATTATCAATTTAAATTAGTGGAAGCCTCTAAAGCAGCTCTACTCCAACTGCAAAACTTACCAGCGCTCACTTCCTTTGTTTTGCTCTCCTCAGCAGCAGCTCTGCTTAAGAGCACATGCAGAGTCAAAAGGGCTGACCCTGAAAGAGCTCAGAGCTTTTAAAGGCTAGTGTGGCTCCGCCCCTATGAGTCACAGTTCAGGGAAGGGCCTGGTGTGGCTCTGCCCCCTGCTTCTGGAAGCTTCAAACTGCTTCCTCTGTTTGAACAGAGGTGGCTCTCAGCAGCTGAAATTATCAATTTAAATTAGTGGAAGCCTCTAAAGCAGCTCTACTCCAACTGCAAAACTTACCAGCGCTCACTTCCTTTGTTTTGCTCTCCTCAGCAGCAGCTCTGCTTAAGAGCACATGCAGAGTCAAAAGGGCTGACCCTGAAAGAGCTCAGAGCTTTTAAAGGCTAGTGTGGCTCCGCCCCTATGAGTCACAGTTCAGGGAAGGGCCTGGTGTGGCTCTGCCCCCTGCTTCTGGAAGCTTCAAACTGCTTCCTCTGTTTGAACAGAGGTGGCTCTCAGCAGTTGAAATTATCAATTTAAATTAGTGGAAGCCTCTAAAGCAGCTCTACTCCAACTGCAAAACTTACCAGCGCTCACTTCCTTTGTTTTGCTCTCCTCAGCAGCAGCTCTGCTTAAGAGCACATGCAGAGTCAAAAGGGCTGACCCTGAAAGAGCTCAGAGCTTTTAAAGGCTAGTGTGGCTCCGCCCCTATGAGTCACAGTTCAGGGAAGGGCCTGGTGTGGCTCTGCCCCCTGCTTCTGGAAGCTTCAAACTGCTTCCTCTGTTTGAACAGAGGTGGCTCTCAGCAGCTGAAATTATCAATTTAAATTAGTGGAAGCCTCTAAAGCAGCTCTACTCCAACTGCAAAACTTACCAGCGCTCACTTCCTTTGTTTTGCTCTCCTCAGCAGCAGCTCTGCTTAAGAGCACATGCAGAGTCAAAAGGGCTGACCCTGAAAGAGCTCAGAGCTTTTAAAGGCTAGTGTGGCTCCGCCCCTATGAGTCACAGTTCAGGGAAGGGCCTGGTGTGGCTCTGCCCCCTGCTTCTGGAAGCTTCAAACTGCTTCCTCTGTTTGAACAGAGGTGGCTCTCAGCAGTTGAAATTATCAATTTAAATTAGTGGAAGCCTCTAAAGCAGCTCTACTCCAACTGCAAAACTTACCAGCGCTCACTTCCTTTGTTTTGCTCTCCTCAGCAGCAGCTCTGCTTAAGAGCACATGCAGAGTCAAAAGGGCTGACCCTGAAAGAGCTCAGAGCTTTTAAAGGCTAGTGTGGCTCCGCCCCTATGAGTCACAGTTCAGGGAAGGGCCTGGTGTGGCTCTGCCCCCTGCTTCTGGAAGCTTCAAACTGCTTCCTCTGTTTGAACAGAGGTGGCTCTCAGCAGCTGAAATTATCAATTTAAATTAGTGGAAGCCTCTAAAGCAGCTCTACTCCAACTGCAAAACTTACCAGTGCTCACTTCCTTTGTTTTGCTCTCCTCAGCAGCAGCTCTGCTTAAGAGCACATGCAGAGTCAAAAGGGCTGACCCTGAAAGAGCTCAGAGCTTTTAAAGGCTAGTGTGGCTCCGCCCCTATGAGTCACAGTTCAGGGAAGGGCCTGGTGTGGCTCTGCCCCCTGCTTCTGGAAGCTTCAAACTGCTTCCTCTGTTTGAACAGAGGTGGCTCTCAGCAGTTGAAATCATCAATTTAAATTAGTGGAAGCCTCTAAAGCAGCTCTACTCCAACTGCAAAACTTACCAGTGCTCACTTCCTTTGTTTTGCTCTCCTCAGCAGCAGCTCTGCTTAAGAGCACATGCAGAGTCAAAAGGGCTGACCCTGAAAGAGCTCAGAGCTTTTAAAGGCTAGTGTGGCTCCGCCCCTATGAGTCACAGTTCAGGGAAGGGCCTGGTGTGGCTCTGCCCCCTGCTTCTGGAAGCTTCAAACTGCTTCCTCTGTTTGAACAGAGGTGGCTCTCAGCAGTTGAAATTATCAATTTAAATTAGTGGAAGCCTCTAAAGCAGCTCTACTCCAACTGCAAAACTTACCAGCGCTCACTTCCTTTGTTTTGCTCTCCTCAGCAGCAGCTCTGCTTAAGAGCACATGCAGAGTCAAAAGGGCTGACCCTGAAAGAGCTCAGAGCTTTTAAAGGCTAGTGTGGCTCCGCCCCTATGAGTCACAGTTCAGGGAAGGGCCTGGTGTGGCTCTGCCCCCTGCTTCTGGAAGCTTCAAACTGCTTCCTCTGTTTGAACAGAGGTGCCTCTCAGCAGCTGAAATTATCAATTTAAATTAGTGGAAGCCTCTAAAGCAGCTCTACTCCAACTGCAAAACTTACCAGCGCTCACTTCCTTTGTTTTGCTCTCCTCAGCAGCAGCTCTGCTTAAGAGCACATGCAGAGTCAAAAGGGCTGACCCTGAAAGAGCTCAGAGCTTTTAAAGGCTAGTGTGGCTCCGCCCCTATGAGTCACAGTTCAGGGAAGGGCCTGGTGTGGCTCTGCCCCCTGCTTCTGGAAGCTTCAAACTGCTTCCTCTGTTTGAACAGAGGTGGCTCTCAGCAGCTGAAATTATCAATTTAAATTAGTGGAAGCCTCTAAAGCAGCTCTACTCCAACTGCAAAACTTACCAGCGCTCACTTCCTTTGTTTTGCTCTCCTCAGCAGCAGCTCTGCTTAAGAGCACATGCAGAGTCAAAAGGGCTGACCCTGAAAGAGCTCAGAGCTTTTAAAGGCTAGTGTGGCTCCGCCCCTATGAGTCACAGTTCAGGGAAGGGCCTTGTGTGGCTCTGCCCCCTGCTTCTAGAAGCTTCAAACTGCTTCCTCTGTTTGAACAGAGGTGGCACTCAGCAGCTGAAATTATCAATTTAAATTAGTGGAAGCCTCTAAAGCAGCTCTACTCCAACTGCAAAACTTACCAGTGCTCACTTCCTTTGTTTTGCTCTCCTCAGCAGCAGCTCTGCTTAAGAGCACATGCAGAGTCAAAAGGGCTGACCCTGAAAGAGCTCAGAGCTTTTAAAGGCTAGTGTGGCTCCGCCCCTATGAGTCACAGTTCAGGGAAGGGCCTGGTGTGTCTCTGCCCCCTGCTTCTGGAAGCTTCAAACTGCTTCCTCTGTTTGAACAGAGGTGGCTCTCAGCAGCTGAAATTATCAATTTAAATTAGTGGAAGCCTCTAAAGCAGCTCTACTCCAACTGCAAAACTTACCAGCGCTCACTTCCTTTGTTTTGCTCTCCTCAGCAGCAGCTCTGCTTAAGAGCACATGCAGAGTCAAAAGGGCTGACCCTGAAAGAGCTCAGAGCTTTTAACGGCTAGTGTGGCTCCGCCCCTATGAGTCACAGTTCAGGGAAGGGCCTGGTGTGGCTCTGCCCCCTGCTTCTGGAAGCTTCAAACTGCTTCCTCTGTTTGAACAGAGGTGGCTCTCAGCAGCTGAAATTATCAATTTAAATTAGTGGAAGCCTCTAAAGCAGCTCTACTCCAACTGCAAAACTTACCAGTGCTCACTTCCTTTGTTTTGCACTCCTCAGCAGCAGCTCTGCTTAAGAGCACATGCAGAGTCAAAAGGGCTGACCCTGAAAGAGCTCAGAGCTTTTAAAGGCTAGTGTGGCTCCGCCCCTATGAGTCACAGTTCAGGGAAGGGCCTGGTGTGGCTCTGCCCCCTGCTTCTGGAAGCTTCAAACTGCTTCCTCTGTTTGAACAGAGGTGGCTCTCAGCAGCTGAAATTATCAATTTAAATTAGTGGAAGCCTCTAAAGCAGCTCTACTCCAACTGCAAAACTTACCAGCGCTCACTTCCTTTGTTTTGCTCTCCTCAGCAGCAGCTCTGCTTAAGAGCACATGCAGAGTCAAAAGGGCTGACCCTGAAAGAGCTCAGAGCTTTTAAAGGCTAGTGTGGCTCCGCCCCTATGAGTCACAGTTCAGGGAAGGGCCTGGTGTGGCTCTGCAACCTGCTTCTGGAAGCTTCAAACTGCTTCCTCTGTTTGAACAGAGGTGGCTCTCAGCAGTTGAAATTATCAATTTAAATTAGTGGAAGCCTCTAAAGCAGCTCTACTCCAACTGCAAAACTTACCAGCGCTCACTTCCTTTGTTTTGCTCTCCTCAGCAGCAGCTCTGCTTAAGAGCACATGCAGAGTCAAAAGGGCTGACCCTGAAAGAGCTCAGAGCTTTTAAAGGCTAGTGTGGCTCCGCCCCTATGAGTCACAGTTCAGGGAAGGGCCTGGTGTGGCTCTGCCCCCTGCTTCTGGAAGCTTCAAACTGCTTCCTCTGTTTGAACAGAGGTGGCTCTCAGCAGCTGAAATTATCAATTTAAATTAGTGGAAGCCTCTAAAGCAGCTCTACTCCAACTGCAAAACTTACCAGCGCTCACTTCCTTTGTTTTGCTCTCCTCAGCAGCAGCTCTGCTTAAGAGCACATGCAGAGTCAAAAGGGCTGACCCTGAAAGAGCTCAGAGCTTTTAAAGGCTAGTGTGGCTCCGCCCCTATGAGTCACAGTTCAGGGAAGGGCCTGGTGTGGCTCTGCCCCCTGCTTCTGGAAGCTTCAAACTGCTTCCTCTGTTTGAACAGAGGTGGCTCTCAGCAGTTGAAATTATCAATTTAAATTAGTGGAAGCCTCTAAAGCAGCTCTACTCCAACTGCAAAACTTACCAGCGCTCACTTCCTTTGTTTTGCTCTCCTCAGCAGCAGCTCTGCTTAAGAGCACATGCAGAGTCAAAAGGGCTGACCCTGAAAGAGCTCAGAGCTTTTAAAGGCTAGTGTGGCTCCGCCCCTATGAGTCACAGTTCAGGGAAGGGCCTGGTGTGGCTCTGCCCCCTGCTTCTGGAAGCTTCAAACCGCTTCCTCTGTTTGAACAGAGGTGGCTCTCAGCAGCTGAAATTATCAATTTAAATTAGTGGAAGCCTCTAAAGCAGCTCTACTCCAACTGCAAAACTTACCAGTGCTCACTTCCTTTGTTTTGCTCTCCTCAGCAGCAGCTCTGCTTAAGAGCACATGCAGAGTCAAAAGGGCTGACCCTGAAAGAGCTCAGAGCTTTTAAAGGCTAGTGTGGCTCCGCCCCTATGAGTCACAGTTCAGGGAAGGGCCTGGTGTGGCTCTGCCCCCTGCTTCTGGAAGCTTCAAACTGCTTCCTCTGTTTGAACAGAGGTGGCTCTCAGCAGTTGAAATTATCAATTTAAATTAGTGGAAGCCTCTAAAGCAGCTCTACTCCAACTGCAAAACTTACCAGCGCTCACTTCCTTTGTTTTGCTCTCCTCAGCAGCAGCTCTGCTTAAGAGCACATGCAGAGTCAAAAGGGCTGACCCTGAAAGAGCTCAGAGCTTTTAAAGGCTAGTGTGGCTCCGCCCCTATGAGTCACAGTTCAGGGAAGGGCCTGGTGTGGCTCTGCCCCCTGCTTCTGGAAGCTTCAAACTGCTTCCTCTGTTTGAACAGAGGTGGCTCTCAGCAGCTGAAATTATCAATTTAAATTAGTGGAAGCCTCTAAAGCAGCTCTACTCCAACTGCAAAACTTACCAGTGCTCACTTCCTTTGTTTTGCTCTCCTCAGCAGCAGCTCTGCTTAAGAGCACATGCAGAGTCAAAAGGGCTGACCCTGAAAGAGCTCAGAGCTTTTAAAGGCTAGTGTGGCTCCGCCCCTATGAGTCACAGTTCAGGGAAGGGCCTGGTGTGGCTCTGCCCCCTGCTTCTGGAAGCTTCAAACTGCTTCCTCTGTTTGAACAGAGGTGGCTCTCAGCAGCTGAAATTATCAATTTAAATTAGTGGAAGCCTCTAAAGCAGCTCTACTCCAACTGCAAAACTTACCAGCGCTCACTTCCTTTGTTTTGCTCTCCTCAGCAGCAGCTCTGCTTAAGAGCACATGCAGAGTCAAAAGGGCTGACCCTGAAAGAGCTCAGAGCTTTTAAAGGCTAGTGTGGCTCCGCCCCTATGAGTCACAGTTCAGGGAAGGGCCTGGTGTGGCTCTGCAACCTGCTTCTGGAAGCTTCAAACTGCTTCCTCTGTTTGAACAGAGGTGGCTCTCAGCAGTTGAAATCATCAATTTAAATTAGTGGAAGCCTCTAAAGCAGCTCTACTCCAACTGCAAAACTTACCAGTGCTCACTTCCTTTGTTTTGCTCTCCTCAGCAGCAGCTCTGCTTAAGAGCACATGCAGAGTCAAAAGGGCTGACCCTGAAAGAGCTCAGAGCTTTTAAAGGCTAGTGTGGCTCCGCCCCTATGAGTCACAGTTCAGGGAAGGGCCTGGTGTGGCTCTGCCCCCTGCTTCTGGAAGCTTCAAACTGCTTCCTCTGTTTGAACAGAGGTGGCTCTCAGCAGCTGAAATTATCAATTTAAATTAGTGGAAGCCTCTAAAGCAGCTCTACTCCAACTGCAAAACTTACCAGCGCTCACTTCCTTTGTTTTACTCTCCTCAGCAGCAGCTCTGCTTAAGAGCACATGCAGAGTCAAAAGGGCTGACCCTGAAAGAGCTCAGAGCTTTTAAAGGCTAGTGTGGCTCCGCCCCTATGAGTCACAGTTCAGGGAAGGGCCTGGTGTGGCTCTGCCCCCTGCTTCTGGAAGCTTCAAACTGCTTCCTCTGTTTGAACAGAGGTGGCTCTCAGCAGTTGAAATTATCAATTTAAATTAGTGGAAGCCTCTAAAGCAGCTCTACTCCAACTGCAAAACTTACCAGCGCTCACTTCCTTTGTTTTGCTCTCCTCAGCAGCAGCTCTGCCTAAGAGCACATGCAGAGTCAAAAGGGCTGACCCTGAAAGAGCTCAGAGCTTTTAAAGGCTAGTGTGGCTCCGCCCCTATGAGTCACAGTTCAGGGAAGGGCCTGGTGTGGCTCTGTCCCCTGCTTCTAGAAGCTTCAAACTGCTTCCTCTGTTTGAACAGAGGTGGCACTCAGCAGCTGAAATTATCAATTTAAATTAGTGGAAGCCTCTAAAGCAGCTCTACTCCAACTGCAAAACTTACCAGTGCTCACTTCCTTTGTTTTGCTCTCCTCAGCAGCAGCTCTGCTTAAGAGCACATGCAGAGTCAAAAGGGCTGACCCTGAAAGAGCTCAGAGCTTTTAAAGGCTAGTGTGGCTCCGCCCCTATGAGTCACAGTTCAGGGAAGGGCCTGGTGTGGCTCTGCCCCCTGCTTCTGGAAGCTTCAAACTGCTTCCTCTGTTTGAACAGAGGTGGCTCTCAGCAGCTGAAATTATCAATTTAAATTAGTGGAAGCCTCTAAAGCAGCTCTACTCCAACTGCAAAACTTACCAGCGCTCACTTCCTTTGTTTTGCTCTCCTCAGCAGCAGCTCTGCTTAAGAGCACATGCAGAGTCAAAAGGGCTGACCCTGAAAGAGCTCAGAGCTTTTAACGGCTAGTGTGGCTCCGCCCCTATGAGTCACAGTTCAGGGAAGGGCCTGGTGTGGCTCTGCCCCCTGCTTCTGGAAGCTTCAAACTGCTTCCTCTGTTTGAACAGAGGTGGCTCTCAGCAGCTGAAATTATCAATTTAAATTAGTGGAAGCCTCTAAAGCAGCTCTACTCCAACTGCAAAACTTACCAGTGCTCACTTCCTTTGTTTTGCTCTCCTCAGCAGCAGCTCTGCTTAAGAGCACATGCAGAGTCAAAAGGGCTGACCCTGAAAGAGCTCAGAGCTTTTAAAGGCTAGTGTGGCTCCGCCCCTATGAGTCACAGTTCAGGGAAGGGCCTGGTGTGGCTCTGCCCCCTGCTTCTGGAAGCTTCAAACTGCTTCCTCTGTTTGAACAGAGGTGGCTCTCAGCAGCTGAAATTATCAATTTAAATTAGTGGAAGCCTCTAAAGCAGCTCTACTCCAACTGCAAAACTTACCAGCGCTCACTTCCTTTGTTTTGCTCTCCTCAGCAGCAGCTCTGCTTAAGAGCACATGCAGAGTCAAAAGGGCTGACCCTGAAAGAGCTCAGAGCTTTTAAAGGCTAGTGTGGCTCCGCCCCTATGAGTCACAGTTCAGGGAAGGGCCTGGTGTGGCTCTGCAACCTGCTTCTGGAAGCTTCAAACTGCTTCCTCTGTTTGAACAGAGGTGGCTCTCAGCAGTTGAAATTATCAATTTAAATTAGTGGAAGCCTCTAAAGCAGCTCTACTCCAACTGCAAAACTTACCAGCGCTCACTTCCTTTGTTTTGCTCTCCTCAGCAGCAGCTCTGCTTAAGAGCACATGCAGAGTCAAAAGGGCTGACCCTGAAAGAGCTCAGAGCTTTTAAAGGCTAGTGTGGCTCCGCCCCTATGAGTCACAGTTCAGGGAAGGGCCTGGTGTGGCTCTGCCCCCTGCTTCTGGAAGCTTCAAACTGCTTCCTCTGTTTGAACAGAGGTGGCTCTCAGCAGCTGAAATTATCAATTTAAATTAGTGGAAGCCTCTAAAGCAGCTCTACTCCAACTGCAAAACTTACCAGCGCTCACTTCCTTTGTTTTGCTCTCCTCAGCAGCAGCTCTGCTTAAGAGCACATGCAGAGTCAAAAGGGCTGACCCTGAAAGAGCTCAGAGCTTTTAAAGGCTAGTGTGGCTCCGCCCCTATGAGTCACAGTTCAGGGAAGGGCCTGGTGTGGCTCTGCCCCCTGCTTCTGGAAGCTTCAAACTGCTTCCTCTGTTTGAACAGAGGTGGCTCTCAGCAGTTGAAATTATCAATTTAAATTAGTGGAAGCCTCTAAAGCAGCTCTACTCCAACTGCAAAACTTACCAGCGCTCACTTCCTTTGTTTTGCTCTTCTCAGCAGCAGCTCTGCTTAAGAGCACATGCAGAGTCAAAAGGGCTGACCCTGAAAGAGCTCAGAGCTTTTAAAGGCTAGTGTGGCTCCGCCCCTATGAGTCACAGTTCAGGGAAGGGCCTGGTGTGGCTCTGCCCCCTGCTTCTGGAAGCTTCAAACTGCTTCCTCTGTTTGAACAGAGGTGGCTCTCAGCAGCTGAAATTATCAATTTAAATTAGTGGAAGCCTCTAAAGCAGCTCTACTCCAACTGCAAAACTTACCAGCGCTCACTTCCTTTGTTTTGCTCTCCTCAGCAGCAGCTCTGCTTAAGAGCACATGCAGAGTCAAAAGGGCTGACCCTGAAAGAGCTCAGAGCTTTTAAAGCCTAGTGTGGCTCCGCCCCTATGAGTCACAGTTCAGGGAAGGGCCTGGTGTGGCTCTGCCCCCTGCTTCTGGAAGCTTCAAACTGCTTCCTCTGTTTGAACAGAGGTGGCTCTCAGCAGTTGAAATTATCAATTTAAATTAGTGGAAGCCTCTAAAGCAGCTCTACTCCAACTGCAAAACTTACCAGCGCTCACTTCCTTTGTTTTGCTCTCCTCAGCAGCAGCTCTGCTTAAGAGCACATGCAGAGTCAAAAGGGCTGACCCTGAAAGAGCTCAGAGCTTTTAAAGGCTAGTGTGGCTCCGCCCCTATGAGTCACAGTTCAGGGAAGGGCCTGGTGTGGCTCTGCCCCCTGCTTCTGGAAGCTTCAAACTGCTTCCTCTGTTTGAACAGAGGTGGCTCTCAGCAGCTGAAATTATCAATTTAAATTAGTGGAAGCCTCTAAAGCAGCTCTACTCCAACTGCAAAACTTACCAGTGCTCACTTCCTTTGTTTTGCTCTCCTCAGCAGCAGCTCTGCTTAAGAGCACATGCAGAGTCAAAAGGGCTGACCCTGAAAGAGCTCAGAGCTTTTAAAGGCTAGTGTGGCTCCGCCCCTATGAGTCACAGTTCAGGGAAGGGCCTGGTGTGGCTCTGCCCCCTGCTTCTGGAAGCTTCAAACTGCTTCCTCTGTTTGAACAGAGGTGGCTCTCAGCAGTTGAAATCATCAATTTAAATTAGTGGAAGCCTCTAAAGCAGCTCTACTCCAACTGCAAAACTTACCAGTGCTCACTTCCTTTGTTTTGCTCTCCTCAGCAGCAGCTCTGCTTAAGAGCACATGCAGAGTCAAAAGGGCTGACCCTGAAAGAGCTCAGAGCTTTTAAAGGCTAGTGTGGCTCCGCCCCTATGAGTCACAGTTCAGGGAAGGGCCTGGTGTGGCTCTGCCCCCTGCTTCTGGAAGCTTCAAACTGCTTCCTCTGTTTGAACAGAGGTGGCTCTCAGCAGTTGAAATTATCAATTTAAATTAGTGGAAGCCTCTAAAGCAGCTCTACTCCAACTGCAAAACTTACCAGCGCTCACTTCCTTTGTTTTGCTCTCCTCAGCAGCAGCTCTGCTTAAGAGCACATGCAGAGTCAAAAGGGCTGACCCTGAAAGAGCTCAGAGCTTTTAAAGGCTAGTGTGGCTCCGCCCCTATGAGTCACAGTTCAGGGAAGGGCCTGGTGTGGCTCTGCCCCCTGCTTCTGGAAGCTTCAAACTGCTTCCTCTGTTTGAACAGAGGTGCCTCTCAGCAGCTGAAATTATCAATTTAAATTAGTGGAAGCCTCTAAAGCAGCTCTACTCCAACTGCAAAACTTACCAGCGCTCACTTCCTTTGTTTTGCTCTCCTCAGCAGCAGCTCTGCTTAAGAGCACATGCAGAGTCAAAAGGGCTGACCCTGAAAGAGCTCAGAGCTTTTAAAGGCTAGTGTGGCTCCGCCCCTATGAGTCACAGTTCAGGGAAGGGCCTGGTGTGGCTCTGCCCCCTGCTTCTGGAAGCTTCAAACTGCTTCCTCTGTTTGAACAGAGGTGGCTCTCAGCAGCTGAAATTATCAATTTAAATTAGTGGAAGCCTCTAAAGCAGCTCTACTCCAACTGCAAAACTTACCAGCGCTCACTTCCTTTGTTTTGCTCTCCTCAGCAGCAGCTCTGCTTAAGAGCACATGCAGAGTCAAAAGGGCTGACCCTGAAAGAGCTCAGAGCTTTTAAAGGCTAGTGTGGCTCCGCCCCTATGAGTCACAGTTCAGGGAAGGGCCTGGTGTGGCTCTGCCCCCTGCTTCTAGAAGCTTCAAACTGCTTCCTCTGTTTGAACAGAGGTGGCACTCAGCAGCTGAAATTATCAATTTAAATTAGTGGAAGCCTCTAAAGCAGCTCTACTCCAACTGCAAAACTTACCAGTGCTCACTTCCTTTGTTTTGCTCTCCTCAGCAGCAGCTCTGCTTAAGAGCACATGCAGAGTCAAAAGGGCTGACCCTGAAAGAGCTCAGAGCTTTTAAAGGCTAGTGTGGCTCCGCCCCTATGAGTCACAGTTCAGGGAAGGGCCTGGTGTGGCTCTGCCCCCTGCTTCTGGAAGCTTCAAACTGCTTCCTCTGTTTGAACAGAGGTGGCTCTCAGCAGCTGAAATTATCAATTTAAATTAGTGGAAGCCTCTAAAGCAGCTCTACTCCAACTGCAAAACTTACCAGCGCTCACTTCCTTTGTTTTGCTCTCCTCAGCAGCAGCTCTGCTTAAGAGCACATGCAGAGTCAAAAGGGCTGACCCTGAAAGAGCTCAGAGCTTTTAACGGCTAGTGTGGCTCCGCCCCTATGAGTCACAGTTCAGGGAAGGGCCTGGTGTGGCTCTGCCCCCTGCTTCTGGAAGCTTCAAACTGCTTCCTCTGTTTGAACAGAGGTGGCTCTCAGCAGCTGAAATTATCAATTTAAATTAGTGGAAGCCTCTAAAGCAGCTCTACTCCAACTGCAAAACTTACCAGTGCTCACTTCCTTTGTTTTGCTCTCCTCAGCAGCAGCTCTGCTTAAGAGCACATGCAGAGTCAAAAGGGCTGACCCTGAAAGAGCTCAGAGCTTTTAAAGGCTAGTGTGGCTCCGCCCCTATGAGTCACAGTTCAGGGAAGGGCCTGGTGTGGCTCTGCCCCCTGCTTCTGGAAGCTTCAAACTGCTTCCTCTGTTTGAACAGAGGTGGCTCTCAGCAGCTGAAATTATCAATTTAAATTAGTGGAAGCCTCTAAAGCAGCTCTACTCCAACTGCAAAACTTACCAGCGCTCACTTCCTTTGTTTTGCTCTCCTCAGCAGCAGCTCTGCTTAAGAGCACATGCAGAGTCAAAAGGGCTGACCCTGAAAGAGCTCAGAGCTTTTAAAGGCTAGTGTGGCTCCGCCCCTATGAGTCACAGTTCAGGGAAGGGCCTGGTGTGGCTCTGCAACCTGCTTCTGGAAGCTTCAAACTGCTTCCTCTGTTTGAACAGAGGTGGCTCTCAGCAGTTGAAATTATCAATTTAAATTAGTGGAAGCCTCTAAAGCAGCTCTACTCCAACTGCAAAACTTACCAGCGCTCACTTCCTTTGTTTTGCTCTCCTCAGCAGCAGCTCTGCTTAAGAGCACATGCAGAGTCAAAAGGGCTGACCCTGAAAGAGCTCAGAGCTTTTAAAGGCTAGTGTGGCTCCGCCCCTATGAGTCACAGTTCAGGGAAGGGCCTGGTGTGGCTCTGCCCCCTGCTTCTGGAAGCTTCAAACTGCTTCCTCTGTTTGAACAGAGGTGGCTCTCAGCAGCTGAAATTATCAATTTAAATTAGTGGAAGCCTCTAAAGCAGCTCTACTCCAACTGCAAAACTTACCAGCGCTCACTTCCTTTGTTTTGCTCTCCTCAGCAGCAGCTCTGCTTAAGAGCACATGCAGAGTCAAAAGGGCTGACCCTGAAAGAGCTCAGAGCTTTTAAAGGCTAGTGTGGCTCCGCCCCTATGAGTCACAGTTCAGGGAAGGGCCTGGTGTGGCTCTGCCCCCTGCTTCTGGAAGCTTCAAACTGCTTCCTCTGTTTGAACAGAGGTGGCTCTCAGCAGTTGAAATTATCAATTTAAATTAGTGGAAGCCTCTAAAGCAGCTCTACTCCAACTGCAAAACTTACCAGCGCTCACTTCCTTTGTTTTGCTCTTCTCAGCAGCAGCTCTGCTTAAGAGCACATGCAGAGTCAAAAGGGCTGACCCTGAAAGAGCTCAGAGCTTTTAAAGGCTAGTGTGGCTCCGCCCCTATGAGTCACAGTTCAGGGAAGGGCCTGGTGTGGCTCTGCCCCCTGCTTCTGGAAGCTTCAAACTGCTTCCTCTGTTTGAACAGAGGTGGCTCTCAGCAGCTGAAATTATCAATTTAAATTAGTGGAAGCCTCTAAAGCAGCTCTACTCCAACTGCAAAACTTACCAGCGCTCACTTCCTTTGTTTTGCTCTCCTCAGCAGCAGCTCTGCTTAAGAGCACATGCAGAGTCAAAAGGGCTGACCCTGAAAGAGCTCAGAGCTTTTAAAGCCTAGTGTGGCTCCGCCCCTATGAGTCACAGTTCAGGGAAGGGCCTGGTGTGGCTCTGCCCCCTGCTTCTGGAAGCTTCAAACTGCTTCCTCTGTTTGAACAGAGGTGGCTCTCAGCAGTTGAAATTATCAATTTAAATTAGTGGAAGCCTCTAAAGCAGCTCTACTCCAACTGCAAAACTTACCAGCGCTCACTTCCTTTGTTTTGCTCTCCTCAGCAGCAGCTCTGCTTAAGAGCACATGCAGAGTCAAAAGGGCTGACCCTGAAAGAGCTCAGAGCTTTTAAAGGCTAGTGTGGCTCCGCCCCTATGAGTCACAGTTCAGGGAAGGGCCTGGTGTGGCTCTGCCCCCTGCTTCTGGAAGCTTCAAACTGCTTCCTCTGTTTGAACAGAGGTGGCTCTCAGCAGCTGAAATTATCAATTTAAATTAGTGGAAGCCTCTAAAGCAGCTCTACTCCAACTGCAAAACTTACCAGTGCTCACTTCCTTTGTTTTGCTCTCCTCAGCAGCAGCTCTGCTTAAGAGCACATGCAGAGTCAAAAGGGCTGACCCTGAAAGAGCTCAGAGCTTTTAAAGGCTAGTGTGGCTCCGCCCCTATGAGTCACAGTTCAGGGAAGGGCCTGGTGTGGCTCTGCCCCCTGCTTCTGGAAGCTTCAAACTGCTTCCTCTGTTTGAACAGAGGTGGCTCTCAGCAGTTGAAATCATCAATTTAAATTAGTGGAAGCCTCTAAAGCAGCTCTACTCCAACTGCAAAACTTACCAGTGCTCACTTCCTTTGTTTTGCTCTCCTCAGCAGCAGCTCTGCTTAAGAGCACATGCAGAGTCAAAAGGGCTGACCCTGAAAGAGCTCAGAGCTTTTAAAGGCTAGTGTGGCTCCGCCCCTATGAGTCACAGTTCAGGGAAGGGCCTGGTGTGGCTCTGCCCCCTGCTTCTGGAAGCTTCAAACTGCTTCCTCTGTTTGAACAGAGGTGGCTCTCAGCAGTTGAAATTATCAATTTAAATTAGTGGAAGCCTCTAAAGCAGCTCTACTCCAACTGCAAAACTTACCAGCGCTCACTTCCTTTGTTTTGCTCTCCTCAGCAGCAGCTCTGCTTAAGAGCACATGCAGAGTCAAAAGGGCTGACCCTGAAAGAGCTCAGAGCTTTTAAAGGCTAGTGTGGCTCCGCCCCTATGAGTCACAGTTCAGGGAAGGGCCTGGTGTGGCTCTGCCCCCTGCTTCTGGAAGCTTCAAACTGCTTCCTCTGTTTGAACAGAGGTGCCTCTCAGCAGCTGAAATTATCAATTTAAATTAGTGGAAGCCTCTAAAGCAGCTCTACTCCAACTGCAAAACTTACCAGCGCTCACTTCCTTTGTTTTGCTCTCCTCAGCAGCAGCTCTGCTTAAGAGCACATGCAGAGTCAAAAGGGCTGACCCTGAAAGAGCTCAGAGCTTTTAAAGGCTAGTGTGGCTCCGCCCCTATGAGTCACAGTTCAGGGAAGGGCCTGGTGTGGCTCTGCCCCCTGCTTCTGGAAGCTTCAAACTGCTTCCTCTGTTTGAACAGAGGTGGCTCTCAGCAGCTGAAATTATCAATTTAAATTAGTGGAAGCCTCTAAAGCAGCTCTACTCCAACTGCAAAACTTACCAGCGCTCACTTCCTTTGTTTTGCTCTCCTCAGCAGCAGCTCTGCTTAAGAGCACATGCAGAGTCAAAAGGGCTGACCCTGAAAGAGCTCAGAGCTTTTAAAGGCTAGTGTGGCTCCGCCCCTATGAGTCACAGTTCAGGGAAGGGCCTGGTGTGGCTCTGCCCCCTGCTTCTAGAAGCTTCAAACTGCTTCCTCTGTTTGAACAGAGGTGGCACTCAGCAGCTGAAATTATCAATTTAAATTAGTGGAAGCCTCTAAAGCAGCTCTACTCCAACTGCAAAACTTACCAGTGCTCACTTCCTTTGTTTTGCTCTCCTCAGCAGCAGCTCTGCTTAAGAGCACATGCAGAGTCAAAAGGGCTGACCCTGAAAGAGCTCAGAGCTTTTAAAGGCTAGTGTGGCTCCGCCCCTATGAGTCACAGTTCAGGGAAGGGCCTGGTGTGGCTCTGCCCCCTGCTTCTGGAAGCTTCAAACTGCTTCCTCTGTTTGAACAGAGGTGGCTCTCAGCAGCTGAAATTATCAATTTAAATTAGTGGAAGCCTCTAAAGCAGCTCTACTCCAACTGCAAAACTTACCAGCGCTCACTTCCTTTGTTTTGCTCTCCTCAGCAGCAGCTCTGCTTAAGAGCACATGCAGAGTCAAAAGGGCTGACCCTGAAAGAGCTCAGAGCTTTTAACGGCTAGTGTGGCTCCGCCCCTATGAGTCACAGTTCAGGGAAGGGCCTGGTGTGGCTCTGCCCCCTGCTTCTGGAAGCTTCAAACTGCTTCCTCTGTTTGAACAGAGGTGGCTCTCAGCAGCTGAAATTATCAATTTAAATTAGTGGAAGCCTCTAAAGCAGCTCTACTCCAACTGCAAAACTTACCAGTGCTCACTTCCTTTGTTTTGCTCTCCTCAGCAGCAGCTCTGCTTAAGAGCACATGCAGAGTCAAAAGGGCTGACCCTGAAAGAGCTCAGAGCTTTTAAAGGCTAGTGTGGCTCCGCCCCTATGAGTCACAGTTCAGGGAAGGGCCTGGTGTGGCTCTGCCCCCTGCTTCTGGAAGTTTCAAACTGCTTCCTCTGTTTGAACAGAGGTGGCTCTCAGCAGCTGAAATTATCAATTTAAATTAGTGGAAGCCTCTAAAGCAGCTCTACTCCAACTGCAAAACTTACCAGCGCTCACTTCCTTTGTTTTGCTCTCCTCAGCAGCAGCTCTGCTTAAGAGCACATGCAGAGTCAAAAGGGCTGACCCTGAAAGAGCTCAGAGCTTTTAAAGGCTAGTGTGGCTCCGCCCCTATGAGTCACAGTTCAGGGAAGGGCCTGGTGTGGCTCTGCAACCTGCTTCTGGAAGCTTCAAACTGCTTCCTCTGTTTGAACAGAGGTGGCTCTCAGCAGTTGAAATTATCAATTTAAATTAGTGGAAGCCTCTAAAGCAGCTCTACTCCAACTGCAAAACTTACCAGCGCTCACTTCCTTTGTTTTGCTCTCCTCAGCAGCAGCTCTGCTTAAGAGCACATGCAGAGTCAAAAGGGCTGACCCTGAAAGAGCTCAGAGCTTTTAAAGGCTAGTGTGGCTCCGCCCCTATGAGTCACAGTTCAGGGAAGGGCCTGGTGTGGCTCTGCCCCCTGCTTCTGGAAGCTTCAAACTGCTTCCTCTGTTTGAACAGAGGTGGCTCTCAGCAGCTGAAATTATCAATTTAAATTAGTGGAAGCCTCTAAAGCAGCTCTACTCCAACTGCAAAACTTACCAGCGCTCACTTCCTTTGTTTTGCTCTCCTCAGCAGCAGCTCTGCTTAAGAGCACATGCAGAGTCAAAAGGGCTGACCCTGAAAGAGCTCAGAGCTTTTAAAGGCTAGTGTGGCTCCGCCCCTATGAGTCACAGTTCAGGGAAGGGCCTGGTGTGGCTCTGCCCCCTGCTTCTGGAAGCTTCAAACTGCTTCCTCTGTTTGAACAGAGGTGGCTCTCAGCAGTTGAAATTATCAATTTAAATTAGTGGAAGCCTCTAAAGCAGCTCTACTCCAACTGCAAAACTTACCAGCGCTCACTTCCTTTGTTTTGCTCTCCTCAGCAGCAGCTCTGCTTAAGAGCACATGCAGAGTCAAAAGGGCTGACCCTGAAAGAGCTCAGAGCTTTTAAAGGCTAGTGTGGCTCCGCCCCTATGAGTCACAGTTCAGGGAAGGGCCTGGTGTGGCTCTGCAACCTGCTTCTGGAAGCTTCAAACTGCTTCCTCTGTTTGAACAGAGGTGGCTCTCAGCAGTTGAAATCATCAATTTAAATTAGTGGAAGCCTCTAAAGCAGCTCTACTCCAACTGCAAAACTTACCAGCGCTCACTTCCTTTGTTTTGCTCTCCTCAGCAGCAGCTCTGCTTAAGAGCACATGCAGAGTCAAAAGGGCTGACCCTGAAAGAGCTCAGAGCTTTTAAAGGCTAGTGTGGCTCCGCCCCTATGAGTCACAGTTCAGGGAAGGGCCTGGTGTGGCTCTGCCCCCTGCTTCTGGAAGCTTCAAACTGCTTCCTCTGTTTGAACAGAGGTGGCTCTCAGCAGCTGAAATTATCAATTTAAATTAGTGGAAGCCTCTAAAGCAGCTCTACTCCAACTGCAAAACTTACCAGCGCTCACTTCCTTTGTTTTGCTCTCCTCAGCAGCAGCTCTGCTTAAGAGCACATGCAGAGTCAAAAGGGCTGACCCTGAAAGAGCTCAGAGCTTTTAAAGGCTAGTGTGGCTCCGCCCCTATGAGTCACAGTTCAGGGAAGGGCCTGGTGTGGCTCTGCCCCCTGCTTCTGGAAGCTTCAAACTGCTTCCTCTGTTTGAACAGAGGTGGCTCTCAGCAGTTGAAATTATCAATTTAAATTAGTGGAAGCCTCTAAAGCAGCTCTACTCCAACTGCAAAACTTACCAGCGCTCACTTCCTTTGTTTTGCTCTCCTCAGCAGCAGCTCTGCTTAAGAGCACATGCAGAGTCAAAAGGGCTGACCCTGAAAGAGCTCAGAGCTTTTAAAGGCTAGTGTGGCTCCGCCCCTATGAGTCACAGTTCAGGGAAGGGCCTGGTGTGGCTCTGCCCCCTGCTTCTGGAAGCTTCAAACCGCTTCCTCTGTTTGAACAGAGGTGGCTCTCAGCAGCTGAAATTATCAATTTAAATTAGTGGAAGCCTCTAAAGCAGCTCTACTCCAACTGCAAAACTTACCAGCGCTCACTTCCTTTGTTTTGCTCTCCTCAGCAGCAGCTCTGCTTAAGAGCACATGCAGAGTCAAAAGGGCTGACCCTGAAAGAGCTCAGAGCTTTTAAAGGCTAGTGTGGCTCCGCCCCTATGAGTCACAGTTCAGGGAAGGGCCTGGTGTGGCTCTGCCCCCTGCTTCTGGAAGCTTCAAACTGCTTCCTCTGTTTGAACAGAGGTGGCTCTCAGCAGTTGAAATTATCAATTTAAATTAGTGGAAGCCTCTAAAGCAGCTCTACTCCAACTGCAAAACTTACCAGCGCTCACTTCCTTTGTTTTGCTCTCCTCAGCAGCAGCTCTGCTTAAGAGCACATGCAGAGTCAAAAGGGCTGACCCTGAAAGAGCTCAGAGCTTTTAAAGGCTAGTGTGGCTCCGCCCCTATGAGTCACAGTTCAGGGAAGGGCCTGGTGTGGCTCTGCCCCCTGCTTCTGGAAGCTTCAAACTGCTTCCTCTGTTTGAACAGAGGTGGCTCTCAGCAGCTGAAATTATCAATTTAAATTAGTGGAAGCCTCTAAAGCAGCTCTACTCCAACTGCAAAACTTACCAGCGCTCACTTCCTTTGTTTTGCTCTCCTCAGCAGCAGCTCTGCTTAAGAGCACATGCAGAGTCAAAAGGGCTGACCCTGAAAGAGCTCAGAGCTTTTAAAGGCTAGTGTGGCTCCGCCCCTATGAGTCACAGTTCAGGGAAGGGCCTGGTGTGGCTCTGCCCCCTGCTTCTGGAAGCTTCAAACTGCTTCCTCTGTTTGAACAGAGGTGGCTCTCAGCAGCTGAAATTATCAATTTAAATTAGTGGAAGCCTCTAAAGCAGCTCTACTCCAACTGCAAAACTTACCAGCGCTCACTTCCTTTGTTTTGCTCTCCTCAGCAGCAGCTCTGCTTAAGAGCACATGCAGAGTCAAAAGGGCTGACCCTGAAAGAGCTCAGAGCTTTTAAAGGCTAGTGTGGCTCCGCCCCTATGAGTCACAGTTCAGGGAAGGGCCTGGTGTGGCTCTGCCCCCTGCTTCTGGAAGCTTCAAACTGCTTCCTCTGTTTGAACAGAGGTGGCTCTCAGCAGTTGAAATCATCAATTTAAATTAGTGGAAGCCTCTAAAGCAGCTCTACTCCAACTGCAAAACTTACCAGCGCTCACTTCCTTTGTTTTGCTCTCCTCAGCAGCAGCTCTGCTTAAGAGCACATGCAGAGTCAAAAGGGCTGACCCTGAAAGAGCTCAGAGCTTTTAAAGGCTAGTGTGGCTCCGCCCCTATGAGTCACAGTTCAGGGAAGGGCCTGGTGTGGCTCTGCCCCCTGCTTCTGGAAGCTTCAAACTGCTTCCTCTGTTTGAACAGAGGTGGCTCTCAGCAGTTGAAATCATCAATTTAAATTAGTGGAAGCCTCTAAAGCAGCTCTACTCCAACTGCAAAACTTACCAGTGCTCACTTCCTTTGTTTTGCTCTCCTCAGCAGCAGCTCTGCTTAAGAGCACATGCAGAGTCAAAAGGGCTGACCCTGAAAGAGCTCAGAGCTTTTAAAGGCTAGTGTGGCTCCGCCCCTATGAGTCACAGTTCAGGGAAGGGCCTGGTGTGGCTCTGCCCCCTGCTTCTGGAAGCTTCAAACTGCTTCCTCTGTTTGAACAGAGGTGGCTCTCAGCAGTTGAAATTATCAATTTAAATTAGTGGAAGCCTCTAAAGCAGCTCTACTCCAACTGCAAAACTTACCAGCGCTCACTTCCTTTGTTTTGCTCTCCTCAGCAGCAGCTCTGCTTAAGAGCACATGCAGAGTCAAAAGGGCTGACCCTGAAAGAGCTCAGAGCTTTTAAAGGCTAGTGTGGCTCCGCCCCTATGAGTCACAGTTCAGGGAAGGGCCTGGTGTGGCTCTGCCCCCTGCTTCTGGAAGCTTCAAACTGCTTCCTCTGTTTGAACAGAGGTGCCTCTCAGCAGCTGAAATTATCAATTTAAATTAGTGGAAGCCTCTAAAGCAGCTCTACTCCAACTGCAAAACTTACCAGCGCTCACTTCCTTTGTTTTGCTCTCCTCAGCAGCAGCTCTGCTTAAGAGCACATGCAGAGTCAAAAGGGCTGACCCTGAAAGAGCTCAGAGCTTTTAAAGGCTAGTGTGGCTCCGCCCCTATGAGTCACAGTTCAGGGAAGGGCCTGGTGTGGCTCTGCCCCCTGCTTCTGGAAGCTTAAAACTGCTTCCTCTGTTTGAACAGAGGTGGCTCTCAGCAGCTGAAATTATCAATTTAAATTAGTGGAAGCCTCTAAAGCAGCTCTACTCCAACTGCAAAACTTACCAGCGCTCACTTCCTTTGTTTTGCTCTCCTCAGCAGCAGCTCTGCTTAAGAGCACATGCAGAGTCAAAAGGGCTGACCCTGAAAGAGCTCAGAGCTTTTAAAGGCTAGTGTGGCTCCGCCCCTATGAGTCACAGTTCAGGGAAGGGCCTGGTGTGGCTCTGCCCCCTGCTTCTAGAAGCTTCAAACTGCTTCCTCTGTTTGAACAGAGGTGGCACTCAGCAGCTGAAATTATCAATTTAAATTAGTGGAAGCCTCTAAAGCAGCTCTACTCCAACTGCAAAACTTACCAGTGCTCACTTCCTTTGTTTTGCTCTCCTCAGCAGCAGCTCTGCTTAAGAGCACATGCAGAGTCAAAAGGGCTGACCCTGAAAGAGCTCAGAGCTTTTAAAGGCTAGTGTGGCTCCGCCCCTATGAGTCACAGTTCAGGGAAGGGCCTGGTGTGGCTCTGCCCCCTGCTTCTGGAAGCTTCAAACTGCTTCCTCTGTTTGAACAGAGGTGGCTCTCAGCAGCTGAAATTATCAATTTAAATTAGTGGAAGCCTCTAAAGCAGCTCTACTCCAACTGCAAAACTTACCAGCGCTCACTTCCTTTGTTTTGCTCTCCTCAGCAGCAGCTCTGCTTAAGAGCACATGCAGAGTCAAAAGGGCTGACCCTGAAAGAGCTCAGAGCTTTTAACAGCTAGTGTGGCTCCGCCCCTATGAGTCACAGTTCAGGGAAGGGCCTGGTGTGGCTCTGCCCCCTGCTTCTGGAAGCTTCAAACTGCTTCCTCTGTTTGAACAGAGGTGGCTCTCAGCAGCTGAAATTATCAATTTAAATTAGTGGAAGCCTCTAAAGCAGCTCTACTCCAACTGCAAAACTTACCAGTGCTCACTTCCTTTGTTTTGCTCTCCTCAGCAGCAGCTCTGCTTAAGAGCACATGCAGAGTCAAAAGGGCTGACCCTGAAAGAGCTCAGAGCTTTTAAAGGCTAGTGTGGCTCCGCCCCTATGAGTCACAGTTCAGGGAAGGGCCTGGTGTGGCTCTGCCCCCTGCTTCTGGAAGTTTCAAACTGCTTCCTCTGTTTGAACAGAGGTGGCTCTCAGCAGCTGAAATTATCAATTTAAATTAGTGGAAGCCTCTAAAGCAGCTCTACTCCAACTGCAAAACTTACCAGCGCTCACTTCCTTTGTTTTGCTCTCCTCAGCAGCAGCTCTGCTTAAGAGCACATGCAGAGTCAAAAGGGCTGACCCTGAAAGAGCTCAGAGCTTTTAAAGGCTAGTGTGGCTCCGCCCCTATGAGTCACAGTTCAGGGAAGGGCCTGGTGTGGCTCTGCAACCTGCTTCTGGAAGCTTCAAACTGCTTCCTCTGTTTGAACAGAGGTGGCTCTCAGCAGTTGAAATTATCAATTTAAATTAGTGGAAGCCTCTAAAGCAGCTCTACTCCAACTGCAAAACTTACCAGCGCTCACTTCCTTTGTTTTGCTCTCCTCAGCAGCAGCTCTGCTTAAGAGCACATGCAGAGTCAAAAGGGCTGACCCTGAAAGAGCTCAGAGCTTTTAAAGGCTAGTGTGGCTCCGCCCCTATGAGTCACAGTTCAGGGAAGGGCCTGGTGTGGCTCTGCCCCCTGCTTCTGGAAGCTTCAAACTGCTTCCTCTGTTTGAACAGAGGTGGCTCTCAGCAGCTGAAATTATCAATTTAAATTAGTGGAAGCCTCTAAAGCAGCTCTACTCCAACTGCAAAACTTACCAGCGCTCACTTCCTTTGTTTTGCTCTCCTCAGCAGCAGCTCTGCTTAAGAGCACATGCAGAGTCAAAAGGGCTGACCCTGAAAGAGCTCAGAGCTTTTAAAGGCTAGTGTGGCTCCGCCCCTATGAGTCACAGTTCAGGGAAGGGCCTGGTGTGGCTCTGCCCCCTGCTTCTGGAAGCTTCAAACTGCTTCCTCTGTTTGAACAGAGGTGGCTCTCAGCAGTTGAAATTATCAATTTAAATTAGTGGAAGCCTCTAAAGCAGCTCTACTCCAACTGCAAAACTTACCAGCGCTCACTTCCTTTGTTTTGCTCTCCTCAGCAGCAGCTCTGCTTAAGAGCACATGCAGAGTCAAAAGGGCTGACCCTGAAAGAGCTCAGAGCTTTTAAAGGCTAGTGTGGCTCCGCCCCTATGAGTCACAGTTCAGGGAAGGGCCTGGTGTGGCTCTGCCCCATGCTTCTGGAAGCTTCAAACCGCTTCCTCTGTTTGAACAGAGGTGGCTCTCAGCAGCTGAAATTATCAATTTAAATTAGTGGAAGCCTCTAAAGCAGCTCTACTCCAACTGCAAAACTTACCAGCGCTCACTTCCTTTGTTTTGCTCTCCTCAGCAGCAGCTCTGCTTAAGAGCACATGCAGAGTCAAAAGGGCTGACCCTGAAAGAGCTCAGAGCTTTTAAAGGCTAGTGTGGCTCCGCCCCTATGAGTCACAGTTCAGGGAAGGGCCTGGTGTGGCTCTGCCCCCTGCTTCTGGAAGCTTCAAACTGCTTCCTCTGTTTGAACAGAGGTGGCTCTCAGCAGTTGAAATTATCAATTTAAATTAGTGGAAGCCTCTAAAGCAGCTCTACTCCAACTGCAAAACTTACCAGCGCTCACTTCCTTTGTTTTGCTCTCCTCAGCAGCAGCTCTGCTTAAGAGCACATGCAGAGTCAAAACGGCTGACCCTGAAAGAGCTCAGAGCTTTTAAAGGCTAGTGTGGCTCCGCCCCTATGAGTCACAGTTCAGGGAAGGGCCTGGTGTGGCTCTGCCCCCTGCTTCTGGAAGCTTCAAACTGCTTCCTCTGTTTGAACAGAGGTGGCTCTCAGCAGCTGAAATTATCAATTTAAATTAGTGGAAGCCTCTAAAGCAGCTCTACTCCAACTGCAAAACTTACCAGTGCTCACTTCCTTTGTTTTGCTCTCCTCAGCAGCAGCTCTGCTTAAGAGCACATGCAGAGTCAAAAGGGCTGACCCTGAAAGAGCTCAGAGCTTTTAAAGGCTAGTGTGGCTCCGCCCCTATGAGTCACAGTTCAGGGAAGGGCCTGGTGTGGCTCTGCCCCCTGCTTCTGGAAGCTTCAAACTGCTTCCTCTGTTTGAACAGAGGTGGCTCTCAGCAGCTGAAATTATCAATTTAAATTAGTGGAAGCCTCTAAAGCAGCTCTACTCCAACTGCAAAACTTACCAGCGCTCACTTCCTTTGTTTTGCTCTCCTCAGCAGCAGCTCTGCTTAAGAGCTCATGCAGAGTCAAAAGGGCTGACCCTGAAAGAGCTCAGAGCTTTTAAAGGCTAGTGTGGCTCCGCCCCTATGAGTCACAGTTCAGGGAAGGGCCTGGTGTGGCTCTGCCCCCTGCTTCTGGAAGCTTCAAACTGCTTCCTCTGTTTGAACAGAGGTGGCTCTCAGCAGTTGAAATCATCAATTTAAATTAGTGGAAGCCTCTAAAGCAGCTCTACTCCAACTGCAAAACTTACCAGTGCTCACTTCCTTTGTTTTGCTCTCCTCAGCAGCAGCTCTGCTTAAGAGCACATGCAGAGTCAAAAGGGCTGACCCTGAAAGAGCTCAGAGCTTTTAAAGGCTAGTGTGGCTCCGCCCCTATGAGTCACAGTTCAGGGAAGGGCCTGGTGTGGCTCTGCCCCCTGCTTCTGGAAGCTTCAAACTGCTTCCTCTGTTTGAACAGAGGTGGCTCTCAGCAGTTGAAATTATCAATTTAAATTAGTGGAAGCCTCTAAAGCAGCTCTACTCCAACTGCAAAACTTACCAGCGCTCACTTCCTTTGTTTTGCTCTCCTCAGCAGCAGCTCTGCTTAAGAGCACATGCAGAGTCAAAAGGGCTGACCCTGAAAGAGCTCAGAGCTTTTAAAGGCTAGTGTGGCTCCGCCCCTATGAGTCACAGTTCAGGGAAGGGCCTGGTGTGGCTCTGCCCCCTGCTTCTGGAAGCTTCAAACTGCTTCCTCTGTTTGAACAGAGGTGCCTCTCAGCAGCTGAAATTATCAATTTAAATTAGTGGAAGCCTCTAAAGCAGCTCTACTCCAACTGCAAAACTTACCAGCGCTCACTTCCTTTGTTTTGCTCTCCTCAGCAGCAGCTCTGCTTAAGAGCACATGCAGAGTCAAAAGGGCTGACCCTGAAAGAGCTCAGAGCTTTTAAAGGCTAGTGTGGCTCCGCCCCTATGAGTCACAGTTCAGGGAAGGGCCTGGTGTGGCTCTGCCCCCTGCTTCTGGAAGCTTCAAACTGCTTCATCTGTTTGAACAGAGGTGGCTCTCAGCAGCTGAAATTATCAATTTAAATTAGTGGAAGCCTCTAAAGCAGCTCTACTCCAACTGCAAAACTTACCAGTGCTCACTTCCTTTGTTTTGCTCTCCTCAGCAGCAGCTCTGCTTAAGAGCACATGCAGAGTCAAAAGGGCTGACCCTGAAAGAGCTCAGAGCTTTTAAAGGCTAGTGTGGCTCCGCCCCTATGAGTCACAGTTCAGGGAAGGGCCTGGTGTGGCTCTGCCCCCTGCTTCTGGAAGCTTCAAACTGCTTCCTCTGTTTGAACAGAGGTGGCTCTCAGCAGCTGAAATTATCAATTTAAATTAGTGGAAGCCTCTAAAGCAGCTCTACTCCAACTGCAAAACTTACCAGCGCTCACTTCCTTTGTTTTGCTCTCCTCAGCAGCAGCTCTGCTTAAGAGCACATGCAGAGTCAAAAGGGCTGACCCTGAAAGAGCTCAGAGCTTTTAAAGGCTAGTGTGGCTCCGCCCCTATGAGTCACAGTTCAGGGAAGGGCCTGGTAGGGCTCTGCAACCTGCTTCTGGAAGCTTCAAACTGCTTCCTCTGTTTGAACAGAGGTGGCTCTCAGCAGTTGAAATTATCAATTTAAATTAGTGGAAGCCTCTAAAGCAGCTCTACTCCAACTGCAAAACTTACCAGCGCTCACTTCCTTTGTTTTGCTCTCCTCAGCAGCAGCTCTGCTTAAGAGCACATGCAGAGTCAAAAGGGCTGACCCTGAAAGAGCTCAGAGCTTTTAAAGGCTAGTGTGGCTCCGCCCCTATGAGTCACAGTTCAGGGAAGGGCCTGGTGTGGCTCTGCCCCCTGCTTCTGGAAGCTTCAAACTGCTTCCTCTGTTTGAACAGAGGTGGCTCTCAGCAGCTGAAATTATCAATTTAAATTAGTGGAAGCCTCTAAAGCAGCTCTACTCCAACTGCAAAACTTACCAGCGCTCACTTCCTTTGTTTTGCTCTCCTCAGCAGCAGCTCTGCTTAAGAGCACATGCAGAGTCAAAAGGGCTGACCCTGAAAGAGCTCAGAGCTTTTAAAGGCTAGTGTGGCTCCGCCCCTATGAGTCACAGTTCAGGGAAGGGCCTGGTGTGGCTCTGCCCCCTGCTTCTGGAAGCTTCAAACTGCTTCCTCTGTTTGAACAGAGGTGGCTCTCAGCAGTTGAAATTATCAATTTAAATTAGTGGAAGCCTCTAAAGCAGCTCTACTCCAACTGCAAAACTTACCAGCGCTCACTTCCTTTGTTTTGCTCTCCTCAGCAGCAGCTCTGCTTAAGAGCACATGCAGAGTCAAAAGGGCTGACCCTGAAAGAGCTCAGAGCTTTTAAAGGCTAGTGTGGCTCCGCCCCTATGAGTCACAGTTCAGGGAAGGGCCTGGTGTGGCTCTGCCCCCTGCTTCTGGAAGCTTCAAACCGCTTCCTCTGTTTGAACAGAGGTGGCTCTCAGCAGCTGAAATTATCAATTTAAATTAGTGGAAGCCTCTAAAGCAGCTCTACTCCAACTGCAAAACTTACCAGCGCTCACTTCCTTTGTTTTGCTCTCCTCAGCAGCAGCTCAGCTTAAGAGCACATGCAGAGTCAAAAGGGCTGACCCTGAAAGAGCTCAGAGCTTTTAAAGGCTAGTGTGGCTCCGCCCCTATGAGTCACAGTTCAGGGAAGGGCCTGGTGTGGCTCTGCCCCCTGCTTCTGGAAGCTTCAAACTGCTTCCTCTGTTTGAACAGAGGTGGCTCTCAGCAGTTGAAATTATCAATTTAAATTAGTGGAAGCCTCTAAAGCAGCTCTACTCCAACTGCAAAACTTACCAGCGCTCACTTCCTTTGTTTTGCTCTCCTCAGCAGCAGCTCTGCTTAAGAGCACATGCAGAGTCAAAAGGGCTGACCCTGAAAGAGCTCAGAGCTTTTAAAGGCTAGTGTGGCTCCGCCCCTATGAGTCACAGTTCAGGGAAGGGCCTGGTGTGGCTCTGCCCCCTGCTTCTGGAAGCTTCAAACTGCTTCCTCTGTTTGAACAGAGGTGGCTCTCAGCAGCTGAAATTATCAATTTAAATTAGTGGAAGCCTCTAAAGCAGCTCTACTCCAACTGCAAAACTTACCAGTGCTCACTTCCTTTGTTTTGCTCTCCTCAGCAGCAGCTCTGCTTAAGAGCACATGCAGAGTCAAAAGGGCTGACCCTGAAAGAGCTCAGAGCTTTTAAAGGCTAGTGTGGCTCCGCCCCTATGAGTCACAGTTCAGGGAAGGGCCTGGTGTGGCTCTGCCCCCTGCTTCTGGAAGCTTCAAACTGCTTCCTCTGTTTGAACAGAGGTGGCTCTCAGCAGCTGAAATTATCAATTTAAATTAGTGGAAGCCTCTAAAGCAGCTCTACTCCAACTGCAAAACTTACCAGCGCTCACTTCCTTTGTTTTGCTCTCCTCAGCAGCAGCTCTGCTTAAGAGCACATGCAGAGTCAAAAGGGCTGACCCTGAAAGAGCTCAGAGCTTTTAAAGGCTAGTGTGGCTCCGCCCCTATGAGTCACAGTTCAGGGAAGGGCCTGGTGTGGCTCTGCAACCTGCTTCTGGAAGCTTCAAACTGCTTCCTCTGTTTGAACAGAGGTGGCTCTCAGCAGTTGAAATCATCAATTTAAATTAGTGGAAGCCTCTAAAGCAGCTCTACTCCAACTGCAAAACTTACCAGTGCTCACTTCCTTTGTTTTGCTCTCCTCAGCAGCAGCTCTGCTTAAGAGCACATGCAGAGTCAAAAGGGCTGACCCTGAAAGAGCTCAGAGCTTTTAAAGGCTAGTGTGGCTCCGCCCCTATGAGTCACAGTTCAGGGAAGGGCCTGGTGTGGCTCTGCCCCCTGCTTCTGGAAGCTTCAAACTGCTTCCTCTGTTTGAACAGAGGTGGCTCTCAGCAGCTGAAATTATCAATTTAAATTAGTGGAAGCCTCTAAAGCAGCTCTACTCCAACTGCAAAACTTACCAGCGCTCACTTCCTTTGTTTTGCTCTCCTCAGCAGCAGCTCTGCTTAAGAGCACATGCAGAGTCAAAAGGGCTGACCCTGAAAGAGCTCAGAGCTTTTAAAGGCTAGTGTGGCTCCGCCCCTATGAGTCACAGTTCAGGGAAGGGCCTGGTGTGGCTCTGCCCCCTGCTTCTGGAAGCTTCAAACTGCTTCCTCTGTTTGAACAGAGGTGGCTCTCAGCAGTTGAAATTATCAATTTAAATTAGTGGAAGCCTCTAAAGCAGCTCTACTCCAACTGCAAAACTTACCAGCGCTCACTTCCTTTGTTTTGCTCTCCTCAGCAGCAGCTCTGCTTAAGAGCACATGCAGAGTCAAAAGGGCTGACCCTGAAAGAGCTCAGAGCTTTTAAAGGCTAGTGTGGCTCCGCCCCTATGAGTCACAGTTCAGGGAAGGGCCTGGTCTGGCTCTGCCCCCTGCTTCTGGAAGCTTCAAACCGCTTCCTCTGTTTGAACAGAGGTGGCTCTCAGCAGCTGAAATTATCAATTTAAATTAGTGGAAGCCTCTAAAGCAGCTCTACTCCAACTGCAAAACTTACCAGCGCTCACTTCCTTTGTTTTGCTCTCCTCAGCAGCAGCTCTGCTTAAGAGCACATGCAGAGTCAAAAGGGCTGACCCTGAAAGAGCTCAGAGCTTTTAAAGGCTAGTGTGGCTCCGCCCCTATGAGTCACAGTTCAGGGAAGGGCCTGGTGTGGCTCTGCCCCCTGCTTCTGGAAGCTTCAAACTGCTTCCTCTGTTTGAACAGAGGTGGCTCTCAGCAGTTGAAATTATCAATTTAAATTAGTGGAAGCCTCTAAAGCAGCTCTACTCCAACTGCAAAACTTACCAGCGCTCACTTCCTTTGTTTTGCTCTCCTCAGCAGCAGCTCTGCTTAAGAGCACATGCAGAGTCAAAAGGGCTGACCCTGAAAGAGCTCAGAGCTTTTAAAGGCTAGTGTGGCTCCGCCCCTATGAGTCACAGTTCAGGGAAGGGCCTGGTGTGGCTCTGCCCCCTGCTTCTGGAAGCTTCAAACTGCTTCCTCTGTTTGAACAGAGGTGGCTCTCAGCAGCTGAAATTATCAATTTAAATTAGTGGAAGCCTCTAAAGCAGCTCTACTCCAACTGCAAAACTTACCAGTGCTCACTTCCTTTGTTTTGCTCTCCTCAGCAGCAGCTCTGCTTAAGAGCACATGCAGAGTCAAAAGGGCTGACCCTGAAAGAGCTCAGAGCTTTTAAAGGCTAGTGTGGCTCTGCCCCTATGAGTCACAGTTCAGGGAAGGGCCTGGTGTGGCTCTGCCCCCTGCTTCTGGAAGCTTCAAACTGCTTCCTCTGTTTGAACAGAGGTGGATCTCAGCAGCTGAAATTATCAATTTAAATTAGTGGAAGCCTCTAAAGCAGCTCTACTCCACCTGCAAAACTAACCAGTGCTCACTTCCTTTGTTTTGCTCTCCTCAGCAGCAGCTCTGCTTAAGAGCACATGCAGAGTCAAAAGGGCTGACCCTGAAAGAGCTCAGAGCTTTTAAAGGCTAGTGTGGCTCCGCCCCTATGAGTCACAGTTCAGGGAAGGGCCTGGTGTGGCTCTGCCCCCTGCTTCTGGAAGCTTCAAACTGCTTCCTCTGTTTGAACAGAGGTGGCTCTCAGCAGCTGAAATTATCAATTTAAATTAGTGGAAGCCTCTAAAGCAGCTCTACTCCAACTGCAAAACTTACCAGCGCTCACTTCCTTTGTTTTGCTCTCCTCAGCAGCAGCTCTGCTTAAGAGCACATGCAGAGTCAAAAGGGCTGACCCTGAAAGAGCTCAGAGCTTTTAAAGGCTAGTGTGGCTCCGCCCCTATGAGTCACAGTTCAGGGAAGGGCCTGGTGTGGCTCTGCCCTCTGCTTCTGGAAGCTTCAAACTGCTTCCTCTGTTTGAACAGAGGTGGCTCTCAGCAGTTGAAATTATCAATTTAAATTAGTGGAAGCCTCTAAAGCAGCTCTACTCCAACTGCAAAACTTACCAGCGCTCACTTCCTTTGTTTTGCTCTCCTCAGCAGCAGCTCTGCTTAAGAGCACATGCAGAGTCAAAAGGGCTGACCCTGAAAGAGCTCAGAGCTTTTAAAGGCTAGTGTGGCTCCGCCCCTATGAGTCACAGTTCAGGGAAGGGCCTGGTGTGGCTCTGCCCCCTGCTTCTGGAAGCTTCAAACCGCTTCCTCTGTTTGAACAGAGGTGGCTCTCAGCAGCTGAAATTATCAATTTAAATTAGTGGAAGCCTCTAAAGCAGCTCTACTCCAACTGCAAAACTTACCAGCGCTCACTTCCTTTGTTTTGCTCTCCTCAGCAGCAGCTCTGCTTAAGAGCACATGCAGAGTCAAAAGGGCTGACCCTGAAAGAGCTCAGAGCTTTTAAAGGCTAGTGTGGCTCCGCCCCTATGAGTCACAGTTCAGGGAAGGGCCTGGTGTGGCTCTGCCCCCTGCTTCTGGAAGCTTCAAACTGCTTCCTCTGTTTGAACAGAGGTGGCTCTCAGCAGTTGAAATTATCAATTTAAATTAGTGGAAGCCTCTAAAGCAGCTCTACTCCAACTGCAAAACTTACCAGCGCTCACTTCCTTTGTTTTGCTCTCCTCAGCAGCAGCTCTGCTTAAGAGCACATGCAGAGTCAAAAGGGCTGACCCTGAAAGAGCTCAGAGCTTTTAAAGGCTAGTGTGGCTCCGCCCCTATGAGTCACAGTTCAGGGAAGGGCCTGGTGTGGCTCTGCCCCCTGCTTCTGGAAGCTTCAAACTGCTTCCTCTGTTTGAACAGAGGTGGCTCTCAGCAGCTGAAATTATCAATTTAAATTAGTGGAAGCCTCTAAAGCAGCTCTACTCCAACTGCAAAACTTACCAGTGCTCACTTCCTTTGTTTTGCTCTCCTCAGCAGCAGCTCTGCTTAAGAGCACATGCAGAGTCAAAAGGGCTGACCCTGAAAGAGCTCAGAGCTTTTAAAGGCTAGTGTGGCTCCGCCCCTATGAGTCACAGTTCAGGGAAGGGCCTGGTGTGGCTCTGCCCCCTGCTTCTGGAAGCTTAAAACTGCTTCCTCTGTTTGAACAGAGGTGGCTCTCAGCAGTTGAAATTATCAATTTAAATTAGTGGAAGCCTCTAAAGCAGCTCTACTCCAACTGCAAAACTTACCAGCGCTCACTTCCTTTGTTTTGCTCTCCTCAGCAGCAGCTCTGCTTAAGAGCACATGCAGAGTCAAAAGGGCTGACCCTGAAAGAGCTCAGAGCTTTTAAAGGCTAGTGTGGCTCCGCCCCTATGAGTCACAGTTCAGGGAAGGGCCTGGTGTGGCTCTGCCCCCTGCTTCTGGAAGCTTCAAACTGCTTCCTCTGTTTGAACAGAGGTGCCTCTTAGCAGCTGAAATTATCAATTTAAATTAGTGGAAGCCTCTAAAGCAGCTCTACTCCAACTGCAAAACTTACCAGCGCTCACTTCCTTTGTTTTGCTCTCCTCAGCAGCAGCTCTGCTTAAGAGCACATGCAGAGTCAAAAGGGCTGACCCTGAAAGAGCTCAGAGCTTTTAAAGGCTAGTGTGGCTCCGCCCCTATGAGTCACAGTTCAGGGAAGCTCCTGGTGTGGCTCTGCCCCCTGCTTCTGGAAGCTTCAAACTGCTTCCTCTGTTTGAACAGAGGTGGCTCTCAGCAGTTGAAATTATCAATTTAAATTAGTGGAAGCCTCTAAAGCAGCTCTACTCCAACTGCAAAACTTACCAGCGCTCACTTCCTTTGTTTTGCTCTCCTCAGCAGCAGCTCTGCTTAAGAGCACATGCAGAGTCAAAAGGGCTGACCCTGAAAGAGCTCAGAGCTTTTAAAGGCTAGTGTGGCTCCGCCCCTATGAGTCACAGTTCAGGGAAGGGCCTGGTGTGGCTCTGCCCCCTGCTTCTGGAAGCTTCAAACTGCTTCCTCTGTTTGAACAGAGGTGGCTCTCAGCAGTTGAAATTATCAATTTAAATTAGTGGAAGCCTCTAAAGCAGCTCTACTCCAACTGCAAAACTTACCAGCGCTCACTTCCTTTGTTTTGCTCTCCTCAGCAGCAGCTCTGCTTAAGAGCACATGCAGAGTCAAAAGGGCTGACCCTGAAAGAGCTCAGAGCTTTTAAAGGCTAGTGTGGCTCCGCCCCTATGAGTCACAGTTCAGGGAAGGGCCTGGTGTGGCTCTGCCCCCTGCTTCTGGAAGCTTCAAACTGCTTCCTCTGTTTGAACAGAGGTGGCACTCAGCAGCTGAAATTATCAATTTAAATTAGTGGAAGCCTCTAAAGCAGCTCTACTCCAACTGCAAAACTTACCAGCGCTCACTTCCTTTGTTTTGCTCTCCTCAGCAGCAGCTCTGCTTAAGAGCACATGCAGAGTCAAAAGGGCTGACCCTGAAAGAGCTCAGAGCTTTTAAAGGCTAGTGTGGCTCTGCCCCTATGAGTCACAGTTCAGGGAAGGGCCTGGTGTGGCTCTGCCCCCTGCTTCTGGAAGCTTCAAACTGCTTCCTCTGTTTGAACAGAGGTGGCTCTCAGCAGCTGAAATTATCAATTTAAATTAGTGGAAGCCTCTAAAGCAGCTCTACTCCACCTGCAAAACTAACCAGTGCTCACTTCCTTTGTTTTGCTCTCCTCAGCAGCAGCTCTGCTTAAGAGCACATGCAGAGTCAAAAGGGCTGACCCTGAAAGAGCTCAGAGCTTTTAAAGGCTAGTGTGGCTCCGCCCCTATGAGTCACAGTTCAGGGAAGGGCCTGGTGTGGCTCTGCCCCCTGCTTCTGGAAGCTTCAAACTGCTTCCTCTGTTTGAACAGAGGTGGCTCTCAGCAGCTGAAATTATCAATTTAAATTAGTGGAAGCCTCTAAAGCAGCTCTACTCCAACTGCAAAACTTACCAGCGCTCACTTCCTTTGTTTTGCTCTCCTCAGCAGCAGCTCTGCTTAAGAGCACATGCAGAGTCAAAAGGGCTGACCCTGAAAGAGCTCAGAGCTTTTAAAGGCTAGTGTGGCTCCGCCCCTATGAGTCACAGTTCAGGGAAGGGCCTGGTGTGGCTCTGCCCCCTGCTTCTGGAAGCTTCAAACTGCTTCCTCTGTTTGAACAGAGGTGGCTCTCAGCAGTTGAAATTATCAATTTAAATTAGTGGAAGCCTCTAAAGCAGCTCTACTCCAACTGCAAAACTTACCAGCGCTCACTTCCTTTGTTTTGCTCTCCTCAGCAGCAGCTCTGCTTAAGAGCACATGCAGAGTCAAAAGGGCTGACCCTGAAAGAGCTCAGAGCTTTTAAAGGCTAGTGTGGCTCCGCCCCTATGAGTCACAGTTCAGGGAAGGGCCTGGTGTGGCTCTGCCCCCTGCTTCTGGAAGCTTCAAACCGCTTCCTCTGTTTGAACAGAGGTGGCTCTCAGCAGCTGAAATTATCAATTTAAATTAGTGGAAGCCTCTAAAGCAGCTCTACTCCAACTGCAAAACTTACCAGCGCTCACTTCCTTTGTTTTGCTCTCCTCAGCAGCAGCTCTGCTTAAGAGCACATGCAGAGTCAAAAGGGCTGACCCTGAAAGAGCTCAGAGCTTTTAAAGGCTAGTGTGGCTCCGCCCCTATGAGTCACAGTTCAGGGAAGGGCCTGGTGTGGCTCTGCCCCCTGCTTCTGGAAGCTTCAAACTGCTTCCTCTGTTTGAACAGAGGTGGCTCTCAGCAGTTGAAATTATCAATTTAAATTAGTGGAAGCCTCTAAAGCAGCTCTACTCCAACTGCAAAACTTACCAGCGCTCACTTCCTTTGTTTTGCTCTCCTCAGCAGCACCTCTGCTTAAGAGCACATGCAGAGTCAAAAGGGCTGACCCTGAAAGAGCTCAGAGCTTTTAAAGGCTAGTGTGGCTCCGCCCCTATGAGTCACAGTTCAGGGAAGGGCCTGGTGTGGCTCTGCCCCCTGCTTCTGGAAGCTTCAAACTGCTTCCTCTGTTTGAACAGAGGTGGCTCTCAGCAGCTGAAATTATCAATTTAAATTAGTGGAAGCCTCTAAAGCAGCTCTACTCCAACTGCAAAACTTACCAGTGCTCACTTCCTTTGTTTTGCTCTCCTCAGCAGCAGCTCTGCTTAAGAGCACATGCAGAGTCAAAAGGGCTGACCCTGAAAGAGCTCAGAGCTTTTAAAGGCTAGTGTGGCTCCGCCCCTATGAGTCACAGTTCAGGGAAGGGCCTGGTGTGGCTCTGCCCCCTGCTTCTGGAAGCTTCAAACTGCTTCCTCTGTTTGAACAGAGGTGGCTCTCAGCAGCTGAAATTATCAATTTAAATTAGTGGAAGCCTCTAAAGCAGCTCTACTCCAACTGCAAAACTTACCAGTGCTCACTTCCTTTGTTTTGCTCTCCTCAGCAGCAGCTCTGCTTAAGAGCACATGCAGAGTCAAAAGGGCTGACCCTGAAAGAGCTCAGAGCTTTTAAAGGCTAGTGTGGCTCCGCCCCTATGAGTCACAGTTCAGGGAAGGGCCTGGTGTGGCTCTGCCCCCTGCTTCTGGAAGCTTCAAACTGCTTCCTCTGTTTGAACAGAGGTGGCTCTCAGCAGTTGAAATCATCAATTTAAATTAGTGGAAGCCTCTAAAGCAGCTCTACTCCAACTGCAAAACTTACCAGTGCTCACTTCCTTTGTTTTGCTCTCCTCAGCAGCAGCTCTGCTTAAGAGCACATGCAGAGTCAAAAGGGCTGACCCTGAAAGAGCTCAGAGCTTTTAAAGGCTAGTGTGGCTCCGCCCCTATGAGTCACAGTTCAGGGAAGGGCCTGGTGTGGCTCTGCCCCCTGCTTCTGGAAGCTTCAAACTGCTTCCTCTGTTTGAACAGAGGTGGCTCTCAGCAGCTGAAATTATCAATTTAAATTAGTGGAAGCCTCTAAAGCAGCTCTACTCCAACTGCAAAACTTACCAGCGCTCACTTCCTTTGTTTTGCTCTCCTCAGCAGCAGCTCTGCTTAAGAGCACATGCAGAGTCAAAAGGGCTGACCCTGAAAGAGCTCAGAGCTTTTAAAGGCTAGTGTGGCTCCGCCCCTATGAGTCACAGTTCAGGGAAGGGCCTGGTGTGGCTCTGCCCCCTGCTTCTGGAAGCTTAAAACTGCTTCCTCTGTTTGAACAGAGGTGGCTCTCAGCAGTTGAAATTATCAATTTAAATTAGTGGAAGCCTCTAAAGCAGCTCTACTCCAACTGCAAAACTTACCAGCGCTCACTTCCTTTGTTTTGCTCTCCTCAGCAGCAGCTCTGCTTAAGAGCACATGCAGAGTCAAAAGGGCTGACCCTGAAAGAGCTCAGAGCTTTTAAAGGCTAGTGTGGCTCCGCCCCTATGAGTCACAGTTCAGGGAAGGGCCTGGTGTGGCTCTGCCCCCTGCTTCTGGAAGCTTCAAACTGCTTCCTCTGTTTGAACAGAGGTGCCTCTTAGCAGCTGAAATTATCAATTTAAATTAGTGGAAGCCTCTAAAGCAGCTCTACTCCAACTGCAAAACTTACCAGCGCTCACTTCCTTTGTTTTGCTCTCCTCAGCAGCAGCTCTGCTTAAGAGCACATGCAGAGTCAAAAGGGCTGACCCTGAAAGAGCTCAGAGCTTTTAAAGGCTAGTGTGGCTCCGCCCCTATGAGTCACAGTTCAGGGAAGGGCCTGGTGTGGCTCTGCCCCCTGCTTCTGGAAGCTTCAAACTGCTTCCTCTGTTTGAACAGAGGTGGCTCTCAGCAGTTGAAATTATCAATTTAAATTAGTGGAAGCCTCTAAAGCAGCTCTACTCCAACTGCAAAACTTACCAGCGCTCACTTCCTTTGTTTTGCTCTCCTCAGCAGCAGCTCTGCTTAAGAGCACATGCAGAGTCAAAAGGGCTGACCCTGAAAGAGCTCAGAGCTTTTAAAGGCTAGTGTGGCTCCGCCCCTATGAGTCACAGTTCAGGGAAGGGCCTGGTGTGGCTCTGCCCCCTGCTTCTGGAAGCTTCAAACTGCTTCCTCTGTTTGAACAGAGGTGGCTCTCAGCAGTTGAAATTATCAATTTAAATTAGTGGAAGCCTCTAAAGCAGCTCTACTCCAACTGCAAAACTTACCAGCGCTCACTTCCTTTGTTTTGCTCTCCTCAGCAGCAGCTCTGCTTAAGAGCACATGCAGAGTCAAAAGGGCTGACCCTGAAAGAGCTCAGAGCTTTTAAAGGCTAGTGTGGCTCCGCCCCTATGAGTCACAGTTCAGGGAAGGGCCTGGTGTGGCTCTGCCCCCTGCTTCTGGAAGCTTCAAACTGCTTCCTCTGTTTGAACAGAGGTGGCACTCAGCAGCTGAAATTATCAATTTAAATTAGTGGAAGCCTCTAAAGCAGCTCTACTCCAACTGCAAAACTTACCAGCGCTCACTTCCTTTGTTTTGCTCTCCTCAGCAGCAGCTCTGCTTAAGAGCACATGCAGAGTCAAAAGGGCTGACCCTGAAAGAGCTCAGAGCTTTTAAAGGCTAGTGTGGCTCCGCCCCTATGAGTCACAGTTCAGGGAAGGGCCTGGTGTGGCTCTGCCCCCTGCTTCTGGAAGCTTCAAACTGCTTCCTCTGTTTGAACAGAGGTGGCTCTCAGCAGCTGAAATTATCAATTTAAATTAGTGGAAGCCTCTAAAGCAGCTCTACTCCAACTGCAAAACTTACCAGCGCTCACTTCCTTTGTTTTGCTCTCCTCAGCAGCAGCTCTGCTTAAGAGCACATGCAGAGTCAAAAGGGCTGACCCTGAAAGAGCTCAGAGCTTTTAAAGGCTAGTGTGGCTCCGCCCCTATAAGTCACAGTTCAGGGAAGGGCCTGGTGTGGCTCTGCCCCCTGCTTCTGGAAGCTTCAAACTGCTTCCTCTGTTTGAACAGAGGTGGCTCTCAGCAGTTGAAATTATCAATTTAAATTAGTGGAAGCCTCTAAAGCAGCTCTACTCCAACTGCAAAACTTACCAGCGCTCACTTCCTTTGTTTTGCTCTCCTCAGCAGCACCTCTGCTTAAGAGCACATGCAGAGTCAAAAGGGCTGACCCTGAAAGAGCTCAGAGCTTTTAAAGGCTAGTGTGGCTCCGCCCCTATGAGTCACAGTTCAGGGAAGGGCCTGGTTTGGCTCTGCCCCCTGCTTCTGGAAGCTTCAAACTGCTTCCTCTGTTTGAACAGAGGTGGCTCTCAGCAGCTGAAATTATCAATTTAAATTAGTGGAAGCCTCTAAAGCAGCTCTACTCCAACTGCAAAACTTACCAGCGCTCACTTCCTTTGTTTTGCTCTCCTCAGCAGCAGCTCTGCTTAAGAGCACATGCAGAGTCAAAAGGGCTGACCCTGAAAGAGCTCAGAGCTTTTAAAGGCTAGTGTGGCTCCGCCCCTATGAGTCACAGTTCAGGGAAGGGCCTGGTGTGGCTCTGCCCCCTGCTTCTGGAAGCTTCAAACTGCTTCCTCTGTTTGAACAGAGGTGGCTCTCAGCAGTTGAAATTATCAATTTAAATTAGTGGAAGCCTCTAATGCAGCTCTACTCCAACTGCAAAACTTACCAGCGCTCACTTCCTTTGTTTTGCTCTCCTCAGCAGCAGCTCTGCTTAAGAGCACATGCAGAGTCAAAAGGGCTGACCCTGAAAGAGCTCAGAGCTTTTAAAGGCTAGTGTGGCTCCGCCCCTATGAGTCACAGTTCAGGGAAGGGCCTGGTGTGGCTCTGCCCCCTGCTTCTGGAAGCTTCAAACTGCTTCCTCTGTTTGAACAGAGGTGGCTCTCAGCAGCTGAAATTATCAATTTAAATTAGTGGAAGCCTCTAAAGCAGCTCTACTCCAACTGCAAAACTTACCAGTGCTCACTTCCTTTGTTTTGCTCTCCTCAGCAGCAGCTCTGCTTAAGAGCACATGCAGAGTCAAAAGGGCTGACCCTGAAAGAGCTCAGAGCTTTTAAAGGCTAGTGTGGCTCCGCCCCTATGAGTCACAGTTCAGGGAAGGGCCTGGTGTGGCTCTGCCCCCTGCTTCTGGAAGCTTCAAACTGCTTCCTCTGTTTGAACAGAGGTGGCTCTCAGCAGTTGAAATTATCAATTTAAATTAGTGGAAGCCTCTAAAGCAGCTCTACTCCAACTGCAAAACTTACCAGCGCTCACTTCCTTTGTTTTGCTCTCCTCAGCAGCAGCTCTGCTTAAGAGCACATGCAGAGTCAAAAGGGCTGACCCTGAAAGAGCTCAGAGCTTTTAAAGGCTAGTGTGGCTCCGCCCCTATGAGTCACAGTTCAGGGAAGGGCCTGGTGTGGCTCTGCCCCCTGCTTCTGGAAGCTTCAAACTGCTTCCTCTGTTTGAACAGAGGTGGCTCTCAGCAGCTGAAATTATCAATTTAAATTAGTGGAAGCCTCTAAAGCAGCTCTACTCCAACTGCAAAACTTACCAATGCTCACTTCCTTTGTTTTGCTCTCCTCAGCAGCAGCTCTGCTTAAGAGCACATGCAGAGTCAAAAGGGCTGACCCTGAAAGAGCTCAGAGCTTTTAAAGGCTAGTGTGGCTCCGCCCCTATGAGTCACAGTTCAGGGAAGGGCCTGGTGTGGCTCTGCCCCCTGCTTCTGGAAGCTTCAAACTGCTTCCTCTGTTTGAACAGAGGTGGCTCTCAGCAGTTGAAATCATCAATTTAAATTAGTGGAAGTCTCTAAAGCAGCTCTACTCCAACTGCAAAACTTACCAGCGCTCATTTCCTTTGTTTTGCTCTCCTCAGCAGCAGCTCTGCTTAAGAGCACATGCAGAGTCAAAAGGGCTGACCCTGAAAGAGCTCAGAGCTTTTAAAGGCTAGTGTGGCTCCGCCCCTATGAGTCACAGTTCAGGGAAGGGCCTGGTGTGGCTCTGCCCCCTGCTTCTGGAAGCTTCAAACTGCTTCCTCTGTTTGAACAGAGGTGGCTCTCAGCAGTTGAAATTATCAATTTAAATTAGTGGAAGCCTCTAAAGCAGCTCTACTCCAACTGCAAAACTTACCAGCGCTCACTTCCTTTGTTTTGCTCTCCTCAGCAGCAGCTCTGCTTAAGAGCACATGCAGAGTCAAAAGGGCTGACCCTGAAAGAGCTCAGAGCTTTTAAAGGCTAGTGTGGCTCCGCCCCTATGAGTCACAGTTCAGGGAAGGGCCTGGTGTGGCTCTGCCACCTGCTTCTGGAAGCTTCAAACTGCTTCCTCTGTTTGAACAGAGGTGGCTCTCAGCAGCTGAAATTATCAATTTAAATTAGTGGAAGCCTCTAAAGCAGCTCTACTCCAACTGCAAAACTTACCAGTGCTCACTTCCTTTGTTTTGCTCTCCTCAGCAGCAGCTCTGCTTAAGAGCACATGCAGAGTCAAAAGGGCTGACCCTGAAAGAGCTCAGAGCTTTTAAAGGCTAGTGTGGCTCCGCCCCTATGAGTCACAGTTCAGGGAAGGGCCTGGTGTGGCTCTGCCCCCTGCTTCTGGAAGCTTCAAACTGCTTCCTCTGTTTGAACAGAGGTGCCTCTCAGCAGCTGAAATTATCAATTTAAATTAGTGGAAGCCTCTAAAGCAGCTCTACTCCAACTGCAAAACTTACCAGCGCTCACTTCCTTTGTTTTGCTCTCCTCAGCAGCAGCTCTGCTTAAGAGCACATGCAGAGTCAAAAGGGCTGACCCTGAAAGAGCTCAGAGCTTTTAAAGGCTAGTGTGGCTCCGCCCCTATGAGTCACAGTTCAGGGAAGGGCATGGTGTGGCTCTGCCCCCTGCTTCTGGAAGCTTCAAACTGCTTCCTCTGTTTGAACAGAGGTGGCTCTCAGCAGCTGAAATTATCAATTTAAATTAGTGGAAGCCTCTAAAGCAGCTCTACTCCAACTGCAAAACTTACCAGTGCTCACTTCCTTTGTTTTGCTCTCCTCAGCAGCAGCTCTGCTTAAGAGCACATGCAGAGTCAAAAGGGCTGACCCTGAAAGAGCTCAGAGCTTTTAAAGGCTAGTGTGGCTCCGCCCCTATGAGTCACAGTTCAGGGAAGGGCCTGGTGTGGCTCTGCCCCCTGCTTCTGGAAGCTTCAAACTGCTTCCTCTGTTTGAACAGAGGTGGCTCTCAGCAGCTGAAATTATCAATTTAAATTAGTGGAAGCCTCTAAAGCAGCTCTACTCCAACTGCAAAACTTACCAGCGCTCACTTCCTTTGTTTTGCTCTCCTCAGCAGCAGCTCTGCTTAAGAGCACATGCAGAGTCAAAAGGGCTGACCCTGAAAGAGCTCAGAGCTTTTAAAGGCTAGTGTGGCTCCGCCCCTATGAGTCACAGTTCAGGGAAGGGCCTGGTGTGGCTCTGCCCCCTGCTTCTGGAAGCTTCAAACTGCTTCCTCTGTTTGAACAGAGGTGGCTCTCAGCAGCTGAAATTATCAATTTAAATTAGTGGAAGCCTCTAAAGCAGCTCTACTCCAACTGCAAAACTTACCAGCGCTCACTTCCTTTGTTTTGCTCTCCTCAGCAGCAGCTCTGCTTAAGAGCACATGCAGAGTCAAAAGGGCTGACCCTGAAAGAGCTCAGAGCTTTTAAAGGCTAGTGTGGCTCCGCCCCTATGAGTCACAGTTCAGGGAAGGGCCTGGTGTGGCTCTGCCCCCTGCTTCTGGAAGCTTCAAACTGCTTCCTCTGTTTGAACAGAGGTGGCTCCCAGCAGCTGAAATTATCAATTTAAATTAGTGGAAGCCTCTAAAGCAGCTCTACTCCAACTGCAAAACTTACCAGCGCTCACTTCCTTTGTTTTGCTCTCCTCAGCAGCAGCTCTGCTTAAGAGCACATGCAGAGTCAAAAGGGCTGACCCTGAAAGAGCTCAGAGCTTTTAAAGGCTAGTGTGGCTCCGCCCCTATGAGTCACAGTTCAGGGAAGGGCCTGGTGTGGCTCTGCCCCCTGCTTCTGGAAGCTTCAAACTGCTTCCTCTGTTTGAACAGAGGTGGCTCTCAGCAGTTGAAATTATCAATTTAAATTAGTGGAAGCCTCTAAAGCAGCTCTACTCCAACTGCAAAACTTACCAGCGCTCACTTCCTTTGTTTTGCTCTCCTCAGCAGCAGCTCTGCTTAAGAGCACATGCAGAGTCAAAAGGGCTGACCCTGAAAGAGCTCAGAGCTTTTAAAGGCTAGTGTGGCTCCGCCCCTATGAGTCACAGTTCAGGGAAGGGCCTGGTGTGGCTCTGCCCCCTGCTTCTGGAAGCTTCAAACTGCTTCCTCTGTTTGAACAGAGGTGGCTCTCAGCAATTGAAATTATCAATTTAAATTAGTGGAAGCCTCTAAAGCAGCTCTACTCCAACTGCAAAACTTACCAGCGCTCACTTCCTTTGTTTTGCTCTCCTCAGCAGCAGCTCTGCTTAAGAGCACATGCAGAGTCAAAAGGGCTGACCCTGAAAGAGCTCAGAGCTTTTAAAGGCTAGTGTGGCTCCGCCCCTATGAGTCACAGTTCAGGGAAGGGCCTGGTGTGGCTCTGCCCCCTGCTTCTGGAAGCTTCAAACTGCTTCCTCTGTTTGAACAGAGGTGGCTCTCAGCAGCTGAAATTATCAATTTAAATTAGTGGAAGCCTCTAAAGCAGCTCTACTCCAACTGCAAAACTTACCAGTGCTCACTTCCTTTGTTTTGCTCTCCTCAGCAGCAGCTCTGCTTAAGAGCACATGCAGAGTCAAAAGGGCTGACCCTGAAAGAGCTCAGAGCTTTTAAAGGCTAGTGTGGCTCCGCCCCTATGAGTCACAGTTCAGGGAAGGGCCTGGTGTGGCTCTGCCCCCTGCTTCTGGAAGCTTCAAACTGCTTCCTCTGTTTGAACAGAGGTGCCTCTCAGCAGCTGAAATTATCAATTTAAATTAGTGGAAGCCTCTAAAGCAGCTCTACTCCAACTGCAAATCTTACCAGCGCTCACTTCCTTTGTTTTGCTCTCCTCAGCAGCAGCTCTGCTTAAGAGCACATGCAGAGTCAAAAGGGCTGACCCTGAATGAGCTCAGAGCTTTTAAAGGCTAGTGTGGCTCCGCCCCTATGAGTCACAGTTCAGGGAAGGGCCTGGTGTGGCTCTGCCCCCTGCTTCTGGAAGCTTCAAACTGCTTCCTCTGTTTGAACAGAGGTGGCTCTCAGCAGCTGAAATTATCAATTTAAATTAGTGGACGCCTGTAAAGCAGCTCTACTCCAACTGCAAAACTTACCAGCGCTCACTTCCTTTGTTTTGCTCTCCTCAGCAGCAGCTCTGCTTAAGAGCACATGCAGAGTCAAAAGGGCTGACCCTGAAAGAGCTCAGAGCATTTAAAGGCTAGTGTGTCTCCGCCCCTATGAGTCACAGTTCAGGGAAGGGCCTGGTGTGGCTCTGCCCCCTGCTTCTGGAAGCTTCAAACTGCTTCCTCTGTTTGAACAGAGGTGGCTCTCAGCAGCTGAAATTATCAATTTAAATTAGTGGAAGCCTCTAAAGCAGCTCTACTCCAACTGCAAAACTTACCAGCGCTCACTTCCTTTGTTTTGCTCTCCTCAGCTGCAGCTCTGCTTAAGAGCACATGCAGAGTCAAAAGGGCTGACCCTGAAAGAGCTCAGAGCTTTTAAAGGCTAGTGTGGCTCCGCCCCTAGGAGTCACAGTTCAGGGAAGGGCCTGGTGTGGCTCTGCCCCCTGCTTCTGGAAGCTTCAAACTGCTTCCTCTGTTTGAACAGAGGTGGCTCTCAGCAGTTGAAATTATCAATTTAAATTAGTGGAAGCCTCTAAAGCAGCTCTACTCCAACTGCAAAACTTACCAGCGCTCACTTCCTTTGTTTTGCTCTCCTCAGCAGCAGCTCTGCTTAAGAGCACATGCAGAGTCAAAAGGGCTGACCCTGAAAGAGCTCAGAGCTTTTAAAGGCTAGTGTGGCTCCGCCCCTATGAGTCACAGTTCAGGGAAGGGCCTGGTGTGGCTCTGCCCCCTGCTTCTGGAAGCTTCAAACTGCTTCCTCTGTTTGAACAGAGGTGGCTCTCAGCAGTTGAAATTATCAATTTAAATTAGTGGAAGCCTCTAAAGCAGCTCTACTCCAACTGCAAAACTTACCAGCGCTCACTTCCTTTGTTTTGCTCTCCTCAGCAGCAGCTCTGCTTAAGAGCACATGCAGAGTCAAAAGGGCTGACCCTGAAAGAGCTCAGAGCTTTTAAAGGCTAGTGTGGCTCCGCCCCTATGAGTCACAGTTCAGGGAAGGGCCTGGTGTGGCTCTGCCCCCTGCTTCTGGAAGCTTCAAACTGCTTCCTCTGTTTGAACAGAGGTGGCTCTCAGCAGCTGAAATTATCAATTTAAATTAGTGGAAGCCTCTAAAGCAGCTCTACTCCAACTGCAAAACTTACCAGTGCTCACTTCCTTTGTTTTGCTCTCCTCAGCAGCAGCTCTGCTTAAGAGCACATGCAGAGTCAAAAGGGCTGACCCTGAAAGAGCTCAGAGCTTTTAAAGGCTAGTGTGGCTCCGCCCCTATCAGTCACAGTTCAGGGAAGGGCCTGGTGTGGCTCTGCCCCCTGCTTCTGGAAGCTTCAAACTGCTTCCTCTGTTTGAACAGAGGTGGCTCTCAGCAGTTGAAATCATCAATTTAAATTAGTGGAAGCCTCTAAAGCAGCTCTACTCCAACTGCAAAACTTACCAGCGCTCACTTCCTTTGTTTTGCTCTCCTCAGCAGCAGCTCTGCTTAAGAGCACATGCAGAGTCAAAAGGGCTGACCCTGAAAGAGCTCAGATCTTTTAAAGGCTAGTGTGGCTCCGCCCCTATGAGTCACAGTTCAGGGAAGGGCCTGGTGTGGCTCTGCCCCCTGCTTCTGGAAGCTTCAAACTGCTTCCTCTGTTTGAACAGAGGTGGCTCTCAGCAGTTGAAATTATCATTTTAAATTAGTGGAAGCCTCTAAAGCAGCTCTACTCCAACTGCAAAACTTACCAGCGCTCACTTCCTTTGTTTTGCTCTCCTCAGCAGCAGCTCTGCTTAAGAGCACATGCAGAGTCAAAAGGGCTGACCCTGAAAGAGCTCAGAGCTTTTAAAGGCTAGTGTGGCTCCGCCCCTATGAGTCACAGTTCAGGGAAGGGCCTGGTGTGGCTCTGCCCCCTGCTTCTGGAAGCTTCAAACTGCTTCCTCTGTTTGAACAGAGGTGGCTCTCAGCAGCTGAAATTATCAATTTAAATTAGTGGAAGCCTCTAAAGCAGCTCTACTCCAACTGCAAAACTTACCAGCGCTCACTTCCTTTGTTTTGCTCTCCTCAGCAGCAGCTCTGCTTAAGAGCACATGCAGAGTCAAAAGGGCTGACCCTGAAAGAGCTCAGAGCTTTTAAAGGCTAGTGTGGCTCCGCCCCTATGAGTCACAGTTCAGGGAAGGGCCTGGTGTGGCTCTGCCCCCTGCTTCTGGAAGCTTCAAACTGCTTCCTCTGTTTGAACAGAGGTGCTTCTCAGCAGCTGAAATTATCAATTTAAATTAGTGGAAGCCTCTAAAGCAGCTCTACTCCAACTGCAAAACTTACCAGCGCTCACTTCCTTTGTTTTGCTCTCCTCAGCAGCAGCTCTGCTTAAGAGCACATGCAGAGTCAAAAGGGCTGACCCTGAAAGAGCTCAGAGCTTTTAAAGGCTAGTGTGGCTCCGCCCCTATGAGTCACAGTTCAGGGAAGGGCCTGGTGTGGCTCTGCCCCCTGCTTCTGGAAGCTTCAAACTGCTTCCTCTGTTTGAACAGAGGTGGCTCTCAGCAGTTGAAATTATCAATTTAAATTAGTGGAAGCCTCTAAAGCAGCTCTACTCCAACTGCAAAACTTACCAGCGCTCACTTCCTTTGTTTTGCTCTCCTCAGCAGCAGCTCTGCTTAAGAGCACATGCAGAGTCAAAAGGGCTGACCCTGAAAGAGCTCAGAGCTTTTAAAGGCTAGTGTGGCTCCGCCCCTATGAGTCACAGTTCAGGGAAGGGCCTGATTGTGGCTCTGCCCCCTGCTTCTGGAAGCTTCAAACTGCTTCCTCTGTTTGAACAGAGGTGGCACTCAGCAGCTGAAATTATCAATTTAAATTAGTGGAAGCCTCTAAAGCAGCTCTACTCCAACTACAAAACTTACCAGTGCTCACTTCCTTTGTTTTGCTCTCCTCAGCAGCAGCTCTGCTTAAGAGCACATGCAGAGTCAAAAGGGCTGACCCTGAAAGAGCTCAGAGCTTTTAAAGGCTAGTGTGGCTCCGCCCCTATGAGTCACAGTTCAGGGAAGGGCCTGGTGTGGCTCTGCCCCCTGCTTCTGGAAGCTTCAAACTGCTTCCTCTGTTTGAACAGAGGTGGCTCTCAGCAGCTGAAATTATCAATTTAAATTAGTGGAAGCCTCTAAAGCAGCTCTACTCCAACTGCAAAACTTACCAGCGCTCACTTCCTTTGTTTTGCTCTCCTCAGCAGCAGCTCTGCTTAAGAGCACATGCAGAGTCAAAAGGGCTGACCCTGAAAGAGCTCAGAGCTTTTAAAGGCTAGTGTGGCTCCGCCCCTATGAGTCACAGTTCAGGGAAGGGCCTGGTGTGGCTCTGCCCCCTGCTTCTGGAAGCTTCAAACTGCTTCCTCTGTTTGAACAGAGGTGGCACTCAGCAGCTGAAATTATCAATTTAAATTAGTGGAAGCCTCTAAAGCAGCTCTACTCCAACTGCAAAACTTACCAGTGCTCACTTCCTTTGTTTTGCTCTCCTCAGCAGCAGCTCTGCTTAAGAGCACATGCAGAGTCAAAAGGGCTGACCCTGAAAGAGCTCAGAGCTTTTAAAGGCTAGTGTGGCTCCGCCCCTATGAGTCACAGTTCAGGGAAGGGCCTGGTGTGGCTCTGCCCCCTGCTTCTGGAAGCTTCAAACTGCTTCCTCTGTTTGAACAGAGGTGGCTCTCAGCAGCTGAAATTATCAATTTAAATTAGTGGAAGCCTCTAAAGCAGCTCTACTCCAACTGCAAAACTTACCAACGCTCACTTCCTTTGTTTTGCTCTCCTCAGCAGCAGCTCTGCTTAAGAGCACATGCAGAGTCAAAAGGGCTGACCCTGAAAGAGCTCAGAGCTTTTAAAGGCTAGTGTGGCTCCACCCCTATGAGTCACAGTTCAGGGAAGGGCCTGGTGTGGCTCTGCCCCCTGCTTCTGGAAGCTTCAAACTGCTTCCTCTGTTTGAACAGAGGTGGCTCTCAGCAGTTGAAATTATCAATTTAAATTAGTGGAAGCCTCTAAAGCAGCTCTACTCCAACTGCAAAACTTACCAGTGCTCACTTCCTTTGTTTTGCTCTCCTCAGCAGCAGCTCTGCTTAAGAGCACATGCAGAGTCAAAAGGGCTGACCCTGAAAGAGCTCAGAGCTTTTAAAGGCTAGTGTGGCTCCGCCCCTATGAGTCACAGTTCAGGGAAGGGCCTGGTGTGGCTCTGCCCCCTGCTTCTGGAAGCTTCAAACTGCTTCCTCTGTTTGAACAGAGGTGGCTCTCAGCAGCTGAAATTATCAATTTAAATTAGTGGAAGCCTCTAAAGCAGCTCTACTCCAACTGCAAAACTTACCAGCGCTCACTTCCTTTGTTTTGCTCTCCTCAGCAGCAGCTCTGCTTAAGAGCACATGCAGAGTCAAAAGGGCTGACCCTGAAAGAGCTCAGAGCTTTTAAAGGCTAGTGTGGCTCCACCCCTATGAGTCACAGTTCAGGGAAGGGCCTGGTGTGGCTCTGCCCCCTGCTTCTGGAAGCTTCAAACTGCTTCCTCTGTTTGAACAGAGGTGGCTCTCAGCAGTTGAAATTATCAATTTAAATTAGTGGAAGCCTCTAAAGCAGCTCTACTCCAACTGCAAAACTTACCAGTGCTCACTTCCTTTGTTTTGCTCTCCTCAGCAGCAGCTCTGCTTAAGAGCACATGCAGAGTCAAAAGGGCTGACCCTGAAAGAGCTCAGAGCTTTTAAAGGCTAGTGTGGCTCCGCCCCTATGAGTCACAGTTCAGGGAAGGGCCTGGTGTGGCTCTGCCCCCTGCTTCTGGAAGCTTCAAACTGCTTCCTCTGTTTGAACAGAGGTGGCTCTCAGCAGCTGAAATTATCAATTTAAATTAGTGGAAGCCTCTAAAGCAGCTCTACTCCAACTGCAAAACTTACCAGCGCTCACTTCCTTTGTTTTGCTCTCCTCAGCAGCAGCTCTGCTTAAGAGCACATGCAGAGTCAAAAGGGCTGACCCTGAAAGAGCTCAGAGCTTTTAAAGGCTAGTGTGGCTCCGCCCCTATGAGTCACAGTTCAGGGAAGGGCCTGGTGTGGCTCTGCCCCCTGCTTCTGGAAGCTTCAAACTGCTTCCTCTGTTTGAACAGAGGTGGCTCTCAGCAGTTGAAATTATCAATTTAAATTAGTGGAAGCCTCTAAAGCAGCTCTACTCCAACTGCAAAACTTACCAGTGCTCACTTCCTTTGTTTTGCTCTCCTCAGCAGCAGCTCTGCTTAAGAGCACATGCAGAGTCAAAAGGGCTGACCCTGAAAGAGCTCAGAGCTTTTAAAGGCTAGTGTGGCTCCGCCCCTATGAGTCACAGTTCAGGGAAGGGCCTGGTGTGGCTCTGCCCCCTGCTTCTGGAAGCTTCAAACTGCTTCCTCTGTTTGAACAGAGGTGGCTCTCAGCAGTTGAAATCATCAATTTAAATTAGTGGAAGCCTCTAAAGCAGCTCTACTCCAACTGCAAAACTTACCAGCGCTCACTTCCTTTGTTTTGCTCTCCTCAGCAGCAGCTCTGCTTAAGAGCACATGCAGAGTCAAAAGGGCTGACCCTGAAAGAGCTCAGAGCTTTTAAAGGCTAGTGTGGCTCCGCCCCTATGAGTCACAGTTCAGGGAAGGGCCTGGTGTGGCTCTGCCCCCTGCTTCTGGAAGCTTCAAACTGCTTCCTCTGTTTGAACAGAGGTGGCTCTCAGCAGTTGAAATTATCAATTTAAATTAGTGGAAGCCTCTAAAGCAGCTCTACTCCAACTGCAAAACTTACCAGCGCTCACTTCCTTTGTTTTGCTCTCCTCAGCAGCAGCTCTGCTTAAGAGCACATGCAGAGTCAAAAGGGCTGACCCTGAAAGAGCTCAGAGCTTTTAAAGGCTAGTGTGGCTCCGCCCCTATGAGTCACAGTTCAGGGAAGGGCCTGGTGTGGCTCTGCCCCCTGCTTCTGGAAGCTTCAAACTGCTTCCTCTGTTTGAACAGAGGTGGCTCTCAGCAGCTGAAATTATCAATTTAAATTAGTGGAAGCCTCTAAAGCAGCTCTACTCCAACTGCAAAACTTACCAGCGCTCACTTCCTTTGTTTTGCTCTCCTCAGCAGCAGCTCTGCTTAAGAGCACATGCAGAGTCAAAAGGGCTGACCCTGAAAGAGCTCAGAGCTTTTAAAGGCTAGTGTGGCTCCGCCCCTATGAGTCACAGTTCAGGGAAGGGCCTGGTGTGGCTCTGCCCCCTGCTTCTGGAAGCTTCAAACTGCTTCCTCTGTTTGAACAGAGGTGGCTCTCAGCAGTTGAAATTATCAATTTAAATTAGTGGAAGCCTCTAAAGCAGCTCTACTCCAACTGCAAAACTTACCAGCGCTCACTTCCTTTGTTTTGCTCTCCTCAGCAGCAGCTCTGCTTAAGAGCACATGCAGAGTCAAAAGGGCTGACCCTGAAAGAGCTCAGAGCTTTTAAAGGCTAGTGTGGCTCCGCCCCTATGAGTCACAGTTCAGGAAAGGGCCTGGTGTGGCTCTGCCCCCTGCTTCTGGAAGCTTCAAACTGCTTCCTCTGTTTGAACAGAGGTGGCTCTCAGCAGCTGAAATTATCAATTTAAATTAGTGGAAGCCTCTAAAGCAGCTCTACTCCAACTGCAAAACTTACCAGCGCTCACTTCCTTTGTTTTGCTCTCCTCAGCAGCAGCTCTGCTTAAGAGCACATGCAGAGTCAAAAGGGCTGACCCTGAAAGAGCTCAGAGCTTTTAAAGGCTAGTGTGGCTCCGCCCCTATGAGTCACAGTTCAGGGAAGGGCCTGGTGTGGCTCTGCCCCCTGCTTCTGGAAGCTTCAAACTGCTTCCTCTGTTTGAACAGAGGTGGCTCTCAGCAGCTGAAATTATCAATTTAAATTAGTGGAAGCCTCTAAAGCAGCTCTACTCCAACTGCAAAACTTACCAGCGCTCACTTCCTTTGTTTTGCTCTCCTCAGCAGCAGCTCTGCTTAAGAGCACATGCAGAGTCAAAAGGGCTGACCCTGAAAGAGCTCAGAGCTTTTAAAGGCTAGTGTGGCTCCGCCCCTATGAGTCACAGTTCAGGGAAGGGCCTGGTGTGGCTCTGCCCCCTGCTTCTGGAAGCTTCAAACTGCTTCCTCTGTTTGAACAGAGGTGGCTCTCAGCAGTTGAAATTATCAATTTAAATTAGTGGAAGCCTCTAAAGCAGCTCTACTCCAACTGCAAAACTTACCAGCGCTCACTTCCTTTGTTTTGCTCTCCTCAGCAGCAGCTCTGCTTAAGAGCACATGCAGAGTCAAAAGGGCTGACCCTGAAAGAGCTCAGAGCTTTTAAAGGCTAGTGTGGCTCCGCCCCTATGAGTCACAGTTCAGGGAAGGGCCTGGTGTGGCTCTGCCCCCTGCTTCTGGAAGCTTCAAACTGCTTCCTCTGTTTGAACAGAGGTGGCTCTCAGCAGCTGAAATTATCAATTTAAATTAGTGGAAGCCTCTAAAGCAGCTCTACTCCAACTGCAAAACTTACCAGTGCTCACTTCCTTTGTTTTGCTCTCCTCAGCAGCAGCTCTGCTTAAGAGCACATGCAGAGTCAAAAGGGCTGACCCTGAAAGAGCTCAGAGCTTTTAAAGGCTAGTGTGGCTCCGCCCCTATGAGTCACAGTTCAGGGAAGGGCCTGGTGTGGCTCTGCCCCCTGCTTCTGGAAGCTTCAAACTGCTTCCTCTGTTTGAACAGAGGTGGCTCTCAGCAGTTGAAATTATCAATTTAAATTAGTGGAAGCCTCTAAAGCAGCTCTACTCCAACTGCAAAACTTACCAGCGCTCACTTCCTTTGTTTTGCTCTCCTCAGCAGCAGCTCTGCTTAAGAGCATATGCAGAGTCAAAAGGGCTGACCCTGAAAGAGCTCAGAGCTTTTAAAGGCTAGTGTGGCTCCGCCCCTATGAGTCACAGTCCAGGGAAGGGCCTGGTGTGGCTCTGCCCCCTGCTTCTGGAAGCTTCAAACTGCTTCCTCTGTTTGAACAGAGGTGGCTCTCAGCAGCTGAAATTATCAATTTAAATTAGTGGAAGCCTCTAAAGCAGCTCTACTCCAACTGCAAAACTTACCAGCGCTCACTTCCTTTGTTTTGCTCTCCTCAGCAGCAGCTCTGCTTAAGAGCACATGCAGAGTCAAAAGGGCTGACCCTGAAAGAGCTCAGAGCTTTTAAAGGCTAGTGTGGCTCCGCCCCTATGAGTCACAGTTCAGGGAAGGGCCTGGTGTGGCTCTGCCCCCTGCTTCTGGAAGCTTCAAACTGCTTCCTCTGTTTGAACAGAGGTGGCTCTCAGCAGTTGAAATTATCAATTTAAATTAGTGGAAGCCTCTAAAGCAGCTCTACTCCAACTGCAAAACTTACCAGCGCTCACTTCCTTTGTTTTGCTCTCCTCAGCAGCAGCTCTGCTTAAGAGCACATGCAGAGTCAAAAGGGCTGACCCTGAAAGAGCTCAGAGCTTTTAAAGGCTAGTGTGGCTCCGCCCCTATGAGTCACAGTTCAGGGAAGGGCCTGGTGTGGCTCTGCCCCCTGCTTCTGGAAGCTTCAAACTGCTTCCTCTGTTTGAACAGAGGTGGCTCTCAGCAGTTGAAATTATCAATTTAAATTAGTGGAAGCCTCTAAAGCAGCTCTACTCCAACTGCAAAACTTACCAGCGCTCACTTCCTTTGTTTTGCTCTCCTCAGCAGCAGCTCTGCTTAAGAGCACATGCAGAGTCAAAAGGGCTGACCCTGAAAGAGCTCAGAGCTTTTAAAGGCTAGTGTGGCTCCGCCCCTATGAGTCACAGTTCAGGGAAGGGCCTGGTGTGGCTCTGCCCCCTGCTTCTGGAAGCTTCAAACTGCTTCCTCTGTTTGAACAGAGGTGGCTCTCAGCAGTTGAAATTATCAATTTAAATTAGTGGAAGCCTCTAAAGCAGCTCTACTCCAACTGCAAAACTTACCAGCGCTCACTTCCTTTGTTTTGCTCTCCTCAGCAGCAGCTCTGCTTAAGAGCACATGCAGAGTCAAAAGGGCTGACCCTGAAAGAGCTCAGAGCTTTTAAAGGCTAGTGTGGCTCCGCCCCTATGAGTCACAGTTCAGGGAAGGGCCTGGTGTGGCTCTGCCCCCTGCTTCTGGAAGCTTCAAACTGCTTCCTCTGTTTGAACAGAGGTGGCTCTCAGCAGCTGAAATTATCAATTTAAATTAGTGGAAGCCTCTAAAGCAGCTCTACTCCAACTGCAAAACTTACCAGTGCTCACTTCCTTTGTTTTGCTCTCCTCAGCAGCAGCTCTGCTTAAGAGCACATGCAGAGTCAAAAGGGCTGACCCTGAAAGAGCTCAGAGCTTTTAAAGGCTAGTGTGGCTCCGCCCCTATGAGTCACAGTTCAGGGAAGGGCCTGGTGTGGCTCTGCCCCCTGCTTCTGGAAGCTTCAAACTGCTTCCTCTGTTTGAACAGAGGTGGCTCTCAGCAGTTGAAATCATCAATTTAAATTAGTGGAAGCCTCTAAAGCAGCTCTACTCCAACTGCAAAACTTACCAGCGCTCACTTCCTTTGTTTTGCTCTCCTCAGCAGCAGCTCTGCTTAAGAGCACATGCAGAGTCAAAAGGGCTGACCCTGAAAGAGCTCAGAGCTTTTAAAGGCTAGTGTGGCTCCGCCCCTATGAGTCACAGTTCAGGGAAGGGCCTGGTGTGGCTCTGCCCCCTGCTTCTGGAAGCTTCAAACTGCTTCCTCTGTTTGAACAGAGGTGGCTCTCAGCAGTTGAAATTATCAATTTAAATTAGTGGAAGCCTCTAAAGCAGCTCTACTCCAACTGCAAAACTTACCAGCGCTCACTTCCTTTGTTTTGCTCTCCTCAGCAGCAGCTCTGCTTAAGAGCACATGCAGAGTCAAAAGGGCTGACCCTGAAAGAGCTCAGAGCTTTTAAAGGCTAGTGTGGCTCCGCCCCTATGAGTCACAGTTCAGGGAAGGGCCTGGTGTGGCTCTGCCCCCTGCTTCTGGAAGCTTCAAACTGCTTCCTCTGTTTGAACAGAGGTGGCTCTCAGCAGCTGAAATTATCAATTTAAATTAGTGGAAGCCTCTAAAGCAGCTCTACTCCAACTGCAAAACTTACCAGCGCTCACTTCCTTTGTTTTGCTCTCCTCAGCAGCAGCTCTGCTTAAGAGCACATGCAGAGTCAAAAGGGCTGACCCTGAAAGAGCTCAGAGCTTTTAAAGGCTAGTGTGGCTCCGCCCCTATGAGTCACAGTTCAGGGAAGGGCCTGGTGTGGCTCTGCCCCCTGCTTCTGGAAGCTTCAAACTGCTTCCTCTGTTTGAACAGAGGTGGCTCTCAGCAGTTGAAATTATCAATTTAAATTAGTGGAAGCCTCTAAAGCAGCTCTACTCCAACTGCAAAACTTACCAGCGCTCACTTCCTTTGTTTTGCTCTCCTCAGCAGCAGCTCTGCTTAAGAGCACATGCAGAGTCAAAAGGGCTGACCCTGAAAGAGCTCAGAGCTTTTAAAGGCTAGTGTGGCTCCGCCCCTATGAGTCACAGTTCAGGAAAGGGCCTGGTGTGGCTCTGCCCCCTGCTTCTGGAAGCTTCAAACTGCTTCCTCTGTTTGAACAGAGGTGGCTCTCAGCAGCTGAAATTATCAATTTAAATTAGTGGAAGCCTCTAAAGCAGCTCTACTCCAACTGCAAAACTTACCAGCGCTCACTTCCTTTGTTTTGCTCTCCTCAGCAGCAGCTCTGCTTAAGAGCACATGCAGAGTCAAAAGGGCTGACCCTGAAAGAGCTCAGAGCTTTTAAAGGCTAGTGTGGCTCCGCCCCTATGAGTCACAGTTCAGGGAAGGGCCTGGTGTGGCTCTGCCCCCTGCTTCTGGAAGCTTCAAACTGCTTCCTCTGTTTGAACAGAGGTGGCTCTCAGCAGCTGAAATTATCAATTTAAATTAGTGGAAGCCTCTAAAGCAGCTCTACTCCAACTGCAAAACTTACCAGCGCTCACTTCCTTTGTTTTGCTCTCCTCAGCAGCAGCTCTGCTTAAGAGCACATGCAGAGTCAAAAGGGCTGACCCTGAAAGAGCTCAGAGCTTTTAAAGGCTAGTGTGGCTCCGCCCCTATGAGTCACAGTTCAGGGAAGGGCCTGGTGTGGCTCTGCCCCCTGCTTCTGGAAGCTTCAAACTGCTTCCTCTGTTTGAACAGAGGTGGCTCTCAGCAGTTGAAATTATCAATTTAAATTAGTGGAAGCCTCTAAAGCAGCTCTACTCCAACTGCAAAACTTACCAGCGCTCACTTCCTTTGTTTTGCTCTCCTCAGCAGCAGCTCTGCTTAAGAGCACATGCAGAGTCAAAAGGGCTGACCCTGAAAGAGCTCAGAGCTTTTAAAGGCTAGTGTGGCTCCGCCCCTATGAGTCACAGTTCAGGGAAGGGCCTGGTGTGGCTCTGCCCCCTGCTTCTGGAAGCTTCAAACTGCTTCCTCTGTTTGAACAGAGGTGGCTCTCAGCAGCTGAAATTATCAATTTAAATTAGTGGAAGCCTCTAAAGCAGCTCTACTCCAACTGCAAAACTTACCAGTGCTCACTTCCTTTGTTTTGCTCTCCTCAGCAGCAGCTCTGCTTAAGAGCACATGCAGAGTCAAAAGGGCTGACCCTGAAAGAGCTCAGAGCTTTTAAAGGCTAGTGTGGCTCCGCCCCTATGAGTCACAGTTCAGGGAAGGGCCTGGTGTGGCTCTGCCCCCTGCTTCTGGAAGCTTCAAACTGCTTCCTCTGTTTGAACAGAGGTGGCTCTCAGCAGTTGAAATTATCAATTTAAATTAGTGGAAGCCTCTAAAGCAGCTCTACTCCAACTGCAAAACTTACCAGCGCTCACTTCCTTTGTTTTGCTCTCCTCAGCAGCAGCTCTGCTTAAGAGCACATGCAGAGTCAAAAGGGCTGACCCTGAAAGAGCTCAGAGCTTTTAAAGGCTAGTGTGGCTCCGCCCCTATGAGTCACAGTTCAGGGAAGGGCCTGGTGTGGCTCTGCCCCCTGCTTCTGGAAGCTTCAAACTGCTTCCTCTGTTTGAACAGAGGTGGCTCTCAGCAGTTGAAATTATCAATTTAAATTAGTGGAAGCCTCTAAAGCAGCTCTACTCCAACTGCAAAACTTACCAGCGCTCACTTCCTTTGTTTTGCTCTCCTCAGCAGCAGCTCTGCTTAAGAGCACATGCAGAGTCAAAAGGGCTGACCCTGAAAGAGCTCAGAGCTTTTAAAGGCTAGTGTGGCTCCGCCCCTATGAGTCACAGTTCAGGGAAGGGCCTGGTGTGGCTCTGCCCCCTGCTTCTGGAAGCTTCAAACTGCTTCCTCTGTTTGAACAGAGGTGGCTCTCAGCAGTTGAAATTATCAATTTAAATTAGTGGAAGCCTCTAAAGCAGCTCTACTCCAACTGCAAAACTTACCAGCGCTCACTTCCTTTGTTTTGCTCTCCTCAGCAGCAGCTCTGCTTAAGAGCACATGCAGAGTCAAAAGGGCTGACCCTGAAAGAGCTCAGAGCTTTTAAAGGCTAGTGTGGCTCCGCCCCTATGAGTCACAGTTCAGGGAAGGGCCTGGTGTGGCTCTGCCCCCTGCTTCTGGAAGCTTCAAACTGCTTCCTCTGTTTGAACAGAGGTGGCTCTCAGCAGCTGAAATTATCAATTTAAATTAGTGGAAGCCTCTAAAGCAGCTCTACTCCAACTGCAAAACTTACCAGTGCTCACTTCCTTTGTTTTGCTCTCCTCAGCAGCAGCTCTGCTTAAGAGCACATGCAGAGTCAAAAGGGCTGACCCTGAAAGAGCTCAGAGCTTTTAAAGGCTAGTGTGGCTCCGCCCCTATGAGTCACAGTTCAGGGAAGGGCCTGGTGTGGCTCTGCCCCCTGCTTCTGGAAGCTTCAAACTGCTTCCTCTGTTTGAACAGAGGTGGCTCTCAGCAGTTGAAATCATCAATTTAAATTAGTGGAAGCCTCTAAAGCAGCTCTACTCCAACTGCAAAACTTACCAGCGCTCACTTCCTTTGTTTTGCTCTCCTCAGCAGCAGCTCTGCTTAAGAGCACATGCAGAGTCAAAAGGGCTGACCCTGAAAGAGCTCAGAGCTTTTAAAGGCTAGTGTGGCTCCGCCCCTATGAGTCACAGTTCAGGGAAGGGCCTGGTGTGGCTCTGCCCCCTGCTTCTGGAAGCTTCAAACTGCTTCCTCTGTTTGAACAGAGGTGGCTCTCAGCAGTTGAAATTATCAATTTAAATTAGTGGAAGCCTCTAAAGCAGCTCTACTCCAACTGCAAAACTTACCAGCGCTCACTTCCTTTGTTTTGCTCTCCTCAGCAGCAGCTCTGCTTAAGAGCACATGCAGAGTCAAAAGGGCTGACCCTGAAAGAGCTCAGAGCTTTTAAAGGCTAGTGTGGCTCCGCCCCTATGAGTCACAGTTCAGGGAAGGGCCTGGTGTGGCTCTGCCCCCTGCTTCTGGAAGCTTCAAACTGCTTCCTCTGTTTGAACAGAGGTGGCTCTCAGCAGCTGAAATTATCAATTTAAATTAGTGGAAGCCTCTAAAGCAGCTCTACTCCAACTGCAAAACTTACCAGCGCTCACTTCCTTTGTTTTGCTCTCCTCAGCAGCAGCTCTGCTTAAGAGCACATGCAGAGTCAAAAGGGCTGACCCTGAAAGAGCTCAGAGCTTTTAAAGGCTAGTGTGGCTCCGCCCCTATGAGTCACAGTTCAGGGAAGGGCCTGGTGTGGCTCTGCCCCCTGCTTCTGGAAGCTTCAAACTGCTTCCTCTGTTTGAACAGAGGTGGCTCTCAGCAGTTGAAATTATCAATTTAAATTAGTGGAAGCCTCTAAAGCAGCTCTACTCCAACTGCAAAACTTACCAGCGCTCACTTCCTTTGTTTTGCTCTCCTCAGCAGCAGCTCTGCTTAAGAGCACATGCAGAGTCAAAAGGGCTGACCCTGAAAGAGCTCAGAGCTTTTAAAGGCTAGTGTGGCTCCGCCCCTATGAGTCACAGTTCAGGAAAGGGCCTGGTGTGGCTCTGCCCCCTGCTTCTGGAAGCTTCAAACTGCTTCCTCTGTTTGAACAGAGGTGGCTCTCAGCAGCTGAAATTATCAATTTAAATTAGTGGAAGCCTCTAAAGCAGCTCTACTCCAACTGCAAAACTTACCAGCGCTCACTTCCTTTGTTTTGCTCTCCTCAGCAGCAGCTCTGCTTAAGAGCACATGCAGAGTCAAAAGGGCTGACCCTGAAAGAGCTCAGAGCTTTTAAAGGCTAGTGTGGCTCCGCCCCTATGAGTCACAGTTCAGGGAAGGGCCTGGTGTGGCTCTGCCCCCTGCTTCTGGAAGCTTCAAACTGCTTCCTCTGTTTGAACAGAGGTGGCTCTCAGCAGCTGAAATTATCAATTTAAATTAGTGGAAGCCTCTAAAGCAGCTCTACTCCAACTGCAAAACTTACCAGCGCTCACTTCCTTTGTTTTGCTCTCCTCAGCAGCAGCTCTGCTTAAGAGCACATGCAGAGTCAAAAGGGCTGACCCTGAAAGAGCTCAGAGCTTTTAAAGGCTAGTGTGGCTCCGCCCCTATGAGTCACAGTTCAGGGAAGGGCCTGGTGTGGCTCTGCCCCCTGCTTCTGGAAGCTTCAAACTGCTTCCTCTGTTTGAACAGAGGTGGCTCTCAGCAGTTGAAATTATCAATTTAAATTAGTGGAAGCCTCTAAAGCAGCTCTACTCCAACTGCAAAACTTACCAGCGCTCACTTCCTTTGTTTTGCTCTCCTCAGCAGCAGCTCTGCTTAAGAGCACATGCAGAGTCAAAAGGGCTGACCCTGAAAGAGCTCAGAGCTTTTAAAGGCTAGTGTGGCTCCGCCCCTATGAGTCACAGTTCAGGGAAGGGCCTGGTGTGGCTCTGCCCCCTGCTTCTGGAAGCTTCAAACTGCTTCCTCTGTTTGAACAGAGGTGGCTCTCAGCAGCTGAAATTATCAATTTAAATTAGTGGAAGCCTCTAAAGCAGCTCTACTCCAACTGCAAAACTTACCAGTGCTCACTTCCTTTGTTTTGCTCTCCTCAGCAGCAGCTCTGCTTAAGAGCACATGCAGAGTCAAAAGGGCTGACCCTGAAAGAGCTCAGAGCTTTTAAAGGCTAGTGTGGCTCCGCCCCTATGAGTCACAGTTCAGGGAAGGGCCTGGTGTGGCTCTGCCCCCTGCTTCTGGAAGCTTCAAACTGCTTCCTCTGTTTGAACAGAGGTGGCTCTCAGCAGTTGAAATTATCAATTTAAATTAGTGGAAGCCTCTAAAGCAGCTCTACTCCAACTGCAAAACTTACCAGCGCTCACTTCCTTTGTTTTGCTCTCCTCAGCAGCAGCTCTGCTTAAGAGCATATGCAGAGTCAAAAGGGCTGACCCTGAAAGAGCTCAGAGCTTTTAAAGGCTAGTGTGGCTCCGCCCCTATGAGTCACAGTCCAGGGAAGGGCCTGGTGTGGCTCTGCCCCCTGCTTCTGGAAGCTTCAAACTGCTTCCTCTGTTTGAACAGAGGTGGCTCTCAGCAGCTGAAATTATCAATTTAAATTAGTGGAAGCCTCTAAAGCAGCTCTACTCCAACTGCAAAACTTACCAGCGCTCACTTCCTTTGTTTTGCTCTCCTCAGCAGCAGCTCTGCTTAAGAGCACATGCAGAGTCAAAAGGGCTGACCCTGAAAGAGCTCAGAGCTTTTAAAGGCTAGTGTGGCTCCGCCCCTATGAGTCACAGTTCAGGGAAGGGCCTGGTGTGGCTCTGCCCCCTGCTTCTGGAAGCTTCAAACTGCTTCCTCTGTTTGAACAGAGGTGGCTCTCAGCAGTTGAAATTATCAATTTAAATTAGTGGAAGCCTCTAAAGCAGCTCTACTCCAACTGCAAAACTTACCAGCGCTCACTTCCTTTGTTTTGCTCTCCTCAGCAGCAGCTCTGCTTAAGAGCACATGCAGAGTCAAAAGGGCTGACCCTGAAAGAGCTCAGAGCTTTTAAAGGCTAGTGTGGCTCCGCCCCTATGAGTCACAGTTCAGGGAAGGGCCTGGTGTGGCTCTGCCCCCTGCTTCTGGAAGCTTCAAACTGCTTCCTCTGTTTGAACAGAGGTGGCTCTCAGCAGTTGAAATTATCAATTTAAATTAGTGGAAGCCTCTAAAGCAGCTCTACTCCAACTGCAAAACTTACCAGCGCTCACTTCCTTTGTTTTGCTCTCCTCAGCAGCAGCTCTGCTTAAGAGCACATGCAGAGTCAAAAGGGCTGACCCTGAAAGAGCTCAGAGCTTTTAAAGGCTAGTGTGGCTCCGCCCCTATGAGTCACAGTTCAGGGAAGGGCCTGGTGTGGCTCTGCCCCCTGCTTCTGGAAGCTTCAAACTGCTTCCTCTGTTTGAACAGAGGTGGCTCTCAGCAGTTGAAATTATCAATTTAAATTAGTGGAAGCCTCTAAAGCAGCTCTACTCCAACTGCAAAACTTACCAGCGCTCACTTCCTTTGTTTTGCTCTCCTCAGCAGCAGCTCTGCTTAAGAGCACATGCAGAGTCAAAAGGGCTGACCCTGAAAGAGCTCAGAGCTTTTAAAGGCTAGTGTGGCTCCGCCCCTATGAGTCACAGTTCAGGGAAGGGCCTGGTGTGGCTCTGCCCCCTGCTTCTGGAAGCTTCAAACTGCTTCCTCTGTTTGAACAGAGGTGGCTCTCAGCAGCTGAAATTATCAATTTAAATTAGTGGAAGCCTCTAAAGCAGCTCTACTCCAACTGCAAAACTTACCAGTGCTCACTTCCTTTGTTTTGCTCTCCTCAGCAGCAGCTCTGCTTAAGAGCACATGCAGAGTCAAAAGGGCTGACCCTGAAAGAGCTCAGAGCTTTTAAAGGCTAGTGTGGCTCCGCCCCTATGAGTCACAGTTCAGGGAAGGGCCTGGTGTGGCTCTGCCCCCTGCTTCTGGAAGCTTCAAACTGCTTCCTCTGTTTGAACAGAGGTGGCTCTCAGCAGTTGAAATTATCAATTTAAATTAGTGGAAGCCTCTAAAGCAGCTCTACTCCAACTGCAAAACTTACCAGCGCTCACTTCCTTTGTTTTGCTCTCCTCAGCAGCAGCTCTGCTTAAGAGCACATGCAGAGTCAAAAGGGCTGACCCTGAAAGAGCTCAGAGCATTTAAAGGCTAGTGTGGCTCCGCCCCTATGAGTCACAGTTCAGGGAAGGGCCTGGTGTGGCTCTGCCCCCTGCTTCTGGAAGCTTCAAACTGCTTCCTCTGTTTGAACAGAGGTGGCTCTCAGCAGTTGAAATTATCAATTTAAATTAGTGGAAGCCTCTAAAGCAGCTCTACTCCAACTGCAAAACGTACCAGCGCTCACTTCCTTTGTTTTGCTCTCCTCAGCAGCAGCTCTGCTTAAGAGCACATGCAGAGTCAAAAGGGCTGACCCTGAAAGAGCTCAGAGCTTTTAAAGGCTAGTGTGGCTCCGCCCCTATGAGTCACAGTTCAGGGAAGGGCCTGGTGTGGCTCTGCCCCCTGCTTCTGGAAGCTTCAAACTGCTTCCTCTGTTTGAACAGAGGTGCCTCTCAGCAGCTGAAATTATCAATTTAAATTAGTGGAAGCCTCTAAAGCAGCTCTACTCCAACTGCAAATCTTACCAGCGCTCACTTCCTTTGTTTTGCTCTCCTCAGCAGCAGCTCTGCTTAAGAGCACATGCAGAGTCAAAAGGGCTGACCCTGAAAGAGCTCAGAGCTTTTAAAGGCTAGTGTGGCTCCGCCCCTATGAGTCACAGTTCAGGGAAGGGCCTGGTGTGGCTCTGCCCCCTGCTTCTGGAAGCTTCAAACTGCTTCCTCTGTTTGAACAGAGGTGGCACTCAGCAGCTGAAATTATCAATTTAAATTAGTGGAAGCCTCTAAAGCTGCTCTACTCCAACTGCAAAACTTACCAGTGCTCACTTCCTTTGTTTTGCTCTCCTCAGCAGCAGCTCTGCTTAAGAGCACATGCAGAGTCAAAAGGGCTGACCCTGAAAGAGCTCAGAGCTTTTAAAGGCTAGTGTGGCTCCGCCCCTATGAGTCACAGTTCAGGGAAGGGCCTGGTGTGGCTCTGCCCCCTGCTTCTGGAAGCTTCAAACTGCTTCCTCTGTTTGAACAGAGGTGGCTCTCAGCAGCTGAAATTATCAATTTAAATTAGTGGAAGCCTCTAAAGCAGCTCTACTCCAACTGCAAAACTTACCAACGCTCACTTCCTTTGTTTTGCTCTCCTCAGCAGCAGCTCTGCTTAAGAGCACATGCAGAGTCAAAAGGGCTGACCCTGAAAGAGCTCAGAGCTTTTAAAGGCTAGTGTGGCTCCACCCCTATGAGTCACAGTTCAGGGAAGGGCCTGGTGTGGCTCTGCCCCCTGCTTCTGGAAGCTTCAAACTGCTTCCTCTGTTTGAACAGAGGTGGCTCTCAGCAGTTGAAATTATCAATTTAAATTAGTGGAAGCCTCTAAAGCAGCTCTACTCCAACTGCAAAACTTACCAGTGCTCACTTCCTTTGTTTTGCTCTCCTCAGCAGCAGCTCTGCTTAAGAGCACATGCAGAGTCAAAAGGGCTGACCCTGAAAGAGCTCAGAGCTTTTAAAGGCTAGTGTGGCTCCGCCCCTATGAGTCACAGTTCAGGGAAGGGCCTGGTGTGGCTCTGCCCCCTGCTTCTGGAAGCTTCAAACTGCTTCCTCTGTTTGAACAGAGGTGGCTCTCAGCAGCTGAAATTATCAATTTAAATTAGTGGAAGCCTCTAAAGCAGCTCTACTCCAACTGCAAAACTTACCAGCGCTCACTTCCTTTGTTTTGCTCTCCTCAGCAGCAGCTCTGCTTAAGAGCACATGCAGAGTCAAAAGGGCTGACCCTGAAAGAGCTCAGAGCTTTTAAAGGCTAGTGTGGCTCCACCCCTATGAGTCACAGTTCAGGGAAGGGCCTGGTGTGGCTCTGCCCCCTGCTTCTGGAAGCTTCAAACTGCTTCCTCTGTTTGAACAGAGGTGGCTCTCAGCAGTTGAAATTATCAATTTAAATTAGTGGAAGCCTCTAAAGCAGCTCTACTCCAACTGCAAAACATACCAGTGCTCACTTCCTTTGTTTTGCTCTCCTCAGCAGCAGCTCTGCTTAAGAGCACATGCAGAGTCAAAAGGGCTGACCCTGAAAGAGCTCAGAGCTTTTAAAGGCTAGTGTGGCTCCGCCCCTATGAGTCACAGTTCAGGGAAGGGCCTGGTGTGGCTCTGCCCCCTGCTTCTGGAAGCTTCAAACTGCTTCCTCTGTTTGAACAGAGGTGGCTCTCAGCAGCTGAAATTATCAATTTAAATTAGTGGAAGCCTCTAAAGCAGCTCTACTCCAACTGCAAAACTTACCAGCGCTCACTTCCTTTGTTTTGCTCTCCTCAGCAGCAGCTCTGCTTAAGAGCACATGCAGAGTCAAAAGGGCTGACCCTGAAAGAGCTCAGAGCTTTTAAAGGCTAGTGTGGCTCCGCCCCTATGAGTCACAGTTCAGGGAAGGGCCTGGTGTGGCTCTGCCCCCTGCTTCTGGAAGCTTCAAACTGCTTCCTCTGTTTGAACAGAGGTGGCTCTCAGCAGTTGAAATTATCAATTTAAATTAGTGGAAGCCTCTAAAGCAGCTCTACTCCAACTGCAAAACTTACCAGTGCTCACTTCCTTTGTTTTGCTCTCCTCAGCAGCAGCTCTGCTTAAGAGCACATGCAGAGTCAAAAGGGCTGACCCTGAAAGAGCTCAGAGCTTTTAAAGGCTAGTGTGGCTCCGCCCCTATGTGTCACAGTTCAGGGAAGGGCCTGGTGTGGCTCTGCCCCCTGCTTCTGGAAGCTTCAAACTGCTTCCTCTGTTTGAACAGAGGTGGCTCTCAGCAGTTGAAATCATCAATTTAAATTAGTGGAAGCCTCTAAAGCAGCTCTACTCCAACTGCAAAACTTACCAGCGCTCACTTCCTTTGTTTTGCTCTCCTCAGCAGCAGCTCTGCTTAAGAGCACATGCAGAGTCAAAAGGGCTGACCCTGAAAGAGCTCAGAGCTTTTAAAGGCTAGTGTGGCTCCGCCCCTATGAGTCACAGTTCAGGGAAGGGCCTGGTGTGGCTCTGCCCCCTGCTTCTGGAAGCTTCAAACTGCTTCCTCTGTTTGAACAGAGGTGGCTCTCAGCAGTTGAAATTATCAATTTAAATTAGTGGAAGCCTCTAAAGCAGCTCTACTCCAACTGCAAAACTTACCAGCGCTCACTTCCTTTGTTTTGCTCTCCTCAGCAGCAGCTCTGCTTAAGAGCACATGCAGAGTCAAAAGGGCTGACCCTGAAAGAGCTCAGAGCTTTTAAAGGCTAGTGTGGCTCCGCCCCTATGAGTCACAGTTCAGGAAAGGGCCTGGTGTGGCTCTGCCCCCTGCTTCTGGAAGCTTCAAACTGCTTCCTCTGTTTGAACAGAGGTGGCTCTCAGCAGCTGAAATTATCAATTTAAATTAGTGGAAGCCTCTAAAGCAGCTCTACTCCAACTGCAAAACTTACCAGCGCTCACTTCCTTTGTTTTGCTCTCCTCAGCAGCAGCTCTGCTTAAGAGCACATGCAGAGTCAAAAGGGCTGACCCTGAAAGAGCTCAGAGCTTTTAAAGGCTAGTGTGGCTCCGCCCCTATGAGTCACAGTTCAGGGAAGGGCCTGGTGTGGCTCTGCCCCCTGCTTCTGGAAGCTTCAAACTGCTTCTTCTGTTTGAACAGAGGTGGCTCTCAGCAGCTGAAATTATCAATTTAAATTAGTGGAAGCCTCTAAAGCAGCTCTACTCCAACTGCAAAACTTACCAGCGCTCACTTCCTTTGTTTTGCTCTCCTCAGCAGCAGCTCTGCTTAAGAGCACATGCAGAGTCAAAAGGGCTGACCCTGAAAGAGCTCAGAGCTTTTAAAGGCTAGTGTGGCTCCGCCCCTATGAGTCACAGTTCAGGGAAGGGCCTGGTGTGGCTCTGCCCCCTGCTTCTGGAAGCTTCAAACTGCTTCCTCTGTTTGAACAGAGGTGGCTCTCAGCAGTTGAAATTATCAATTTAAATTAGTGGAAGCCTCTAAAGCAGCTCTACTCCAACTGCAAAACTTACCAGCGCTCACTTCCTTTGTTTTGCTCTCCTCAGCAGCAGCTCTGCTTAAGAGCACATGCAGAGTCAAAAGGGCTGACCCTGAAAGAGCTCAGAGCTTTTAAAGGCTAGTGTGGCTCCGCCCCTATGAGTCACAGTTCAGGGAAGGGCCTGGTGTGGCTCTGCCCCCTGCTTCTGGAAGCTTCAAACTGCTTCCTCTGTTTGAACAGAGGTGGCTCTCAGCAGCTGAAATTATCAATTTAAATTAGTGGAAGCCTCTAAAGCAGCTCTACTCCAACTGCAAAACTTACCAGTGCTCACTTCCTTTGTTTTGCTCTCCTCAGCAGCAGCTCTGCTTAAGAGCACATGCAGAGTCAAAAGGGCTGACCTTGAAAGAGCTCAGAGCTTTTAAAGGCTAGTGTGGCTCCGCCCCTATGAGTCACAGTTCAGGGAAGGGCCTGGTGTGGCTCTGCCCCCTGCTTCTGGAAGCTTCAAACTGCTTCCTCTGTTTGAACAGAGGTGGCTCTCAGCAGTTGAAATTATCAATTTAAATTAGTGGAAGCCTCTAAAGCAGCTCTACTCCAACTGCAAAACTTACCAGCGCTCACTTCCTTTGTTTTGCTCTCCTCAGCAGCAGCTCTGCTTAAGAGCACATGCAGAGTCAAAAGGGCTGACCCTGAAAGAGCTCAGAGCTTTTAAAGGCTAGTGTGGCTCCGCCCCTATGAGTCACAGTTCAGGGAAGGGCCTGGTGTGGCTCTGCCCCCTGCTTCTGGAAGCTTCAAACTGCTTCCTCTGTTTGAACAGAGGTGGCTCTCAGCAGTTGAAATTATCAATTTAAATTAGTGGAAGCCTCTAAAGCAGCTCTACTCCAACTGCAAAACTTACCAGCGCTCACTTCCTTTGTTTTGCTCTCCTCAGCAGCAGCTCTGCTTAAGAGCACATGCAGAGTCAAAAGGGCTGACCCTGAAAGAGCTCAGAGCTTTTAAAGGCTAGTGTGGCTCCGCCCCTATGAGTCACAGTTCAGGGAAGGGCCTGGTGTGGCTCTGCCCCCTGCTTCTGGAAGCTTCAAACTGCTTCCTCTGTTTGAACAGAGGTGGCTCTCAGCAGTTGAAATTATCAATTTAAATTAGTGGAAGCCTCTAAAGCAGCTCTACTCCAACTGCAAAACTTACCAGCGCTCACTTCCTTTGTTTTGCTCTCCTCAGCAGCAGCTCTGCTTAAGAGCACATGCAGAGTCAAAAGGGCTGACCCTGAAAGAGCTCAGAGCTTTTAAAGGCTAGTGTGGCTCCGCCCCTATGAGTCACAGTTCAGGGAAGGGCCTGGTGTGGCTCTGCCCCCTGCTTCTGGAAGCTTCAAACTGCTTCCTCTGTTTGAACAGAGGTGGCTCTCAGCAGCTGAAATTATCAATTTAAATTAGTGGAAGCCTCTAAAGCAGCTCTACTCCAACTGCAAAACTTACCAGTGCTCACTTCCTTTGTTTTGCTCTCCTCAGCAGCAGCTCTGCTTAAGAGCACATGCAGAGTCAAAAGGGCTGACCCTGAAAGAGCTCAGAGCTTTTAAAGGCTAGTGTGGCTCCGCCCCTATGAGTCACAGTTCAGGGAAGGGCCTGGTGTGGCTCTGCCCCCTGCTTCTGGAAGCTTCAAACTGCTTCCTCTGTTTGAACAGAGGTGGCTCTCAGCAGTTGAAATTATCAATTTAAATTAGTGGAAGCCTCTAAAGCAGCTCTACTCCAACTGCAAAACTTACCAGCGCTCACTTCCTTTGTTTTGCTCTCCTCAGCAGCAGCTCTGCTTAAGAGCACATGCAGAGTCAAAAGGGCTGACCCTGAAAGAGGTCAGAGCATTTAAAGGCTAGTGTGGCTCCGCCCCTATGAGTCACAGTTCAGGGAAGGGCCTGGTGTGGCTCTGCCCCCTGCTTCTGGAAGCTTCAAACTGCTTCCTCTGTTTGAACAGAGGTGGCTCTCAGCAGTTGAAATTATCAATTTAAATTAGTGGAAGCCTCTAAAGCAGCTCTACTCCAACTGCAAAACTTACCAGCGCTCACTTCCTTTGTTTTGCTCTCCTCAGCAGCAGCTCTGCTTAAGAGCACATGCAGAGTCAAAAGGGCTGACCCTGAAAGAGCTCAGAGCTTTTAAAGGCTAGTGTGGCTCCGCCCCTATGAGTCACAGTTCAGGGAAGGGCCTGGTGTGGCTCTGCCCCCTGCTTCTGGAAGCTTCAAACTGCTTCCTCTGTTTGAACAGAGGTGCCTCTCAGCAGCTGAAATTATCAATTTAAATTAGTGGAAGCCTCTAAAGCAGCTCTACTCCAACTGCAAATCTTACCAGCGCTCACTTCCTTTGTTTTGCTCTCCTCAGCAGCAGCTCTGCTTAAGAGCACATGCAGAGTCAAAAGGGCTGACCCTGAAAGAGCTCAGAGCTTTTAAAGGCTAGTGTGGCTCCGCCCCTATGAGTCACAGTTCAGGGAAGGGCCTGGTGTGGCTCTGCCCCCTGCTTCTGGAAGCTTCAAACTGCTTCCTCTGTTTGAACAGAGGTGGCTCTCAGCAGTTGAAATTATCAATTTAAATTAGTGGAAGCCTCTAAAGCAGCTCTACTCCAACTGCAAAACTTACCAGCGCTCACTTCCTTTGTTTTGCTCTCCTCAGCAGCAGCTCTGCTTAAGAGCACATGCAGAGTCAAAAGGGCTGACCCTGAAAGAGCTCAGAGCTTTTAAAGGCTAGTGTGGCTCCGCCCCTATGAGTCACAGTTCAGGGAAGGGCCTGGTGTGGCTCTGCCCCCTGCTTCTGGAAGCTTCAAACAGCTTCCTCTGTTTGAACAGAGGTGGCTTTCAGCAGTTGAATTTATCAATTTAAATTAGTGGAAGCCTCTAAAGCAGCTCTACTCCAACTGCAAAACTTACCAGCGCTCACTTCCTTTGTTTTGCTCTCCTCAGCAGCAGCTCTGCTTAAGAGCACATGCAGAGTCAAAAGGGCTGACCCTGAAAGAGCTCAGAGCTTTTAAAGGCTAGTGTGGCTCCGCCCCTATGAGTCACAGTTCAGGGAAGGGCCTGGTGTGGCTCTGCCCCCTGCTTCTGGAAGCTTCAAACTGCTTCCTCTGTTTGAACAGAGGTGGCTCTCAGCAGTTGAAATTATCAATTTAAATTAGTGGAAGCCTCTAAAGCAGCTCTACTCCAACTGCAAAACTTACCAGCGCTCACTTCCTTTGTTTTGCTCTCCTCAGCAGCAGCTCTGCTTAAGAGCACATGCAGAGTCAAAAGGGCTGACCCTGAAAGAGCTCAGAGCTTTTAAAGGCTAGTGTGGCTCCGCCCCTATGAGTCACAGTTCAGGGAAGGGCCTGGTGTGGCTCTGCCCCCTGCTTCTGGAAGCTTCAAACTGCTTCCTCTGTTTGAACAGAGGTGGCTCTCAGCAGCTGAAATTATCAATTTAAATTAGTGGAAGCCTCTAAAGCAGCTCTACTCCAACTGCAAAACTTACCAGCGCTCACTTCCTTTGTTTTGCTCTCCTCAGCAGCAGCTCTGCTTAAGAGCACATGCAGAGTCAAAAGGGCTGACCCTGAAAGAGCTCAGAGCTTTTAAAGGCTAGTGTGGCTCTGCCCCTATGAGTCACAGTTCAGGGAAGGGCCTGGTGTGGCTCTGCCCCCTGCTTCTGGAAGCTTCAAACTGCTTCCTCTGTTTGAACAGAGGTGGCTCTCAGCAGTTGAAATTATCAATTTAAATTAGTGGAAGCCTCTAAAGCAGCTCTACTCCAACTGCAAAACTTACCAGCGCTCACTTCCTTTGTTTTGCTCTCCTCAGCAGCAGCTCTGCTTAAGAGCACATGCAGAGTCAAAAGGGCTGACCCTGAAAGAGCTCAGAGCATTTAAAGGCTAGTGTGGCTCCGCCCCTATGAGTCACAGTTCAGGGAAGGGCCTGGTGTGGCTCTGCCCCCTGCTTCTGGAAGCTTCAAACTGCTTCCTCTGTTTGAACAGAGGTGGCTCTCAGCAGTTGAAATTATCAATTTAAATTAGTGGAAGCCTCTAAAGCAGCTCTACTCCAACTGCAAAACTTACCAGCGCTCACTTCCTTTGTTTTGCTCTCCTCAGCAGCAGCTCTGCTTAAGAGCACATGCAGAGTCAAAAGGGCTGACCCTGAAAGAGCTCAGAGCTTTTAAAGGCTAGTGTGGCTCCGCCCCTATGAGTCACAGTTCAGGGAAGGGCCTGGTGTGGCTCTGCCCCCTGCTTCTGGAAGCTTCAAACTGCTTCCTCTGTTTGAACAGAGGTGGCTCTCAGCAGCTGAAATTATCAATTTAAATTAGTGGAAGCCTCTAAAGCAGCTCTACTCCAACTGCAAAACTTACCAGCGCTCACTTCCTTTGTTTTGCTCTCCTCAGCAGCAGCTCTGCTTAAGAGCACATGCAGAGTCAAAAGGGCTGACCCTGAAAGAGCTCAGAGCTTTTAAAGGCTAGTGTGGCTCCGCCCCTATGAGTCACAGTTCAGGGAAGGGCCTGGTGTGGCTCTGCCCCCTGCTTCTGGAAGCTTCAAACTGCTTCCTCTGTTTGAACAGAGGTGGCTCTCAGCAGTTGAAATTATCAATTTAAATTAGTGGAAGCCTCTAAAGCAGCTCTACTCCAACTGCAAAACTTACCAGCGCTCACTTCCTTTGTTTTGCTCTCCTCAGCAGCAGCTCTGCTTAAGAGCACATGCAGAGTCAAAAGGGCTGACCCTGAAAGAGCTCAGAGCTTTTAAAGGCTAGTGTGGCTCCGCCCCTATGAGTCACAGTTCAGGGAAGGGCCTGGTGTGGCTCTGCCCCCTGCTTCTGGAAGCTTCAAACTGCTTCCTCTGTTTGAACAGAGGTGGCTCTCAGCAGCTGAAATTATCAATTTAAATTAGTGGAAGCCTCTAAAGCAGCTCTACTCCAACTGCAAAACTTACCAGTGCTCACTTCCTTTGTTTTGCTCTCCTCAGCAGCAGCTCTGCTTAAGAGCACATGCAGAGTCAAAAGGGCTGACCCTGAAAGAGCTCAGAGCTTTTAAAGGCTAGTGTGGCTCCGCCCCTATGAGTCACAGTTCAGGGAAGGGCCTGGTGTGGCTCTGCCCCCTGCTTCTGGAAGCTTCAAACTGCTTCCTCTGTTTGAACAGAGGTGGCTCTCAGCAGTTGAAATCATCAATTTAAATTAGTGGAAGCCTGTAAAGCAGCTCTACTCCAACTGCAAAACTTACCAGCGATCACTTCCTTTGTTTTGCTCTCCTCAGCAGCAGCTCTGCTTAAGAGCACATGCAGAGTCAAAAGGGCTGACCCTGAAAGAGCTCAGATCTTTTAAAGGCTAGTGTGGCTCCGCCTCTATGAGTCACAGTTCAGGGAAGGGCCTGGTGTGGCTCTGCCCCCTGCTTCTGGAAGTTTCAAACTGCTTCCTCTGTTTGAACAGAGGTGGCTCTCAGCAGTTGAAATTATCAATTTAAATTAGTGGAAGCCTCTAAAGCAGCTCTACTCCAACTGCAAAACTTACCAGCGCTCACTTCCTTTGTTTTGCTCTCCTCAGCAGCAGCTCTGCTTAAGAGCACATGCAGAGTCAAAAGGGCTGACCCTGAAAGAGCTCAGAGCATTTAAAGGCTAGTGTGGCTCCGCCCCTATGAGTCACAGTTCAGGGAAGGGCCTGGTGTGGCTCTGCCCCCTGCTTCTGGAAGCTTCAAACTGCTTCCTCTGTTTGAACAGAGGTGGCTCTCAGCAGTTGAAATTATCAATTTAAATTAGTGGAAGCCTCTAAAGCAGCTCTACTCCAACTGCAAAACTTACCAGCGCTCACTTCCTTTGTTTTGCTCTCCTCAGCAGCAGCTCTGCTTAAGAGCACATGCAGAGTCAAAAGGGCTGACCCTGAAAGAGCTCAGAGCTTTTAAAGGCTAGTGTGGCTCCGCCCCTATGAGTCACAGTTCAGGGAAGGGCCTGGTGTGGCTCTGCCCCCTGCTTCTGGAAGCTTCAAACTGCTTCCTCTGTTTGAACAGAGGTGCCTCTCAGCAGCTGAAATTATCAATTTAAATTAGTGGAAGCCTCTAAAGCAGCTCTACTCCAACTGCAAATCTTACCAGCGCTCACTTCCTTTGTTTTGCTCTCCTCAGCAGCAGCTCTGCTTAAGAGCACATGCAGAGTCAAAAGGGCTGACCCTGAAAGAGCTCAGAGCTTTTAAAGGCTAGTGTGGCTCCGCCCCTATGAGTCACAGTTCAGGGAAGGGCCTGGTGTGGCTCTGCCCCCTGCTTCTGGAAGCTTCAAACTGCTTCCTCTGTTTGAACAGAGGTGGCTCTCAGCAGTTGAAATTATCAATTTAAATTAGTGGAAGCCTCTAAAGCAGCTCTACTCCAACTGCAAAACTTACCAGCGCTCACTTCCTTTGTTTTGCTCTCCTCAGCAGCAGCTCTGCTTAAGAGCACATGCAGAGTCAAAAGGGCTGACCCTGAAAGAGCTCAGAGCTTTTAAAGGCTAGTGTGGCTCCGCCCCTATGAGTCACAGTTCAGGGAAGGGCCTGGTGTGGCTCTGCCCCCTGCTTCTGGAAGCTTCAAACTGCTTCCTCTGTTTGAACAGAGGTGGCTTTCAGCAGTTGAATTTATCAATTTAAATTAGTGGAAGCCTCTAAAGCAGCTCTACTCCAACTGCAAAACTTACCAGCGCTCACTTCCTTTGTTTTGCTCTCCTCAGCAGCAGCTCTGCTTAAGAGCACATGCAGAGTCAAAAGGGCTGACCCTGAAAGAGCTCAGAGCTTTTAAAGGCTAGTGTGGCTCCGCCCCTATGAGTCACAGTTCAGGGAAGGGCCTGGTGTGGCTCTGCCCCCTGCTTCTGGAAGCTTCAAACTGCTTCCTCTGTTTGAACAGAGGTGGCTCTCAGCAGTTGAAATTATCAATTTAAATTAGTGGAAGCCTCTAAAGCAGCTCTACTCCAACTGCAAAACTTACCAGCGCTCACTTCCTTTGTTTTGCTCTCCTCAGCAGCAGCTCTGCTTAAGAGCACATGCAGAGTCAAAAGGGCTGACCCTGAAAGAGCTCAGAGCTTTTAAAGGCTAGTGTGGCTCCGCCCCTATGAGTCACAGTTCAGGGAAGGGCCTGGTGTGGCTCTGCCCCCTGCTTCTGGAAGCTTCAAACTGCTTCCTCTGTTTGAACAGAGGTGGCTCTCAGCAGCTGAAATTATCAATTTAAATTAGTGGAAGCCTCTAAAGCAGCTCTACTCCAACTGCAAAACTTACCAGTGCTCACTTCCTTTGTTTTGCTCTCCTCAGCAGCAGCTCTGCTTAAGAGCACATGCAGAGTCAAAAGGGCTGACCCTGAAAGAGCTCAGAGCTTTTAAAGGCTAGTGTGGCTCCGCCCCTATGAGTCACAGTTCAGGGAAGGGCCTGGTGTGGCTCTGCCCCCTGCTTCTGGAAGCTTCAAACTGCTTCCTCTGTTTGAACAGAGGTGGCTCTCAGCAGTTGAAATTATCAATTTAAAGTAGTGGAAGCCTCTAAAGCAGCTCTACTCCAACTGCAAAACTTACCAGCGCTCACTTCCTTTGTTTTGCTCTCCTCAGCAGCAGCTCTGCTTAAGAGCACATGCAGAGTCAAAAGGGCTGACCCTGAAAGAGCTCAGAGCATTTAAAGGCTAGTGTGGCTCCGCCCCTATGAGTCACAGTTCAGGGAAGGGCCTGGTGTGGCTCTGCCCCCTGCTTCTGGAAGCTTCAAACTGCTTCCTCTGTTTGAACAGAGGTGGCTCTCAGCAGTTGAAATTATCAATTTAAATTAGTGGAAGCCTCTAAAGCAGCTCTACTCCAACTGCAAAACTTACCAGCGCTCACTTCCTTTGTTTTGCTCTCCTCAGCAGCAGCTCTGCTTAAGAGCACATGCAGAGTCAAAAGGGCTGACCCTGAAAGAGCTCAGAGCTTTTAAAGGCTAGTGTGGCTCCGCCCCTATGAGTCACAGTTCAGGGAAGGGCCTGGTGTGGCTCTGCCCCCTGCTTCTGGAAGCTTCAAACTGCTTCCTCTGTTTGAACAGAGGTGGCTCTCAGCAGCTGAAATTATCAATTTAAATTAGTGGAAGCCTCTAAAGCAGCTCTACTCCAACTGCAAAACTTACCAGCGCTCACTTCCTTTGTTTTGCTCTCCTCAGCAGCAGCTCTGCTTAAGAGCACATGCAGAGTCAAAAGGGCTGACCCTGAAAGAGCTCAGAGCTTTTAAAGGCTAGTGTGGCTCCGCCCCTATGAGTCACAGTTCAGGGAAGGGCCTGGTGTGGCTCTGCCCCCTGCTTCTGGAAGCTTCAAACTGCTTCCTCTGTTTGAACAGAGGTGGCTCTCAGCAGTTGAAATTATCAATTTAAATTAGTGGAAGCCTCTAAAGCAGCTCTACTCCAACTGCAAAACTTACCAGCGCTCACTTCCTTTGTTTTGCTCTCCTCAGCAGCAGCTCTGCTTAAGAGCACATGCAGAGTCAAAAGGGCTGACCCTGAAAGAGCTCAGAGCTTTTAAAGGCTAGTGTGGCTCCGCCCCTATGAGTCACAGTTCAGGGAAGGGCCTGGTGTGGCTCTGCCCCCTGCTTCTGGAAGCTTCAAACTGCTTCCTCTGTTTGAACAGAGGTGGCTCTCAGCAGCTGAAATTATCAATTTAAATTAGTGGAAGCCTCTAAAGCAGCTCTACTCCAACTGCAAAACTTACCAGTGCTCACTTCCTTTGTTTTGCTCTCCTCAGCAGCAGCTCTGCTTAAGAGCACATGCAGAGTCAAAAGGGCTGACCCTGAAAGAGCTCAGAGCTTTTAAAGGCTAGTGTGGCTCCGCCCCTATGAGTCACAGTTCAGGGAAGGGCCTGGTGTGGCTCTGCCCCCTGCTTCTGGAAGCTTCAAACTGCTTCCTCTGTTTGAACAGAGGTGGCTCTCAGCAGTTGAAATCATCAATTTAAATTAGTGGAAGCCTCTAAAGCAGCTCTACTCCAACTGCAAAACTTACCAGCGATCACTTCCTTTGTTTTGCTCTCCTCAGCAGCAGCTCTGCTTAAGAGCACATGCAGAGTCAAAAGGGCTGACCCTGAAAGAGCTCAGATCTTTTAAAGGCTAGTGTGGCTCCGCCTCTATGAGTCACAGTTCAGGGAAGGGCCTGGTGTGGCTCTGCCCCCTGCTTCTGGAAGTTTCAAACTGCTTCCTCTGTTTGAACAGAGGTGGCTCTCAGCAGTTGAAATTATCAATTTAAATTAGTGGAAGCCTCTAAAGCAGCTCTACTCCAACTGCAAAACTTACCAGCGCTCACTTCCTTTGTTTTGCTCTCCTCAGCAGCAGCTCTGCTTAAGAGCACATGCAGAGTCAAAAGGGCTGACCCTGAAAGAGCTCAGAGCTTTTAAAGGCTAGTGTGGCTCCGCCCCTATGAGTCACAGTTCAGGGAAGGGCCTGGTGTGGCTCTGCCCCTGCTTCTGGAAGCTTCAAACTGCTTCCTCTGTTTGAACAGAGGTGGCTCTCAGCAGCTGAAATTATCAATTTAAATTAGTGGAAGCCTCTAAAGCAGCTCTACTCCAACTGCAAAACTTACCAGCGCTCACTTCCTTTGTTTTGCTCTCCTCAGCAGCAGCTCTGCTTAAGAGCACATGCAGAGTCAAAAGGGCTGACCCTGAAAGAGCTCAGAGCTTTTAAAGGCTAGTGTGGCTCCGCCCCTATGAGTCACAGTTCAGGGAAGGGCCTGGTGTGGCTCTGCCCCCTGCTTCTGGAAGCTTCAAACTGCTTCCTCTGTTTGAACAGAGGTGCCTCTCAGCAGCTGAAATTATCAATTTAAATTAGTGGAAGCCTCTAAAGCAGCTCTACTCCAACTGCAAAACTTACCAGCGCTCACTTCCTTTGTTTTGCTCTCCTCAGCAGCAGCTCTGCTTAAGAGCACATGCAGAGTCAAAAGGGCTGACCCTGAAAGAGCTCAGAGCTTTTAAAGGCTAGTGTGGCTCCGCCCCTATGAGTCACAGTTCAGGGAAGGGCCTGGTGTGGCTCTGCCCCCTGCTTCTGGAAGCTTCAAACTGCTTCCTCTGTTTGAACAGAGGTGGCTCTCAGCAGTTGAAATTATCAATTTAAATTAGTGGAAGCCTCTAAAGCAGCTCTACTCCAACTGCAAAACTTACCAGCGCTCACTTCCTTTGTTTTGCTCTCCTCAGCAGCAGCTCTGCTTAAGAGCACATGCAGAGTCAAAAGGGCTGACCCTGAAAGAGCTCAGAGCTTTTAAAGGCTAGTGTGGCTCCGCCCCTATGAGTCACAGTTCAGGGAAGGGCCTGGTGTGGCTCTGCCCCCTGCTTCTGGAAGCTTCAAACTGCTTCCTCTGTTTGAACAGAGGTGGCTCTCAGCAGTTGAAATTATCAATTTAAATTAGTGGAAGCCTCTAAAGCAGCTCTACTCCAACTGCAAAACTTACCAGTGCTCACTTCCTTTGTTTTGCTCTCCTCAGCAGCAGCTCTGCTTAAGAGCACATGCAGAGTCAAAAGGGCTGACCCTGAAAGAGCTCAGAGCTTTTAAAGGCTAGTGTGGCTCCGCCCCTATGAGTCACAGTTCAGGGAAGGGCCTGGTGTGGCTCTGCCCCCTGCTTCTGGAAGCTTCAAACTGCTTCCTCTGTTTGAACAGAGGTGGCTCTCAACAGCTGAAATTATCAATTTAAATTAGTGGAAGCCTCTAAAGCAGCTCTACTCCAACTGCAAAACTTACCAGCGCTCACTTCCTTTGTTTTGCTCTCCTCAGCAGCAGCTCTGCTTAAGAGCACATGCAGAGTCAAAAGGGCTGACCCTGAAAGAGCTCAGAGCTTTTAAAGGCTAGTGTGGCTCCGCCCCTATGAGTCACAGTTCAGGGAAGGGCCTGGTGTGGCTCTGCCCCCTGCTTCTGGAAGCTTCAAACTGCTTCCTCTGTTTGAACAGAGGTGGCTCTCAGCAGTTGAAATTATCAATTTAAATTAGTGGAAGCCTCTAAAGCAGCTCTACTCCAACTGCAAAACTTACCAGTGCTCACTTCCTTTGTTTTGCTCTCCTCAGCAGCAGCTCTGCTTAAGAGCACATGCAGAGTCAAAAGGGCTGACCCTGAAAGAGCTCAGAGCTTTTAAAGGCTAGTGTGGCTCCGCCCCTATGAGTCACAGTTCAGGGAAGGGCCTGGTGTGGCTCTGCCCCCTGCTTCTGGAAGCTTCAAACTGCTTCCTCTGTTTGAACAGAGGTGGCTCTCAGCAGCTGAAATTATCAATTTAAATTAGTGGAAGCCTCTAAAGCAGCTCTACTCCAACTGCAAAACTTACCAGTGCTCACTTCCTTTGTTTTGCTCTCCTCAGCAGCAGCTCTGCTTAAGAGCACATGCAGAGTCAAAAGGGCTGACCCTGAAAGAGCTCAGAGCTTTTAAAGGCTAGTGTGGCTCCGCCCCTATGAGTCACAGTTCAGGGAAGGGCCTGGTGTGGCTCTGCCCCCTGCTTCTGGAAGCTTCAAACTGCTTCCTCTGTTTGAACAGAGGTGGCTCTCAGCAGTTGAAATCATCAATTTAAATTAGTGGAAGCCTCTAAAGCAGCTCTACTCCAACTGCAAAACTTACCAGCGCTCACTTCCTTTGTTTTGCTCTCCTCAGCAGCAGCTCTGCTTAAGAGCACATGCAGAGTCAAAAGGGCTGACCCTGAAAGAGCTCAGAGCTTTTAAAGGCTAGTATGGCTCCGCCCCTATGAGTCACAGTTCAGGGAAGGGCCTGGTGTGGCTCTGCCCCCTGCTTCTGGAAGCTTCAAACTGCTTCCTCTGTTTGAACAGAGGTGGCTCTCAGCAGTTGAAATTATCATTTTAAATTAGTGGAAGCCTCTAAAGCAGCTCTACTCCAACTGCAAAACTTACCAGCGCTCACTTCCTTTGTTTTGCTCTCCTCAGCAGCAGCTCTGCTTAAGAGCACATGCAGATTCAAAAGGGCTGACCCTGAAAGAGCTCAGAGCTTTTAAAGGCTAGTGTGGCTCCGCCCCTATGAGTCACAGTTCAGGGAAGGGCCTGGTGTGGCTCTGCCCCCTGCTTCTGGAAGCTTCAAACTGCTTCCTCTGTTTGAACAGAGGTGGCTCTCAGCAGCTGAAATTATCAATTTAAATTAGTGGAAGCCTCTAAAGCAGCTCTACTCCAACTACAAAACTTACCAGTGGTCACTTCCTTTGTTTTGCTCTCCTCAGCAGCAGCTCTGCTTAAGAGCACATGCAGAGTCAGAAGGGCTGACCCTGAAAGAGCTCAGAGCTTTTAAAGGCTAGTGTGGCTCCGCCCCTATGAGTCACAGTTCAGGGAAGGGCCTGGTGTGGCTCTGCCCCCTGCTTCTGGAAGCTTCAAACTGCTTCCTCTGTTTGAACAGAGGTGGCTCTCAGCAGTTGAAATTATCAATTTAAATTAGTGGAAGCCTCTAAAGCAGCTCTACTCCAACTGCAAAACTTACCAGCGCTCACTTCCTTTGTTTTGCTCTCCTCAGCAGCAGCTCTGCTTAAGAGCACATGCAGAGTCAAAATGGCTGACCCTGAAAGAGCTCAGAGCTTTTAAAGGCTAGTGTGGCTCCGCCCCTATGAGTCACAGTTCAGGGAAGGGCCTGGTGTGGCTCTGCCCCCTGCTTCTGGAAGCTTCAAACTGCTTCCTCTGTTTGAACAGAGGTGGCTCTCAGCAGCTGAAATTATCAATTTAAATTAGTGGAAGCCTCTAAAGCAGCTCTACTCCAACTGCAAAACTTACCAGCGCTCACTTCCTTTGTTTTGCTCTCCTCAGCAGCAGCTCTGCTTAAGAGCACATGCAGAGTCAAAAGGGCTGACCCTGAAAGAGCTCAGAGCTTTTAAAGGCTAGTGTGGCTCCGCCCCTATGAGTCACAGTTCAGGGAAGGGCCTGGTGTGGCTCTGCCCCCTGCTTCTGGAAGCTTCAAACTGCTTCCTCTGTTTGAACAGAGGTGGCTCTCAGCAGCTGAAATTATCAATTTAAATTAGTGGAAGCCTCTAAAGCAGCTCTACTCCAACTGCAAAACTTACCAGCACTCACTTCCTTTGTTTTGCTCTCCTCAGCAGCAGCTCTGCTTAAGAGCACATGCAGAGTCAAAAGGGCTGACCCTGAAAGAGCTCAGAGCTTTTAAAGGCTAGTGTGGCTCCGCCCCTATGAGTCACAGTTCAGGGAAGGGCCTGGTGTGGCTCTGCCCCCTGCTTCTGGAAGCTTCAAACTGCTTCCTCTGTTTGAACAGAGGTGGCTCTCAGCAGTTGAAATTATCAATTTAAATTAGTGGAAGCCTCTAAAGCAGCTCTACTCCAACTGCAAAACTTACCAGCGCTCACTTCCTTTGTTTTGCTCTCCTCAGCAGCAGCTCTGCTTAAGAGCACATGCAGAGTCAAAAGGGCTGACCCTGAAAGAGCTCAGAGCTTTTAAAGGCTAGTGTGGCTCCGCCCCTATGAGTCACAGTTCAGGGAAGGGCCTGGTGTGGCTCTGCCCCCTGCTTCTGGAAGCTTCAAACTGCTTCCTCTGTTTGAACAGAGGTGGCTCTCAGCAGTTGAAATTATCAATTTAAATTAGTGGAAGCCTCTAAAGCAGCTCTACTCCAACTGCAAAACTTACCAGCGCTCACTTCCTTTGTTTTGCTCTCCTCAGCAGCAGCTCTGCTTAAGAGCACATGCAGAGTCAAAAGGGCTGACCCTGAAAGAGCTCAGAGCTTTTAAAGGCTAGTGTGGCTCCGCCCCTATGAGTCACAGTTCAGGGAAGGGCCTGGTGTGGCCCTGCCCCCTGCTTCTGGAAGCTTCAAACTGCTTCCTCTGTTTGAACAGAGGTGGCTCTCAGCAGTTGAAATTATCAATTTAAATTAGTGGAAGCCTCTAAAGCAGCTCTACTCCAACTGCAAAACTTACCAGCGCTCACTTCCTTTGTTTTGCTCTCCTCAGCAGCAGCTCTGCTTAAGAGCACATGCAGAGTCAAAAGGGCTGACCCTGAAAGAGCTCAGAGCTTTTAAAGGCTAGTGTGGCTCCGCCCCTATGAGTCACAGTTCAGGGAAGGGCCTGGTGTGGCTCTGCCCCCTGCTTCTGGAAGCTTCAAACTGCTTCCTCTGTTTGAACAGAGGTGGCTCTCAGCAGCTGAAATTATCAATTTAAATTAGTGGAAGCCTCTAAAGCAGCTCTACTCCAACTGCAAAACTTACCAGTGCTCACTTCCTTTGTTTTGCTCTCCTCAGCAGCAGCTCTGCTTAAGAGCACATGCAGAGTCAAAAGGGCTGACCCTGAAAGAGCTCAGAGCTTTTAAAGGCTAGTGTGGCTCCGCCCCTATGAGTCACAGTTCAGGGAAGGGCCTGGTGTGGCTCTGCCCCCTGCTTCTGGAAGCTTCAAACTGCTTCCTCTGTTTGAACAGAGGTGGCTCTCAGCAGTTGAAATCATCAATTTAAATTAGTGGAAGCCTCTAAAGCAGCTCTACTCCAACTGCAAAACTTACCAGCGATCACTTCCTTTGTTTTGCTCTCCTCAGCAGCAGCTCTGCTTAAGAGCACATGCAGAGTCAAAAGGGCTGACCCTGAAAGAGCTCAGATCTTTTAAAGGCTAGTGTGGCTCCGCCTCTATGAGTCACAGTTCAGGGAAGGGCCTGGTGTGGCTCTGCCCCCTGCTTCTGGAAGTTTCAAACTGCTTCCTCTGTTTGAACAGAGGTGGCTCTCAGCAGTTGAAATTATCAATTTAAATTAGTGGAAGCCTCTAAAGCAGCTCTACTCCAACTGCAAAACTTACCAGCGCTCACTTCCTTTGTTTTGCTCTCCTCAGCAGCAGCTCTGCTTAAGAGCACATGCAGAGTCAAAAGGGCTGACCCTGAAAGAGCTCAGAGCTTTTAAAGGCTAGTGTGGCTCCGCCCCTATGAGTCACAGTTCAGGGAAGGGCCTGGTGTGGCTCTGCCCCTGCTTCTGGAAGCTTCAAACTGCTTCCTCTGTTTGAACAGAGGTGGCTCTCAGCAGCTGAAATTATCAATTTAAATTAGTGGAAGCCTCTAAAGCAGCTCTACTCCAACTGCAAAACTTACCAGCGCTCACTTCCTTTGTTTTGCTCTCCTCAGCAGCAGCTCTGCTTAAGAGCACATGCAGAGTCAAAAGGGCTGACCCTGAAAGAGCTCAGAGCTTTTAAAGGCTAGTGTGGCTCCGCCCCTATGAGTCACAGTTCAGGGAAGGGCCTGGTGTGGCTCTGCCCCCTGCTTCTGGAAGCTTCAAACTGCTTCCTCTGTTTGAACAGAGGTGCCTCTCAGCAGCTGAAATTATCAATTTAAATTAGTGGAAGCCTCTAAAGCAGCTCTACTCCAACTGCAAAACTTACCAGCGCTCACTTCCTTTGTTTTGCTCTCCTCAGCAGCAGCTCTGCTTAAGAGCACATGCAGAGTCAAAAGGGCTGACCCTGAAAGAGCTCAGAGCTTTTAAAGGCTAGTGTGGCTCCGCCCCTATGAGTCACAGTTCAGGGAAGGGCCTGGTGTGGCTCTGCCCCCTGCTTCTGGAAGCTTCAAACTGCTTCCTCTGTTTGAACAGAGGTGGCTCTCAGCAGTTGAAATTATCAATTTAAATTAGTGGAAGCCTCTAAAGCAGCTCTACTCCAACTGCAAAACTTACCAGCGCTCACTTCCTTTGTTTTGCTCTCCTCAGCAGCAGCTCTGCTTAAGAGCACATGCAGAGTCAAAAGGGCTGACCCTGAAAGAGCTCAGAGCTTTTAAAGGCTAGTGTGGCTCCGCCCCTATGAGTCACAGTTCAGGGAAGGGCCTGGTGTGGCTCTGCCCCCTGCTTCTGGAAGCTTCAAACTGCTTCCTCTGTTTGAACAGAGGTGGCTCTCAGCAGTTGAAATTATCAATTTAAATTAGTGGAAGCCTCTAAAGCAGCTCTACTCCAACTGCAAAACTTACCAGTGCTCACTTCCTTTGTTTTGCTCTCCTCAGCAGCAGCTCTGCTTAAGAGCACATGCAGAGTCAAAAGGGCTGACCCTGAAAGAGCTCAGAGCTTTTAAAGGCTAGTGTGGCTCCGCCCCTATGAGTCACAGTTCAGGGAAGGGCCTGGTGTGGCTCTGCCCCCTGCTTCTGGAAGCTTCAAACTGCTTCCTCTGTTTGAACAGAGGTGGCTCTCAACAGCTGAAATTATCAATTTAAATTAGTGGAAGCCTCTAAAGCAGCTCTACTCCAACTGCAAAACTTACCAGCGCTCACTTCCTTTGTTTTGCTCTCCTCAGCAGCAGCTCTGCTTAAGAGCACATGCAGAGTCAAAAGGGCTGACCCTGAAAGAGCTCAGAGCTTTTAAAGGCTAGTGTGGCTCCGCCCCTATGAGTCACAGTTCAGGGAAGGGCCTGGTGTGGCTCTGCCCCCTGCTTCTGGAAGCTTCAAACTGCTTCCTCTGTTTGAACAGAGGTGGCTCTCAGCAGTTGAAATTATCAATTTAAATTAGTGGAAGCCTCTAAAGCAGCTCTACTCCAACTGCAAAACTTACCAGTGCTCACTTCCTTTGTTTTGCTCTCCTCAGCAGCAGCTCTGCTTAAGAGCACATGCAGAGTCAAAAGGGCTGACCCTGAAAGAGCTCAGAGCTTTTAAAGGCTAGTGTGGCTCCGCCCCTATGAGTCACAGTTCAGGGAAGGGCCTGGTGTGGCTCTGCCCCCTGCTTCTGGAAGCTTCAAACTGCTTCCTCTGTTTGAACAGAGGTGGCTCTCAGCAGCTGAAATTATCAATTTAAATTAGTGGAAGCCTCTAAAGCAGCTCTACTCCAACTGCAAAACTTACCAGTGCTCACTTCCTTTGTTTTGCTCTCCTCAGCAGCAGCTCTGCTTAAGAGCACATGCAGAGTCAAAAGGGCTGACCCTGAAAGAGCTCAGAGCTTTTAAAGGCTAGTGTGGCTCCGCCCCTATGAGTCACAGTTCAGGGAAGGGCCTGGTGTGGCTCTGCCCCCTGCTTCTGGAAGCTTCAAACTGCTTCCTCTGTTTGAACAGAGGTGGCTCTCAGCAGTTGAAATCATCAATTTAAATTAGTGGAAGCCTCTAAAGCAGCTCTACTCCAACTGCAAAACTTACCAGCGCTCACTTCCTTTGTTTTGCTCTCCTCAGCAGCAGCTCTGCTTAAGAGCACATGCAGAGTCAAAAGGGCTGACCCTGAAAGAGCTCAGAGCTTTTAAAGGCTAGTGTGGCTCCGCCCCTATGAGTCACAGTTCAGGGAAGGGCCTGGTGTGGCTCTGCCCCCTGCTTCTGGAAGCTTCAAACTGCTTCCTCTGTTTGAACAGAGGTGGCTCTCAGCAGTTGAAATTATCAATTTAAATTAGTGGAAGCCTCTAAAGCAGCTCTACTCCAACTGCAAAACTTACCAGCGCTCACTTCCTTTGTTTTGCTCTCCTCAGCAGCAGCTCTGCTTAAGAGCACATGCAGAGTCAAAAGGGCTGACCCTGAAAGAGCTCAGAGCTTTTAAAGGCTAGTGTGGCTCCGCCCCTATGAGTCACAGTTCAGGGAAGGGCCTGGTGTGGCTCTGCCCCCTGCTTCTGGAAGCTTCAAACTGCTTCCTCTGTTTGAACAGAGGTGGCTCTCAGCAGCTGAAATTATCAATTTAAATTAGTGGAAGCCTCTAAAGCAGCTCTACTCCAACTACAAAACTTACCAGTGGTCACTTCCTTTGTTTTGCTCTCCTCAGCAGCAGCTCTGCTTAAGAGCACATGCAGAGTCAGAAGGGCTGACCCTGAAAGAGCTCAGAGCTTTTAAAGGCTAGTGTGGCTCCGCCCCTATGAGTCACAGTTCAGGGAAGGGCCTGGTGTGGCTCTGCCCCCTGCTTCTGGAAGCTTCAAACTGCTTCCTCTGTTTGAACAGAGGTGGCTCTCAGCAGTTGAAATTATCAATTTAAATTAGTGGAAGCCTCTAAAGCAGCTCTACTCCAACTGCAAAACTTACCAGCGCTCACTTCCTTTGTTTTGCTCTCCTCAGCAGCAGCTCTGCTTAAGAGCACATGCAGAGTCAAAATGGCTGACCCTGAAAGAGCTCAGAGCTTTTAAAGGCTAGTGTGGCTCCGCCCCTATGAGTCACAGTTCAGGGAAGGGCCTGGTGTGGCTCTGCCCCCTGCTTCTGGAAGCTTCAAACTGCTTCCTCTGTTTGAACAGAGGTGGCTCTCAGCAGCTGAAATTATCAATTTAAATTAGTGGAAGCCTCTAAAGCAGCTCTACTCCAACTGCAAAACTTACCAGCGCTCACTTCCTTTGTTTTGCTCTCCTCAGCAGCAGCTCTGCTTAAGAGCACATGCAGAGTCAAAAGGGCTGACCCTGAAAGAGCTCAGAGCTTTTAAAGGCTAGTGTGGCTCCGCCCCTATGAGTCACAGTTCAGGGAAGGGCCTGGTGTGGCTCTGCCCCCTGCTTCTGGAAGCTTCAAACTGCTTCCTCTGTTTGAACAGAGGTGGCTCTCAGCAGCTGAAATTATCAATTTAAATTAGTGGAAGCCTCTAAAGCAGCTCTACTCCAACTGCAAAACTTACCAGCGCTCACTTCCTTTGTTTTGCGCTCCTCAGCAGCAGCTCTGCTTAAGAGCACATGCAGAGTCAAAAGGGCTGACCCTGAAAGAGCTCAGAGCTTTTAAAGGCTAGTGTGGCTCCGCCCCTATGAGTCACAGTTCAGGGAAGGGCCTGGTGTGGCTCTGCCCCCTGCTTCTGGAAGCTTCAAACTGCTTCCTCTGTTTGAACAGAGGTGGCTCTCAGCAGTTGAAATTATCAATTTAAATTAGTGGAAGCCTCTAAAGCAGCTCTACTCCAACTGCAAAACTTACCAGCGCTCACTTCCTTTGTTTTGCTCTCCTCAGCAGCAGCTCTGCTTTAGAGCACATGCAGAGTCAAAAGGGCTGACCCTGAAAGAGCTCAGAGCTTTTAAAGGCTAGTGTGGCTCCGCCCCTATGAGTCACAGTTCAGGGAAGGGCCTGGTGTGGCTCTGCCCCCTGCTTCTGGAAGCTTCAAACTGCTTCCTCTGTTTGAACAGAGGTGGCTCTCAGCAGCTGAAATTATCAATTTAAATTAGTGGAAGCCTCTAAAGCAGCTCTACTCCAACTGCAAAACTTACCAGTGCTCACTTCCTTTGTTTTGCTCTCCTCAGCAGCAGCTCTGCTTAAGAGCACATGCAGAGTCAAAAGGGCTGACCCTGAAAGAGCTCAGAGCTTTTAAAGGCTAGTGTGGCTCCGCCCCTATGAGTCACAGTTCAGGGAAGGGCCTGGTGTGGCTCTGCCCCCTGCTTCTGGAAGCTTCAAACTGCTTCCTCTGTTTGAACAGAGGTGGCTCTCAGCAGTTGAAATTATCAATTTAAATTAGTGGAAGCCTCTAAAGCAGCTCTACTCCAACTGCAAAACTTACCAGCGCTCACTTCCTTTGTTTTGCTCTCCTCAGCAGCAGCTCTGCTTAAGAGCACATGCAGAGTCAAAAGGGCTGACCCTGAAAGAGCTCAGAGCTTTTAAAGGCTAGTGTGGCTCCGCCCCTATGAGTCACAGTTCAGGGAAGGGCCTGGTGTGGCTCTGCCCCCTGCTTCTGGAAGCTTCAAACTGCTTCCTCTGTTTGAACAGAGGTGGCTCTCAGCAGCTGAAATTATCAATTTAAATTAGTGGAAGCCTCTAAAGCAGCTCTACTCCAACTGCAAAACTTACCAGCGCTCACTTCCTTTGTTTTGCTCTCCTCAGCAGCAGCTCTGCTTAAGAGCACATGCAGAGTCAAAAGGGCTGACCCTGAAAGAGCTCAGAGCTTTTAAAGGCTAGTGTGGCTCCGCCCCTATGAGTCACAGTTCAGGGAAGGGCCTGGTGTGGCTCTGCCCCCTGCTTCTGGAAGCTTCAAACTGCTTCCTCTGTTTGAACAGAGATGGCTCTCAGCAGTTGAAATTATCAATTTAAATTAGTGGAAGCCTCTAAAGCAGCTCTACTCCAACTGCAAAACTTACCAGCGCTCACTTCCTTTGTTTTGCTCTCCTCAGCAGCAGCTCTGCTTAAGAGCACATGCAGAGTCAAAAGGGCTGACCCTGAAAGAGCTCAGAGCTTTTAAAGGCTAGTGTGGCTCCGCCCCTATGAGTCACAGTTCAGGGAAGGGCCTGGTGTGGCTCTGCCCCCTGCTTCTGGAAGCTTCAAACTGCTTCCTCTGTTTGAACAGAGGTGGCTCTCAGCAGCTGAAATTATCAATTTAAATTAGTGGAAGCCTCTAAAGCAGCTCTACTCCAACTGCAAAACTTACCAGTGCTCACTTCCTTTGTTTTGCTCTCCTCAGCAGCAGCTCTGCTTAAGAGCACATGCAGAGTCAAAAGGGCTGACCCTGAAAGAGCTCAGAGCTTTTAAAGGCTAGTGTGGCTCCGCCCCTATGAGTCACAGTTCAGGGAAGGGCCTGGTGTGGCTCTGCCCCCTGCTTCTGGAAGCTTCAAACTGCTTCCTCTGTTTGAACAGAGGTGGCTCTCAGCAGCTGAAATTATCAATTTAAATTAGTGGAAGCCTCTAAAGCAGCTCTACTCCAACTGCAAAACTTACCAGTGCTCACTTCCTTTGTTTTGCTCTCCTCAGCAGCAGCTCTGCTTAAGAGCACATGCAGAGTCAAAAGGGCTGACCCTGAAAGAGCTCAGAGCTTTTAAAGGCTAGTGTGGCTCCGCCCCTATGAGTCACAGTTCAGGGAAGGGCCTGGTGTGGCTCTGCCCCCTGCTTCTGGAAGCTTCAAACTGCTTCCTCTGTTTGAACAGAGGTGGCTCTCAGCAGTTGAAATTATCAATTTAAATTAGTGGAAGCCTCTAAAGCAGCTCTACTCCAACTGCAAAACTTACCAGTGCTCACTTCCTTTGTTTTGCTCTCCTCAGCAGCAGCTCTGCTTAAGAGCACATGCAGAGTCAAAAGGGCTGACCCTGAAAGAGCTCAGAGCTTTTAAAGGCTAGTGTGGCTCCGCCCCTATGAGTCACAGTTCAGGGAAGGGCCTGGTATGGCTCTGCCCCCTGCTTCTGGAAGCTTCAAACTGCTTCCTCTGTTTGAACAGAGGTGGCTCTCAGCAGCTGAAATTATCAATTTAAATTAGTGGAAGCCTCTAAAGCAGCTCTACTCCAACTGCAAAACTTACCAGCGCTCACTTCCTTTGTTTTGCTCTCCTCAGCAGCAGCTCTGCTTAAGAGCACATGCAGAGTCAAAAGGGCTGACCCTGAAAGAGCTCAGAGCTTTTAAAGGCTAGTGTGGCTCCGCCCCTATGAGTCACAGTTCAGGGAAGGGCCTGGTGTGGCTCTGCCCCCTGCTTCTGGAAGCTTCAAACTGCTTCCTCTGTGTGGCCCTGTTTGATTTTTCTCCCACCCATGGCCAGGATATGTTCTCCTAGTGAGGGTAGCATCAAAGGGGGCAAATGTGTGAGTAATATGCAATCATGTGTACAAGAATTCATATAACCCTTGAAAAGCCCATTTGAGCATGGTACAAAGGCATGAAGTACGAAAATAATACAAGCAAATGGCAGTAAAACATAGACATTCATCTGTTTTCCTTGAGCTTCTGTGGTGAAACTCTTTGAGATATTTATGAATTATCCTTTTGGTGTGAATTTTAACTCAAAATGTCCATAGAAGGTGACAGTCCATTTTAGGCAAAATAATGTGTTCACTGAAAGCATTGTTCATGGAAGTAGCATTGCATGTCATTGTGTGTGCAAAATGTCCATTCCCAAATCCACCCCCCTTGAGGTAAAAAGAAAGCATGCCAAAATTATCTTAGGAGTGGAAAAATTATGGACAGCTGATGTCATCTTTAGGCAATTTCTGCGCCTGATGCGCTTGGCATCTCGAGTTGGTGGTTTTGGCTGGGCTTCCAGGGATTGACCTGCATTGGAGAGAGAAAGACTAAGCTGTGAACACAGCCTTGAGAAAGTTAGTTTTGCAATTATATGGCTGAGGATTAGGAGGCTACTCCCCCCTTTCACTTTACTGAAAGAAAAGACAGTGTGGGTTAATTCATTCCGCACTTGCTGGATTTTGCCTGGTATGCAGAATTTCCTGATTCCTGCTAGGAAGCAAGAATGTTAGATGTCTTGAAAGCTATGAGTGTTGGGAAAACCAGTTTTTATTGACTATCTGTTCTTTTTATGCAGTGTCTCTTTGGCGAACGTTTTAAAAGCAAGGTTCGCTTGCTGGCAGCTCAGCTTATCTGTGCTGATAGCAGCATTTTCCAAGCCTGTGAGAAGTCTGTGTGTGTTTCTCTCATCAGTGAATGCTGCCTTGCTCCGGGGGTATCATTCCCTGTAACTAGCTGAGGTGAGACCAGTCTGGGTCCCTTGGCAAGCCTTGGCTCGTGGTGTGCTGGGCAGTGTGCCAGGGTTCCCTTGGGCAAATTTCCTATGGAGGCCCCCCTCCGTGTTCCTGCCCGTAGCATGTGCGAGTGTGCATTTCCTTGTGTTTGTGACACTGGCAGGTTAAGCTGCCTTGCTAATGCTTGGGCATTCCGTTGGAGGAGCGCATGACTTTTGGATTGGTGTTGTGAAGACGCCTGAGACTTATTTCTGGTGCATTTCTTTAGAGGCTGGATCAGCCCTGAAATGTTGTGAATGACTGTGACTACCAACTACCAACTCCTGCTGCAGAAGAAGGATTTGGTACAAACACCCATTCCACTATTCCCCCCCCCCCCGCTGGATCCCATGAGAGGGTTCAGCGAAAAAGGGTACCAGTTCCAATCATGTACAGGTTTGGGACGGGCATATGGCCCTTGGCTAAATCTATCTACCCAGCGACAGCTGAGAAGATGGCTTACTGCCTGCAATGCTTGCTTAGCCTTATTTTGGCATGTGCCTTGGCTAACAGAAAATAAGGGTGGCCTTGAGAGGTTTGTGTCTAATTAGAATTATGACCTTGTCTAATCAGTGTTCCCTAAAATTTGCTAGAGCTGTACTGGCTAGACTGAATCCTTAATATTTTTCTTGGGCAGCTCTGGTGCTGCAAAAGATCGAGGCAGCTGAAATTCCAAAGAAGGTTCAGTGCTCTGCACTCTCTCAGGAACTAAGCTTAATCTTCCCCCTCCCTTTGTGCTCTGAAGGTTGCGAAATGTGTAATACTCGAAATAGCGAGGAGAAAAAAGGTTAGTGGTTAACTCTTATCACTCTTATCAGATAATTAAAACCACTTGGTGGGGTACCTCTTCTGTGGAGAGATCCTATCAATGGAAGGGTTAATTAGCCAAGGAAGCTGTGAAGAAAATACCATATCTTTTGGAATGTAGTTCCAGGCATGTTAAGACTGCAAATATAATTTTCCATAAAAACGTGGCACTTTGGAGAGAAGTTTGTAAGAATTAAGGCATTAGTCATTTTGGTGTATGCAAACCAAGACACAGGACACAGCCTCGGGCTGGGTTAACTCAGGTTTATTGCATCGTGGACAGAGGGAACATGAGGTAATGGCGGATCGATAGCTCTTTATATACAGCAGTAGTACATTTGAACGTGGTGCCATGGTAGCCCATTGGCTACTGTCTGCGTGACGTCATTGCGGGTCACGCCCTTCTTGTCCAGGTGTAGGTGGTGGCGGGAAAGCTTCCCGCGCTGTTGCCTTTGATGAGTTCGGACCAAGAGAGCTTGGACGCTCGCTGCTGCCAGCTGGTGGTCATTAGCTTGCGTCCTATTACAGGGTTTATATGATACAGCTGAAGGTTACATAGTTGCTATAGGCAAGGTTACATTGGCTCAGATACATTGTAATCCATGTGGAAGGTAAAACCATCAGAACACAACACCCCTCCCCCCTAGGACGAGACAAAGTCTCGAGCCCACTCTTAAACACACTCCCCCCCCCTCAGGAGACAAAGTCTCTCAGCCAAGATGGCTTGTTTCGAACACGCTGGGGTCTCGATGCGGGCTGCCTCTCCCCGGGTTTGCTACCTTCTCTTTGTCCCCTGGTTTCCTGTCCTGTAATTGGAGAGGGAGACTCGTTAGTGGCTTGCCGCGGCTCCGTGGCGTTGTTGGGAGGTGTGCTCTTTCTTAGGGAGGAACCGGGGGCACTGGGGGCTAACGAAAAACCCCTCTTCTCGCTTGGATGGGTGGGGGAACACTCCTGAAAACCCCCCCGGCTCGCAAAATCCAAATCAAAATTCCAATCGGGGGCAGCGGTCGCGAACTCCTCTCCCCCTTCCCCGGCCCCTGATAGGACTGGCATATCAAAAGGGTATGAGTCGGGGCCGCTGCTTCTGCCTTCCCCCCTTGCTTGGGACTGTTGTCCACTGCTGTCTCCCCCTTGGGTTAAGCGGGTGGGGGAGAACCCTAACGCTGAATCCTGTTGCTGAGCCCCACAGACTGGCCCACTCACTCGGTGCCTCAGTTGGTCTGCGTGCCTCCTCCAGAGGAGGCCGGAGTTAGTCTCGACCCGGTACGACACAGGCCCCGTCTGTTCTACAACCGTCCCTGGTACCCAGGCTGGCCCTGCGCTGGAATAGTTCCTGCAGTGAACAGGGTCACCGGCGGCGAAACCTTTCGAGACTGCCAACCCTATGTTTTTCCCTTTATCCTCGACTCTCGTCGGGTCTAGCCTGGACAGGATCGTGGTCAGCTTTCGCCGCATCAAGAGCTCCGCCGGCGAGTAACCTGACGCTAAGGGGGTCACCCTATACGCTAAGAGGAACTGGCATACTTGGTGATTCAGGTCCCCCGGGCCCATGCGCCGCAGCGCCTCCTTTGTTGTACGCACCAGCCATTCCACTTGGCCATTCGTGGCCGGGTGAAACGGTGCGGATGTGACATGCCGAATGGCGTTTGCCTCCATGAATGCTCCGAACTCAGCGGAGGTGAAGCAACTAGCGTTATCGCTGACTAAAGTGTCGGGTAAACCGAATGTGGAAAAGACTCTCCTTAGCCGACTAATTGTCGTGGCGGAGGACGTGCTCTTTACTGGGATAACCTCCAGCCACTTGGAGAACGCATCCACCACCAGGAGAAACATGGTTCCTCGGAATGGGCCAGCGAAATCTACGTGCACTCTGGACCATGGCCCCCTTGCTGTGTCCCATTCCCTATGCGGAAGACGGGCCGCCTCAGGTCGGGATCCCTGGCATGCCTCGCAAGTGCCGACCATGTGCTCAATGTCCGCGTCCAGCTGTGGCCACCAGAAGTAACTCCGGGCCAGCGCCTTTGAACGAACTATGCCCGGGTGGCTGACGTGCAGCAGTTCGAGCACCCTCGGCCGCAGGGGCGTAGGGACCACCACCCGTTGGCCCCACAAAAGGCACCCCCTCTCTAGGGACAACTCTAGCTTTTTCCGAAAGAATGGGTCGAACTCTGTACTCGGGGACGATGCCGGCCACCCCTTCTGTACCCATGAACTAACTTTCTCCAGCGTTCTGTCCTTGCCTGTCGCCCTAGCAATGTCGGCTGGTACTATTGGGGGTGCGTCTAAAACCTCAATTAGCAACACCTGGCGGTCTCTTTCTGCTCTCGCCTTTTGGTCGTCCGACAAGGGCAAAGGGGATCTCGAAAGTGCATCAGAATGGCTGATCTCCTTTCCGGGCCGGTACTCCAACTCATGTTGGTATGCGTTGAGGAAAATAGCCCATCGCAGCATTCTCGGGGACAGGATCTGCGGCGTGGGCTTGCTTGCCGTGAAAATCCCTAACAGTGGCTTGTGATCGGTCACGATTTTGAACGGGCGGCCATACAAAAAATCGTGAAATTTTTTGGTTCCCGCTACTATTGCTAACGCCTCCCTGTCGGTTTGTGCGTAATTTCGCTCCGCTTGGGACAGGGACCTTGAGTAAAACGCTACCGGGGCCTCCCTTCCGTCCTCCAACACGTGGCAAAGCACCGCCCCCACCCCTACCGGGGATGCATCACAGACTAGGACCACTGGCCGTTTGGGGTCGAAGTGCGTCAGGATTGCCTCAGATGTTAGGAGTTGCTTTAGCTCTTTGAACGCCCTCTCGTGCTCGTCACCCCACATCCATGTCTCCTCCTTTTTAAGTAACCGATGGAGCGGTTCGGCCACGGACGCCTTCCGCGGGAGGAATGTATGGTAAAAATTGAGGAGCCCCAGGAAGGACTGTAGCTCGGTTTTGGATGTTGGGCGAGGGGCCTTTTTAATGGCTGCTACTTTGGATTTAGACGGCTTAATCCCCTCGGGTGTGATCCGGAACCCTAAAAACTCGACCTCGGTTTCGAAAAAAACACATTTGTCCTTCCTCAATCTCAGCCCCGCTTTCTCGAACACGGTCAGTACTTTGTCCAACCTCTTTGCCAGTTCAGCCTCACTCCCCCCTGTTATCAACACGTCATCAAAATAAGGCAACACCCCCTCCAATCCCTTCAGGAGGCGTTCCACAAGCGACTGAAAAAGGCCGGGTGCCGAGTTCACGCCAAACTGTAACCGCGACACCTGGAACGCTCCTTTATGTGTAACTATCGTTTGTGCCGCGGCCGTGGCGGGGGTCACAGGAAGTTGCTGATAGGCTTGTGCCAAATCGAGTTTAGCGAAACACTTTCCCCCATTCAGCCTGGCCAAAAGGTGGCTGATCACTGGCACCGGGTATGCATTAGGGCGGATCGCCTTGTTAATTGTACACTTATAATCAGCGCAAATGCGCACCTCCCCATTAGCCTTTAAAGCCGTTACAATTGGAGTTTCCCACTCCACGGAATCAACAGGAATAAGAATCCCCTGGCCCACCAGTTTGTCCAGTTCCGCCTCTATCTTGTCCTTGAGTGCGAACGGCACCCTGCGCGGTTTGAGTCTTATCGGGCAGACCTCCGGGTCTATGTCGAAAGCTACAGGGGGTCCCTTGAACTTTCCGAGTCCTTTCTTAAAAACGGCGGGATGCGCATCGCAAACCGCTTGTATTGGGTCCCCCCCCACGGTATGCACTCCCCCTATGAACAAACCTAAGGGCTGAAACCACTGTGTCCCTAAGAGGCTACAGCTTCCCCCCTTGAGGACAACTAGGGGCAGTTCCGCAGAATGTCTCTTAAAATTGACCCGAAATTTCCCGACCCCCAACACCGGAATGCTGTTTCCCTGTACGTCTCGTAGCGTGGACCTCAACGCTTTAAGTTTGGGCCGCACGTGGGGGTCGATCTTCAAGAACTCTTTCTGGGGAATTATAGAATAGGAGGACCCCGAGTCAATTTCCATCTTAATAGGGGCCCCTTGTACTAATACCTCAACGAAGTAATGGGACTGTCCCGCGGACACGCTGAACACTGGGGCGTCGTCCTCGCTGTCGTCCGAGACGCGGCCCACGCCATCCTGCTTCCTCGTGGTCTGGGCGCCATCTTTGGGCCTCGCTGGACGGTCCGGTCTGGCCGCACGGTCTTGTGACTGCCTCCGGCCCTCCTTCCGTTTTCTGCATGCCTTGGCGATGTGCCCCCGACGGCCGCAGGTGTAACACTCGGCCTTCCTGAACGGGCATCTCGCGCGCTCATGGGCCGCTCCGCAACCCTCGCAGCGTCGACCACCCTTTCGGACCTTCTGGACCTCCTCGCCGTCGCTGCCTTCCGTAGACGACTTTGAGGCCCGTCGAGTTGCGTGCACCGACTGTCCGGACTTCCCGTGCACCGAATTTTCCGCCTTGCCGGCTCTAGGACGCCACTCACGCCACTGGTGCATCTCGTCCACTCCAGCATTCGTGGACTCTGCGGCTTCCGCGGCCTCTACGACCTCTGCCAGCGTGGGTGGCGGCTCCTTGTTCATCAAGCTGCGCTGTACCTCCTTGTCTTTCAGGCCACACAGCACGCCGTCCCTGAGGGCCATCTCTAGGATGTCGCCCCATTTACAGGGGGCGGCGGCTATCCTCATGGCGGCCACGAATGCCTCAACCGACTCGTCCGGCGCTTGGACTCGCCTCCAAAACGCGCTCCGAGCGGGAAACATTGCCCTCGAGGGACAGAAGCGCTCTCGCAGCAGCTTCATGATGTCGTCCGCCTTAAATTCGCTCACCTTCTTCGGAGCGATGATGCCCACCAGCGTCCGCTTGGTTTCCATCCCGAGCATTCTGGTGAGGATGGCCCTCTTCCTCTCCTCGTCGTCTCCTTTGACTTTGAGTTCCACCAACGCCGCCTGGAAGTCCATCTCAAGCAGCTCCCAGTCTTGCGGTTTGGTGATGTTGAACCCGCTCTGTGCCCTGGCTGTTCCGTGGGGATCCATAATCCCACCTTCGTCGCCAATTTGGTGTATGCAAACCAAGACACAGGACACAGCCTCGGGCTGGGTTAACTCAGGTTTATTGCATCGTGGACAGAGGGAACATGAGGTAATGGCGGATCGATAGCTCTTTATATACAGCAGTAGTACATTTGAACGTGGTGCCATGGTAGCCCATTGGCTACTGTCTGCGTGACGTCATTGCGGGTCACGCCCTTCTTGTCCAGGTGTAGGTGGTGGCGGGAAAGCTTCCCGCGCTGTTGCCTTTGATGAGTTCGGACCAAGAGAGCTTGGACGCTCGCTGCTGCCAGCTGGTGGTCATTAGCTTGCGTCCTATTACAGGGTTTATATGATACAGCTGAAGGTTACATAGTTGCTATAGGCAAGGTTACATTGGCTCAGATACATTGTAATCCATGTGGAAGGTAAAACCATCAGAACACAACAGTCATGTAGCAGCGCTGTGGGGAAAAAAATTCTCAAGCTGTGAGGTTCTGTTCAAAAATGCAAAGAGTTAGTAACCTGTTACCTAGATCTAAATTCCACGTTTAGACAGTTATTAGACAAAATTTACATGCATTATCCAGAAATGAGAATATGATATGAAGATTTTGGAGGATACAGGGGCCCCACATTCCATGAAGATTTTTCCTATTTGGAGAAGACACTGGCTGGGTGGAAAAAAACCTCAGAGGGGCAATCTTCCTACGGTTCGCGACACCATGAAAGATTGCCTCCCCTGCTCCAGTGAAGGTTTCCATGATGCCAATTTTCCTCATTTTGCATTTTCCAATCATGTCTGAGAGTGCGAAAGTTGCAGCTTAATCCTTGGAAGAAGGAAAAGCGTTCCCTGCACACTTTAAAGACAGGTTTGGCTGAAAGGAAGGGGGGTCACTCCTGCCCCTATCTTGGGCTAGAATTTCCCCCTCCTCCTTTTTCCTTTGCCCTGGGTGCTTAATGTGCTAAGCAGACTGCCAGGCAAGGAAGTTTTGCCTGCCGTTCCTTTTCACACTTTCTCCAGCCTGTCCCTTGAATGGACCAGAGCTGGGGTAACTTTTTTCCCTATCAATAAAGGCAATTTATTCAACCCATGAACAGGTTTAACTGTCTATCATGCAATACTTGGCATTTCATTACAACATTAATCATGCAGACACATATCATAGCAAAGAAATATTCTAAAAATCATCCATTGCGGTGCACCATTCATTCATTCACATGATTCATACATACCTTAGATAAAACATTCCTTCCTGGGGACAATCCCCTCCCCGGTCTTGCAATGTTCCATCCTACTCATGAGGAAATGATTCCTTGCTGCCTAATCTAGGCGATTCTCAGAGGACTGGTTACAGCCACCCTGGGCTCTTTTACTTAGGAGTGAGTTTCTATACTACTTCGAGGCAAGACAAGTCCCATTGTGCTTTTGGCAGCAGTGGTTCTTGTACTGGGAGCTGACTAAATGGACTGTGCCTGGCAGGTTTGCATGTAAAAATTTGCCTGGCGTTTCAAATCTAGTCTCTTGCTGTCCTTGGTTTTCTGCCTGTGCCTTGGAAGTGCTTGGGGTAACTATTGCTGGGATTTTTCCTCTGGTACTGCTTGAATGGGGACAGCCTCCATTTGGACCTGGGCTGGAAGGATGCCCGCTGGCCGGTTTCCCAGACTCGGACACTGGCTGGCCCAGTGGAAGCCCTGATGGCAATGTAGGCACTTGGTAGGAGGCTTATTTGGATGGCCCTTTGAAGAGCTGCCTCTCCCCCTTGCAGGGGGGCACCTCCCCCTTTGCTGCCTGGTTTTGACTGGCATTCTCTTTTAAGGTGTCCCATTTTCCCGCACAGATAGCAAGCGCCTTTGGGCTCTTGTGCTGCTCTGTTCTTGAGTTCATCACTCTGGAGTCCTGTGTCGCCAATGGCTGTGCAGGTCTCCGGGAGCAGTCTGCATAAGGCGGGCATTTGGACAATAGTCTGTCTGCTTAAAAATGCGTCTGCCTCTAGGCAGGTTGGACATAGCAGCTGAATTCTGGTTAGTTCTTTCTCTGGCAATTCTCCTTTGCGTATTTCCTCTTCTACCATTAACTGAAAAGGACTCTTGGTTGCCTGGAAAGCACCTGCGCTTCCTAAGTTTCCGCCCCCTCCTGCGGCTTCTGCAGTTGCCATGAAAGGGGAGTCCTCTAAGCCCCCTTGTCTAAACTTGATGGTCGGGTAAAGACATGTTGGGGCTGATGGTTCTTCGTACACTGGAGTGGTACTAGTCTCTGCACGGACTGGACTAACCACTGAAATGATCTGTCTACACTTGCTCCAAGTCCCGATGATGTTAGTGGGTGCTTGGGTTTCCTGCTTAAGGTGGTTCCCTACTCTATCCCAAACCTCTGGATTCATTGTGCCTGCTTCTGGGTAGAACAGGTTGTGTTCCCCTAGATGCATCACCAGGTCCGTCAGATGGTGTCTGCTTACTCTAATCTGATGTTGCCTGGCTAGGGCTTCAAGCTCATCCCTATGAGCTTCTTGCCTGACGGTCAAGTTTTGCCTCCCCAAAGCTTTCCCCTATTATTACCCGGTTTGGGAAAATTCCCTGGATGTCTTACACAACTTACGAGTTGATGCTTCCATGGGACAGGTCTAGGTAGTAGGCAGGGCGGGTGATGCACAGGACAATATCCCTCAGGTCTGGTCAGTGGATTGGGATCGCGGCACTGGCTGCTGGCCGCCGGTCTGCTTCTCTGCCTCAGTTGTTGCAGGATCACGGCTCTCCCTGGCTTTGGAACACGTCCATTCCTTTGCGTGTGATCTGCCGGGCTTATATTTGGTTGCCTTCCTGTAGATGGTGCTGAATTCCGATCAGAGTTGCTTCCGATCAGAATTGCTCCGTAGCCTCCGAGAGGAATCTGTCTGTGACTCTCGAGTAGAGCCACGCCTTGACTCTCTAGTAAGAATCACATCTAGTAAAAATCCCATTGGGGTCACCAGATGTTGCAATGGTTTCCCTTTCCCCATGGAGGATCGGAGCTGATGGGTGCAAGGAAGGCACGGGAGATGGAAGTGTGGTGGGAAAGTCAGCCCTGATCAAGTCAGGTGGTCTGTATTTATTGACTTACATTCTCGATCACTTACGCACAGATCGCACATGACCCCTATCACAGAAGCTTGCTTACGTAGCATATTGCTGGTCAAGTTACATTTGCCAGCCTAAAAAGTTACTAAGAAAGTACTGCGTACCTAGGTTCCCCATATGGAGACTAATCAGCAGATGTAGTGAGACTCACTGTTCTCGTCCTATCTCAGAGTCCTTGTAAACTCCGGGCTCCTACGCTTAACTGTTTGGTCTAGCTACAGCTTGGTGTCTCCACAGATGTGAGTGAGATACTGTGAGCTGTTTACTAGGCATTGTGACATTTGGGTGACTTTTGTCCTACTCCTTTCAGTGCCCCTTTCAGTGGAGTCACTACTGCTATCTATTACTATTAGCATTTACCCAATTTCCTTTCCAGCATAGCCCGGATGGTCTCCAGCCCGTGTTCTAGCCAGACAAACCAATCGGGAAAGGTTGTAGCCAATTAGTAACACGGCCCATCCACAGAGTGGGGTAGAACCAAAACCTTCTGGGGAAATGTAGGATTTGAGGTGTTAAAACAAACAAACAAACAAACAGAAAAGAAGCGCAGGGAAATAGAATCTTAAGAAGTACACAGAAAGACTTCATAATACCCTGTAAGGAAAACACTTGCATCAATTGATATGATGGGCGGCAACTGTCTTCAAGACACACCTACTCAGTTGAGGGAAAGGATATCATCAACACTCTGCAATCACTGGGCATGTGGTGAGGAAAATGCCCATGGAATTAATGATGTCTTGGACAATGCATTACTGCCCTTTTTGGTTAGGTGCTAGGTAAATTGAGATAGCTTCTATATTGTCTCTTTCATACTTTAGAAATTAGTTTGTGTTTGGCAGTGTTGGGTGCTTGCATTCTTGCTTAGGTTTTGCGTAAGTAGCCTTAGGTTTCAGAGCCTGGCCAGATGATCCTGCTATGGTAATAGAGTAGACCATACTGTCAGCAACTCAATGCCGAGCGTCAGGCAGCAGTTAACTAACCTGACAACCATGAGGACTAGTAGCCTTGGCGAAGTCCACAGGGAAGGGTAATGGTCCCCAAGTGGATTAAATTCCACTTGAATCCATCTTGATGGAGGGCAGCAGCTGATGAGGACTTTGTGTGCCAAAAGGGCTCAGTACCAGAAAGTGGATCGCAGAACTGGATCAGTGGTACAGCGGTCATGCTGCCATGTGGAAGGAAGATGAAGGGTCACTGCATTATATTCTCAGGACTGTCTTCATGGCTGATCGCCATGAGGCTCACCAATATTCAGATTCGGATACAGCAGAAGAAAAAGAGCCTTAAGTTTCAGTATGGTGAAGACCTTTTTCCCCCTTCCCATTTTATCTCCATAGGGATCTCATGATACTTTTTTCCTTTTCATTTGTCATAGGGATAGTTCCCTTCATGCGTTGGGATTCTCTACTTGAACTTAATCAAAGCAAATTTGCTGTAGCAGCCACTGGCTGGGTTAGGCTTTGTCCATAGAGAAAGAGCACTGCTGAAGTCCCTCTCGCTTTCCTTTCTCTCTTGCATACTACACTCTAATACCACAATTCTTTACTGGTCTACATCTGGCTTTACACTAATTTGAATGGTCCTGAGGAGAGCTACTGTGCAATTCCCTTGAGTATTTTCTTTGCTTCTCTTATGCCCCATTAGATGGCAGGGGAGTATTTCTGCCAAGGCATTAGCAAGATTTAGAGTTGGTTAGCCAAAAAGAAAAAAAAATCACATCATTCTTAATTGTGCAAGTTGGAAAGCTAAATGCTAGTTCTTCTTTTTGTGGATCACCATAGTCTCTCTGTTTGTGTACCAAAGCCACAGTGCTTCAGGTTTCCAAATCAGGTACTGTTGGGAGATTTAAATCAGATCCTGATCCAAAGTACAAGTTGGCATCAGAAATGAAATTGAGGGATTACTGCATACTTCTAGAAACTATCCATGTTTGTGGGAATTATAAAATATAAGCATTGCCTGAATCTCTAAATTATATCTTAATACAGGTCTCTGGGGCTTAGTCAACAGTGCTGGTGTTGGTGTTCCTGTAGGCCCCAATGCATGGCTGACCAAAGAGGACTTTGCAAAGATCATACATGTCAACCTCTTCAGACTGATCGACGTAACACTGCACATGCTGCCTCTAGTGAGAAGAACCAGAGGAAGAGTGGTCAATGTGGCCAGTGTGGCGGGAAGACTGTCAACTTTTGGAGGGGGTTATTGTCCATCCATATATGGTGTGGAGGCTTTCTCTCACAGCCTGAAGTAAAATGCCGTTGGCATGGTTTTTTCCCTCCTTCCCAGTTACAGATACAAACTCAAATGCTTTGAGTTATAATGACTAACAGCAAGGCACTGGGAAACAATGTCTTTTGTTTTGTTTGCCATTTGTTATGTTTTGGACTCTTGTTTATTTATTTATTATTTATTTATTTAAATTTATATGCCGCCCAATCAGGAGAACCCGACTCAGGGCGGGGTACAACAGTTAAAAATGTATAAAAACAGATTTTAAAATCCCAAATCACCCACTCACTTCCCCACCCTACTACCCCCCACCCCAATTAAAAGAATAAAAAGAAATAAAAGGGAACGGGGGGGGGGAATACAACAACACAAAGGGAGGGATATTAACTAAGTACTAACTGAGGATGAGCCAACAGGCTGGAGCCGTATTCCCATTAATGCCCCACACCTGCCCTGCCAGCCAGGTTTTCAGACTTTTCCTAAAGGGCAACAGTTCTGTCTGTAGCATCAATTCTATTGGAAGGAGGTTCCAGAGGGCTGGTGCAGACATGGAGAAGGCCCTTCTTCATGTGCCAGAGTGGCGGGCCCCTCTAGCTGAAGGAACAACTAGGGAGCCCCTCCATTCTGCTCTGTTTGGATGGGCAGACACTCTTGGGACAATGCGGTCTCTTAGGTATCCTGGCCCACTGCCATATAGGGCTTTAAAGGTCAAAACCAGCACCTTGAATTACACCCGGAGGCAAACTGGTAGCCAGTGCAGCTCCCGGAGTAGTGGGGAGGGCCAGGCATAATGTCCACATCCCATCACCACCCATGCAGCTGCATTCTGAACCAGCTGTAGCCTCCGAATGGTCGTCAAGGGCAGCCCCATGTAGAGCGCATTACAGTAATCTAGTCTGGAGGTGACCAGAGCATGAGTGACCATGAGTAAGGAGTCCTGGTCCAGGAGCAGGCGCAACTGGTGAATTACTTGAAGTTGAGTAAAAGCTCACCTGGCCACATCTGCCACCTGCTCTTCTAGTAGCAGTCGCAAGTCCAGGAGGACCCCCAAGTTGCTCACTGAGTCTGTCTGGGGCAAGACTGCCCCATCCAAGATTAGAGGTGGTAGCTCACTGGATAACCCCGGACTCCCAACACAAAGCCACTTGGTCTTGCCAGGGTTCAGCTGAAGCCCATGGTCCCCCATCCAGACCCCAACGGCCTCCAGGCATCCAGACAGGACTTTGACTGCATCACTGGGGTCCCCATGGGCCAAGATGTACAACTGAGTGTCATCCACATACTGATGGTACTGCACCCCATGGGAATGGATGATCTCACCCAGCGGCTTCATGTAGATGTTAAAAAGGAGGGGAGAGAGCACCGAGCCCTGCGGCACCCCATATTTAAGGGGCCTAGGGCTGGATCTCTCACTCTCCAACCACACTGACTGGGTACAGCCATTCAGAAAAGAGGAAAAACAGGACAACACAGTGCCCTGGATCCCCAATCCTTTGAGCTGTTCGAGAAGGATACCGTGGTCGACGGTATCGAAGGCCACTGAAAGGTCAAGCAGAGCAAGGATGGTCGGATGACCACCATCCCACTCCCACCAGAGATCATCCATCAGTGCAACCAATGCCATCTCCGTACCATGCCTGGGCCTGAATCCTGATTGAAAGCGGGATTCAGGTTGTGGTAGGGGTTGTTTTGGAAAACACTCTTCAGGAGTGTTTTCCAAAACAACCCCTACCACAGCCAGGAAGCATTGAAACAGGAAATGAAGAGCTAGAACCAGTGGTGGACTCCAACCGGTCCAGACTGGTTTGGGCATCCTAGTAGTAAAAATGTCTGGCCCCGCCCACCTCCTCACCCTGCCCCACACACCTCCCCACCCACCCAGCCCTGACCCACTCACCTTCTCCTCCTCCTCTCACCCTCTGGGCACACTCCTTTTGCCCCTGAGCTTCCGTCGCTGGTCTTGTCCCGGGGGTGGGGGGGAGGAGGAGGAAGAGCCCCAGCTGGGCTTGGCAGGGATGCGCTGCCACTGCCTGGGCACTCCTTTTTCTGCTGAAGTGCCCTGCCGCTTGCCCTTTCTGGGTACGTCCATTGCCTGCGGTGTATGTGGGGTGGGGGGGGGGGAGTTGAGGCTCTGGAGCAGGCTAAGGGGTCTTCCATGGGAGGGGGGAACGAGGGCCATGGAGCTCCCTAGGCCAGTCTACCTCAGAGCAGCAGTTAGTCTTTAAGGTTCCTATCTGACAGGCTCCTGATATTTAATACCTGTGTGGCAGGCAGGTACAGCTGCTCCCCTGGTGGCTTAGTGCTTAAGGCATTGAGCTGGAGACTGGAAGGATTGGTTTTGATGCCCGAGAGCTGAACTTGGGGAGCCTCATTTGGACGTCCCCTAAAAAAATCTTTTCAACCCAGAGTAATCTCTGACACAAAGACACACACATAGGCAGGTACAACACAGACCTCATCATACAAGGCTTGGCTGATTCTGGTCAGTGCAGATGGCCAAGAATGTAATTCAGTTCGCATCTGATGAACACTTATCAAAATTCTTAAAATATCTCTGGAATGAACTTGCAATTTCAGCAGTGTGAACCATACCTGTCAACCTTCCTGGATTGGCCGGGATTTCCCGATTTTCGGCGCCGATTTGTGCCATTTCCCACCTGCAACTGCCAAAACCCTGGAATTGGCAGCGGGGGAAAAAGAGGTACTACGCATCCCTTCTGCGCAGATCGCCTCCTACGCATACGTAGAAGGCTTTTACGCTTGCGTAGAACCCTTCTACGCTTGCATAGAACCCTTCTACGCATGCGTAGATGAGTTCTACACAAGCATAGAAGGGTTCTACGCAAGCGTAAAAGCCTTCTACACATGCGTAGAAGGTGATCTGCGCAGAACCGTTCTGCGCAGATTTGGTGTTTAAGAACCAAGACAATAGAACAGCCGAAAGCTTGGCTTAACACATCTTTATTGCATGATGGTCCGGGGGAACATGTGGTAATGGCGGATGAACAGCTCAATATATACTGTGGCTATACATTTGAATGTGGTTCCTCTATAGCCCATTGGCTACTGTCTGCGTGACGTCACTCCCCATCACACCCTTCTTGTCCAGGTGAGGTAGTGGCGGGAATCCTCCCGCACTGTAGGTATTTGGAGAATTGGAACCATGTGAGCTAGGCGCTCGCTATTGCCCCCTAGTGGTCATTAGCTCGCGTCCTGATACAGAGGGTTACATAGTAGCAGCTGGTGATTGTTACATTCACTCATTCGAGTGTTACATTACTTAAAGGCACAATATTCCAAACACAACATCCCTCCCCCCTAGGATGAGACGAAGTCTCTCATCCAATATGGTTTATTGCAAGAGCGTTTTGGGTGCAAGGCTGGCTGACTTGTCCCAGGGGCGCTATCACTTCTGTGTTCCCTGGGCTCTTGTCCTGCAATGGGAGAGGGAGACTCATTAGCGACTAGCCGAGGTTCCGCGGTTTTCGGGGTAGGGGTAAACTCCATTGTGGGAAAACCGGGGGCATTGGGGGCTAACGAAAAACCCCGCTTCTCGCTTGGATGGGTGGGGGACCACTCCGAACACCCCCCCCCCGGTTTTGTAACTCAAACTCAAAATCATCTTCTGGGGACTCTGTGGGGGTATCCCGCAGGATATCTATGGGGATAAACTTATTCCCTTCCCCCCCTGGTGGGGACCACTGCCCCCCCTCCCCTCCCCCTTGGGCTGAACGGGTGGGGGAGAACCCTAACGTTGAATCCTGTTCCGCGCTGACCGCGCTCTGGTTTCCGGAGACCCGGCGTCGGAGTTGGTCCGCGTGCTGCCTCCAGAGTAGACCTGTGCTGGTCTCTACACAGTACAACATGGGGCCTGTCTGCCCAATGACTACTCCCCGAACCCAGGCTGGCCCTGCGCTAGCGTAGTTTCTGCAATGGACCGGGGCGCCTATTTCGAAACTCTTCGTGCCCGCTAACCCGATGTTCCTTCCCGTGTCTTCCACTCTCGTAGGGTCTAGCCTGGTCAGTACCGTAGTCAGTTTTCTGCGCATTAGGAGCTTTGCGGGCGAGTACCCTGATGCTAGGGGGTTACCCTATACCCCAGCAAAAACTGGCATAACTGCAGATTCAAGTCCCCGGGGCCCATGCCCCTTAGCATGGTGGTACGCACAAGGTGTTCTACTTGGCCATTCGTTGCCGGGTGGAAAGACGCGGAGATGATGTGCCGGATGGCGTTAATGTCAATGAATGCCCTGAATTCAGCAGATGTGAAGCAACTAGCGTTATCGCTAACAAGAGTATCGGGTATACCGAACGAGCTGAACACCTTGCACAATTGTTTAATGGTTGTGGCTGAGGAGGTGTTCGCAACTGGGATAACCTCTAACCACTTGGAATAAGCATCCACTATGAGGAGAAAAAGCGATCCTCGGAAAGGGCCCGCGAAATCAATGTGCACCCGGGACCATGGCCCCTTTGCCACATCCCATTCCCTGTGTGGAAGTCAGGCCTCTTCGGGCCGGGAGCTCTGGCAACTCTCGCAAGTACCCACCATGTGCTCGATATCGGCGTCCAACTGGGGCCACCAGAAGTAGCTCCTGGCCAGTGCCTTGGAGCGGACAATCCCAGGGTGGCTGACGTGCAGCAGCTTGAGCACCCTTGCTCTCAGGGACTCAGGGACGACTACCCGCTGCCCCCACAGGAGGCAACCCCTCTCCATGGACAGTTCTAACTTTTTCCTTAAAAATGGGGCAAATTCCGCCGCCGGGGAGGACGTTGGCCACCCTTTCTGCACCCATGAACTAACCAGGGTCAACGTTTTGTCCCTGCCCGTCGCCTTGGCGATCTCTGCGGGCACTATGGGGGGTGAATCCAGGACCTCTATCATGAGCACTTGGTGGTCTTGTTCCACCTCGCACACGTGGCTGCCCGTGTGGGGAAGGGGTGACCTCGACAGGGCGTCCGCGTGGCTTATGTCCTTTCCAGGGCAATACACCAGCGCGTTCTGGTACGCGTTTAAAAAAATGGCCCACCTGAGCATCCTAGGGGACAGAATCTGTGGCGTGGGCTTGTCTGCGGTAAAAATGCCTAACAGGGGCTTGTGGTCAGTCACGATGGTAAAAGGGCGGCCGTAGAGGAAGTCGTGGAACTTCTTCGTCCCAGTGATTATCGCTAATGCCTCCCTGTCTGTTTGTGCGTAGTTACGCTCTGCCTTAGACAGGGACCTGGAGTAGAACGCCACCGGAGCTTCCCGCCCGTTTTCCAACACGTGGCACAGGACCGCCCCCACCCCCACTGGAGATGCATCACATACCAGAACCACTGGTTTCTTGGGGTCAAAATGGGTTAATATGGCGTCTGAGGATAAGAGTTGTTTCAGCTCATTGAGTGCCCTCTCCTGACTCTCGCCCCATTTCCACGCCTCGTCCTTTTTTAGCAACTTATGAAGCGGCTCCGCTACCGACGCCTTCCTAGGCAGGAAGGAATGGTAGAAGTTTAAGAGCCCCAGGAACGACTGCAATTCGGGATTGGAGGTGGGGCGAGGAGCATTTTGAATGGCGGCCACCTTTGATTCAGAGGGTTTAATGCCTACAGGGGTTACCCAGAAACCTAGGAACTCAACCTCCTTTGCGAAGAAGACGCATTTGTCTTTCCGCAACCTCAACCCCGCCTTTTCAAATACAGTCAGTACTTTGTCTAGCCTCTCAGCCAATTCTGACTCGCTCCCCCCTGTTATCAATATGTCGTCAAAATATGGCAAGACCTCCTCCAGACCCTTCAAGAGACGTTCCACTAGTGATTGGAAGATGCCTGGCGCCGAGTTCACGCCAAACTGTAGGCGCGTCACCTGAAACGCCCCCTTATGAGTAACTATCGTCTGTGCAGCAGCTGCGGCTGGGGTTACCGAGAGCTGCTGATAAGCCTGCGCCAGGTCAAGCTTTGCAAAACACTTTCCCCCATGTAACCTGGCCAACAGGTGGCTGACTACCGGCACCGGATACGCATTTGGGCGTATCGCCTTATTAATGGTGCACTTATAATCAGCGCATATTTGAACCTCCCCGTTGGCCTTAAGCGCTGTTACAATCGGAGTTTCCCACTCCACAGAATCGACAGGAACAAGGATCCCCTGGCCCACCAATTTGTCCAGTTCCGCCTCTATTTTGTCCTTAAGTGCAAAAGGCACCCTTCGTGGTTTGAGTCTTATTGGGCGGACCTCCGGGTCCAGGTCGAATGCAACTGGGGGCCCCTTGAATTTTCTGAGTCCTTTCTTGAATACTTCGGGATGCGCGTTACACACTTCCTGTATTGGGTCAGTCCCAACGGCATGCACCCCCCCCAATGAACAAACCCAGGGGCTTAAACCATTGTGTCCTGAGGAGGCAACAACTCCCCCCTTTGAGAACAACCAGGGGAAGTTCCGCGGCGTGTTGCTTGTATTGGACCTTGAATTTTCCAACCCCCAACACCGGAATGCTATTTCCCTGCACGTCCCACAGCGTAGACCTCAGTGCTTTGAGCTTGGGCCGCACGTTGGGGGAAATTCCCAAAAACTCCCTCTGGGAAATGATGGAATAGAAGGAACCCGAGTCTATCTCCATCTTAACGGGGACCCCTTGCACCAGTACCTCAACAAAATAACGTGGGTGTCCTAAGGACACGCTGTGGACCGCCGCGTCGTCATCGCTGTCGTCGGAGATGCGGCCCACGCCGTCCTGCTTCCTCCAGGGCCGGACGCCTTCCTGGTTCTTCGGTGAGCCGTCTGTTGCGCCTTTCTGGTCTCTGCGCCGCCGTCTGCAAACCTTGGCTATGTGGCCTCAACGCCCGCAGTTGTGGCACTCGGCCTTCCTGAACGGGCACTTGATGCGGTCATGGGCCGCCCCGCAGCCATCGCAACGCCGGCCATCCTTCCGCACCTTCCGGATGTCCTCGTCCTCGCTGCTCTCCATGGAGGAGTGTGGTGCCCGCCTGGCCGCTTGCACCGAGCCCGCTGCCTTGTCGGGTTGTGGGGGCCTTGATCTGAACCCCTTAACCCCGGCCCTCGTGGCTTCCGCCGCCTGTGCCTCCTTCATGACCTCTTGCAGCGTCGGGGGCGGCTCCTTGTTCATCAGCTTTTGCTGGACCTCTTCGTCCCACAGGCCGCACAGCATGCGGTCCCTGAGGGCGATTTCCAGGTTCTCCCACTTGCATGGGCCGGCGGCCAAACGGAGGGCCGCTGCAAAGGCAGCCACGGACTCACCCGGCGCCTGGACTCTCTTCCAGAACGCGTCCCGAGCCGAAAACATTGAGACCGAGGGCTGGAAATGGTCCCGCATCGCCTTCAGGAGCTGCTTGACCGGCACTTCGTTCACCTTCTTCGGAGACACCAGGTCCACCAATACCTTCATGGCGGGGAACCCGAGCATCCGGATGAGGATGGCCCTCTTCTTCCCCTCGTCTGAGATGTCAGACACCATCAGTGCGCTTTGGAAGTCCATCTCGAACAGCTCCCATTCTTCTGGTTTGTTGGTGTTGAAACCGGCCTGAGTTGTCTTGATTCCGTGGGGATCCATTATCCCACCTTCGTCGCCAATTTGGTGTTTAAGAACCAAGACAATAGAACAGCCGAAAGCTTGGCTTAACACATCTTTATTGCATGATGGTCCGAGGGAACATGTGGTAATGGCGGATGAACAGCTCAATATATACTGTGGCTATACATTTGAATGTGGCTCCTCTATAGCCCATTGGCTACTGTCTGTGTGACGTCACTCCCCGTCACGCCCTTCTTGTCCAGGTGAGGTAGTGGCGGGAATCTTCCCGCGCTGTAGGTATTTGGAGAATTGGAACCATGTGAGCTAGGCGCTCGCTATTGCCCCCTAGTGGTCATTAGCTCGCGTCCTGATACAAAGGGTTACATAGTAGCAGCTGGTGATTGTTACATTCACTCATTCGAGTGTTACATTACTTAAAGGCACAATATTCCAAACACAACAGCAGATCACATAGAAGGCGACCTGCACAGAACCGTTCTGCGCAGGTCCTGTATTTTCCGGAGCCACGGTTGACAGGTATGGTGTGAACGTTGCAGAACATAAAACTGAAGGATTTGACTCTTCCCTTCATCTAGTAATTAAATGATGGACTGATCTACTCCTTCCACATACTGGCTATTGACAACTTTGTCTGGATGTGGCAGGGCCTCTCATGCTAACCAAAATGGGCCACAAGGGGGCAGCCAGATATTCTGAGCAATGACATCTGCTTCCCTAAATTGGTTCAGCTTCTCATTTAGAAGTTCTGCACTGACCCACAGACATGTTCCAAAATGATAGATACTGTATATAAAAACCACTGTGACTATGCACCCTTTCCAAATTATGGGGGATAGTTATTACTGGAAGCTCATCTTCCCAGCATTTGGAAATATCACTCCAGCATAATCTTTCTGCCCCCTCCAGCTCTTTCTGGGCTACCATTTCATTCAGCGCCACCTTGTATAACCAGGGGGTTGTGGGAACTGGCAATCTAAAGCATCTGGGGTTATTCTGCCCTAGTTTAAAAATGTATTTTCAGGGAGCAGTACTTACTCTTCTTTCCTTCACATTTTTTTCCAAATGCAGGCTGCAGAATAATACAATCATAATGCTAGGCTCCTCCAACCTTCACCTGGTGACGGATAAAATGGAGCACGCCCTGACTTCCTGCCATCCTCACACTCGTTACTCTGCAGGCTGGGATGCAAAGCTTTTGTATTTCCCTCTCTCTTACCTTCCAACCTCACTGGCAGACTATGTGCTGATCCACTTTTTTCCAAGGCCAGCACAAGCTGTGAAGACCAGGGGTTCCCAACCTATGTCCTGCGGGCCGGACCTGGTACCATTTCATGTGGCCCACCACCACCTTTGCAGCAACTGTAAGTGGAAGCAGATGTGTTTACTTCAGCCATAATATACACCTGTGCATGTGTAAATATGCCTGCAGCTGTTGTAAATGCAGAAATGGGAGCATTTACAACAGCCATAAATGCACCCGCTTCCACTTCTGGGATCAGCTGTCCGGGGGTGTGGTCAGGCCCACAGCGTAAAAGGGTTGAGAACCTCTGATGTAGATCATGTCTCTGAAACAGCACACGCATAGATGAAAGCAACGGAAGAGCTACTGTATACAGATGGGGACAAACCTCCAGTTATGACTTGTCATATTATAATGAGATGTGAATTCTCATCAAATGCTTGTAAGGAAAACTGGATTATTTTTCCTTGATTTAAAACTGTTAGCTCATATAAATCAAGATGGTGTTCTGTATTGATTTTTCTTTCTGGAAATTTTAGGTCTAGGGTGCTATAAATTATCCTTTTAGTGATAATTAGGATTTTTCTCTGGATTCCTTCACAGCCATGCTTTAGAACAGGGTTCCTCAAACTTGTTTCTCCAGATGTTCTTGGAATTCAATTCTCAGAAGCCCTGATCAGCAGGTGTGCTGACTTAAGCTTCTGGTAATTGAAATCCAAGAACAGCCAAGTTTGAGGAATCCTGATCTAGAAGAATATGCTCATATAATTATAAGATCCCACATGTCTATGTAAATCTGTAGTCTTTGTAAAGGTAACCTGTACCCCCTAGGGCTGAGGAGTACCCACTTTAGCTCCACACCACATGGCTCCCTCATCCTGAGCTCTGCCCCTCTTTTACAGACTTAAGCTTGTTTGAGGACTGGGCCATATCAGAGCCATTTCCTTGATGGCCATTAGGGACTATCTCCTGTCTCCTAGAAATAGGGGTCAATGGGAACTATCATATAAAAATGACTAGGGGCTAGGTGGGGGTAGGGTTTCCATAATTCTCTCCCACAAAACTGGGACAGAGATATACTTGACAAAAATGATTCGGATTCCTGCATTGAACAAGGTGTTGGACTCGATGGCCTAATAGGTCCATTCCAACCCAGTGATTCTGTTATTCTCAGTCACCTTTGAGCACCAGCTCCTTGGCAGGTGCAGGGGGTTGCTACCTTTAGGCATGAGAGTCTGAATCACTCCCTCCAGCTCTACTTTGCCCCTTGCGGAGCCTTCCAGCCCGAGCCCCTCCTAGTCCTCCAAGGAGTGGAAAACTTCCCAGGCAGCCTCCAACACCCATTGATCGGGTTCTCCAAGGTTTCCCTGGCTTTCAGGGCCGAAGCCGGGAGGCCCTACAGGAGTCCTCCAAATGGTCACCTCACAGCCGCTTATTCACAACTTGGGGCTTCTCTAGCCAAACGCTCAAGGCAGCCCAGAAACCCTCCAGAAGCTGCAGCTGCAGATCTCAAAGGGCTGCTTTGCTCAAAACCTCCATGGCTGAGTAGGGGAACAGCCCAGAGTGATGTCACACTCGCCAGAGACCAAGGATTTCGGAGAGCTACGAAAGTCAGAGAAATACAGAGAAAAGTGCTTTCTGTCTCTCTCTGTGTGTCTCTCTCTGTCTGTCTGTCTGTCTGTCTGTCTCTCCCTCTGCAAAGGGCTTCTAGGACTTTTAGATGATTTTTATTAATCTGGCCAGGACAATTATTCAGACCATGAATCCAGGACAATCCCGGTTTTCTGGGACATATGGCAACCCTAGGTGGGGGTAGGAGGGAGGGTGAGAGTGACTCTTAACATGTTTACAGGGGCATGGGGAGGGGAACCTTTTACCCTTTAGTTTACTTAAAGTTCAAGATAGCTTTTCTTTGGCTACAGTGGCTATAGCTGTTGTTACGCTGGCAAAGCAGTCTCACCTACCATTATGAACTATGTCTCCTGCCTCTTTTAGCGGGAGAAGGTCGGTATGTTCTCTTGTTCATCAGCCACAAAAATTGGTCCTGCTGTTCTGCAACTCCTAGAAAGAGCAAATAAGTTTTTACCCCTGGGGATTGTTCCATAGGCTTACTATTTTTTTGCTATTTTTGCTTTCTGGCCCTGGAGACCTTTTATGTAGGTGAGGGATCTGTGTACTTTGGTGTGTGTGTGTGTGTTTGTACAACCAGTGAAGCCTTGTTGCTCCATCCTGGTTTTGTTTGGTTTGTTTAAATAAAATTTTGTGTGCAAGCCTACAGCTGATTCCCAGAGATCTTCTTGGGTCATTCTGGGCTGTTCTAAAATCCAGTAGCCATACAAAGCCCTGTCAACTACAATGGCAGTGGTGTGTGCTCAGAACAGCTACCAACTAGCAGCAAGAGGGAACCTGATTTTTCATCCTTTCTTAGTCCACAATGAGTGCCATAGGGGACATGGGAGGTGAACAGAGAGCCATAACTCTTGGCCCGGAGGTGCTGGTTTCCCGAAGAAATTACTATAGCCACTGTAGCCGAAGGAAAGCTATCTAGAACTTTAAGTAAACTAAAGGGTCATCCCAGGTAGTTTCTCCTACCTATCAACCAGCTTCCCAAGAATGATGTTCTTCATAAGTCTTTCCTCAGCTGTCATAATTACAGCTGAGGTTGGAAACAGAGATTGAGAAGGGAGCCAAGTAGATGCACTACATGCTGCAGCTTTCATTACTTCTCAAGGTTACTCCCTGTTTTTCTGAATACTCACCTTATTGTTTCATGGGGACTTTCATTACTCTTAAGTGTTTTATCATTTGCATATAAAACAACGTTTAGCAATCAGTCTTGAACCTTTGATCTATGAAAATCTTGGCTATGCACAGTTGGATGTGCATCTTTAATATAAAAATTAAATAGAAGAGGTGCCAGACTGCAATCCTATCAGACTTCTTTAATTGTAGTCGTAGTGCCTTCTCATGCTGCTTGGCGCCCGTCTCCACCACTACAGCATATTGGGCAACGAGGCTTCTCGTTCCTTGATTTAATAATCATAGTCGTTGTGTGCAGTCAAGTTAATTTTGATTTATTGCAACCCTTATCAGAATTTTCTAGGTAGACAGTATTCAGAAGTTGTTTTACTGTTACCCATAACCTTAAGGCTGGCTATTGTCCATGAACACACAAGTGGAGAATCAGACTTCCAACTTCTAACTCTGCAGTCAGATAACAAGCATCACCACCACCACCCACCAGCCAAAACATGATTTAAACCATTCTAACTTATAAAACTGTATCCTTATAAAGTGTACTTGTCTTCAGGAGTTTCTTCCATAGGAAATGTTTCTTTCTTGAATCAAAAGCAACAAGTCAATAAGTGGAGTATAGACCTGCCCACCTCTTGCTGTATATTTTGTTGTCAATGAAACAATCATCACTGATGGATCTTCCCTGCCTAAAGCCTGTCGGCTCTTGCCCATCACACACACACCCCGAGTAAAGAGACATACAGCAGGTTCTTTGGTATTAACAAATGGGCCACTTTATTTAACCAATAACTAAACTGTAGCTTAACTTGAACTGCAGTGGGGCCAGTGTAGTGCAGGATCAGAGTGACACCAATTGGGTACGCCTACCTGTCGTTTTGTCACACGAGACAGGTGCCCATTTTGGAGTGGTATATCCACCGCCTCTTACTCCTGTGCTGTCTCAGGTGAACCCTTATCATGTGACTTCCAAACTGTCCAGCTTTGGTTGTCACTTAGTTTAGACTGAAGTAGAAGCTTTATTCCCCAGCCAGGAGGCGTTCTTTGTGTTTGTGCTCTCCTGACTGATGAACAATCCTCCACCACTTCCCAAGCAATTTTTGAGTCCTAAGGTATCACCATTACCCGCACTACCCACCACCAAGGGGGGGTCACCAGCTCAATTGCCCTCTGACCCACCACAGCCCGACAACTTGGATTGGATGCCTCAGTGCAGGTTATTGAAGAAAATCTCCATTCCTTCATTGGAAAGGCAAAACACCATCCTTGCGGTACAGTCCAGGAAACTCAACCCAAATCTCTGGGTGCTCAATGATTGTGCCGGTGCCAGAAGCAAAAAAGTTTTGCTATGACCTTGTTAACCCCCCACCCCCCAGTGTGCCCATTCTATACACTGAGGGTCACCAGTGGATCTCCATGAAAAGCGAGGCAGAATGACTGACCAAACAAATCACACCTCAGGCCACCAAAACCAGACCAATGACAAGTCACGTCAAACCGCTGTGCTGAGGTCAACCCCTTTCACTAAACAAAGGTCATTGCCACCCAAATGGAGTACAATTATGTCCGGGGGTGAGCCCCTCCTGGCAGCCTCCAGGTAAGGAAGGAGCTCACATCACTGCATGCCTTGCACCAGTAAATATCTCATCAGTGTTATTGGGCAAATCTCTGTTGTGATCCATTCCTCATTGGACTCTGAGGATGGCATGGATCAGGGGGCCCTCCCTATGCCAGCCCAGTTCTGCCAAGCCTGAGGATGTCCTGAGCCAGGGATCAGTGTCTCCGGCTCCCCCCGGCACCCCCGTCCACCCTTGGTGAGAGCAGGGGTGGGGATAGAGAGACTGCCCCAGTTTGGGGTGGCTGGCATGTTTTCAAGATCACACCGATGTCGGAGCCACTGGACTTGCCATTCTTTCGCCCTTGGTGAGAACAGTGGCAGGGAGAGACACTGAGACATGGAGCCGCTCCTCCAGGTGGCATACCGGGAGGAGTGGTAGCACCTGTGTTGGCCCCTGCGGAGGATAAAAGAGCTCCTTCCCCGGCCTGGCTATGGCCATGGGAAAGCTGAGCTTTTTTTATATTGTATTTTGTAATATTGTACCTTACACCTTGGAATTGAATTGTTTTGTATTTGTTATGCTGTGCTTTTGGATATAGATTATTTATTTTTATTATTATTATTTTTTATTAATTGTATATTGTTTCTTTAATATGTTGTAATGCCACCCTGAGTCGGCCTTGTGCTGAGTAGGGCAGGGTACAAATTATTATTATTATTGTTGTTGTTATTGTTGTTGTTGTTGCAGCCTGCCAGTGTCGGTACAACTTTCGTGCGAAGACTGACACCCTGCTTGACTCCAGACTGCCTGCGTAGACCCCGACCTGCCTGCAATGACCCTGACTTCCCTGTCAACCCTGACGATGCTCTTGGATACCCTTTGGATTAGATGCTTACTTGGACTACCGGTAAACAGACCTCGGCTTGCCTTTTCGATTTTGATATCTGGACTCTCCTCAAACAGACTCTCTGTGTTTCGTCGCCATGCGGCGACCGTGCCCGCTCAGGTGGGTCAGCACAATCTCAGACCAACAGCACCTGTAGAGCACGATCATCATTCCATGGCCAAGCTGGTCTGTTTTGGAGCAGCAGATGCACAACTGGACAGTGTCCTTAGAAAGGATGATGTCCTCCATGGTGAGTGCCCATCCAGAGTCATCTGCCTTGGATGAGACCAGCAGTTCATTGATCCAGAGGGCCCTGAAGAGGGTGATCATCACAGCCGCATGGAATAATTGCCCTTCAAAATGGTCAGAACATACACAACCCCGGGTGTTCACAAGCCTAGCCAACAAATTGGGGAAATAGGGAGTCTGGAGTCTAGGGTGTGGTCCCAATCCCGGGACCAAGCCTCCAGCACCTTTTGAATCCTGAAGTCACAGAGGGTGTCACAGTGTCCAGCCGCCTTAGCATAAAAGGACAGGCTGCACTGGATGGTACTGGGCGCGAGGCCCTTGTTATCAAGGTAAAGTATAAATCAGAGTGCATGCTGTACTGGGATAGGCCAGGTGCAGTCTAGGCCCTGTTCCACCCTGATCAGGCAAATTCCCTGCTGGTGGACTCGTAACTGTACCTACTGGTTGTGATGGCCACCCTGTTGAGTCTGAGTATTAATTGCAACGCGACAGCAGATTGGGGGTTAACCAACAAGTCATTTATTATCAGTACAGTTTGGAGTGGATCGGAAGTTATCGGACTGGGGAAAACAGGGACGAGGTAGCACTTATATAATGACAGGAAGGGAGTTACAGTGATACATTTGCCCGGACTTTAGTTAACACGGGAAATCTGTGCAGAACCAATCAGGGTACATGGAAAACATATGAATAAGGCACCTTACAGAAAAAGGGTGCAAATACAGCAAGGACTTACTGACATTTGCAACTTAAAGCAATATACATTAATAAACGTTTGGACACAACATGCCCCATGGCTCTGTCTCTGGGGCGAGCACTCTGAACCATGCCATCTGAAGGCAGGACAGAGCATCAGCGATTCCATTCTCCATGCCGGGGACATGACGTGCATGAAAAACAATGTTAAGTTCCAGGGCCCTGAGGACAAAGGCTCTGATGAGCCGCATGACCCTGGGTGAGTGGGACATAAGAACAGCCTTGCTGGAACAGGCCACAGCCCATCCAGTCCAGCATTCTGTCTCACACAGTGGCTCACCATTGGCTACAGGATATTCCCAAGCAGATGCCTTCACCTGCTTAGGATTCCCTGGAAATGGCATTGAGAGATATCCTGCCTATTTCTACAACCCAGAGGTTGTCCTTGGGTATCCATAATTATAGCCATTGATACCCTTGTCCTCCATGAACTTGTCGAATCCTTTCTTAAAGCTGTCTAGACTGACAGCTGTCACCACTTCTTCTGGCAGGAAGTTCCATAGACCAGTGATCCTCTGGGTGAAAAAGTACTTTGTCTTATTTGTTTGAGAACTAGTGCCCAAAGGTTTCATGATGTGCCCCCTAGTTCTAGTGTTGTGCAATAGGGAAAACAGTTTTTCCTTATCTACTTTGTCCACACTGTGCATGATTTTATAAACTCAATCAGGTCACCTCTTAGACGCCGTTGTTCAAGAGTGAAGAGGCCCAACCGTTGCAGCCTTAGATGGTAAGGCAGGATATAAGGGAATTGACCACATGGACAACAGCAAGGTTGTCACACCAAAACATCACCACCACATTGGACTATTGGTTGGCCCAGAGCCATACTGCACCAAAGATGGGGAAGAATTCCAGGAAAGTAAGGTCTCTAAGAATATCCATCTCCTTCCATTGCTCTGGCCAGTTGCTGCAGCACCACCTTCCCTGGCAGTAAATACTATAGCCATGAGCACCAGCTGCATCAGAATGCACCTGGAACTGGGCGTCTAGGTGTGACCTGGATCGCCAGAAGGAGATGCCATTGTACTTTTCCAAGAAAGTCAACCACACCGGCAAATCCTCCCACATCCCTCCTGTTACCCTAGTTCAGTGGTAATGTTTAGTCAAGCCTTTCATGGCATTACAGCACCACCACCTTGCAGAAAAAATTAAGGTGCCTGTTCAGCTGCTGCAACTCCCCAAGGTTGGTTTTTACAGCCGTTCACATAATTGTACCAGTTTTTTCCCAGGCTGCTCAGATGACTGGGTAACCACGTTCAGCTCTATCCCAAGAACAGTTATGCACCTTTCAGGGCCCTCCATCTTCTTGGGTGCTAGGGGCACTCCAAGTTCTGCTGCGAGTACCTGGAAGCATTCCAATAGTTGCTGACAGCCTACGACTGCAGGGACCCACAGTGCATCCAAAAGGTTTCATCATAAAGAAGCCATGCCTGGCCTGGAAAGTCAAAAACAAGCAAAAATCCTTTCAAGGCTTGGGAACTTTAACATCAAGGTATAAATCCATAAAAAGCATTCATTAATATCATGTTAACGTTTTCAGACATTTCCTTCTTCAGACATTATATGAGTCTACTTTTCTGTTCTGCAAAGAATAAACAATTCTAAATACCTCTGTAGTACAAGGTTATGATACAATGCAAATAAATGGAGACAGAACCCACCTGTTGTGTAGTATTGACTTAATTAAATCTTAAATCTTAGCACGTCCTCACCTCTCTTCAGTAAATTCATGTTGGGCTATGGGCGTTTGATTGCTATTCTCGTTAAATACTGTTTACACAGGTGGTTGATATAATTACACATTTATCATGTGTCTCCCATTTGAATCTTTGTTTTTGTCTATTTTAAGTTTATACTGAACCAAACACTGTATCCGCCCTAGCAGTGACTAAACATTTATATATATGTGTATTCCCCCACAGTAACAATAATTTAATAATAATAATAATAACTTGTAAAGACAAACATTATAACAGGTTTACAATGGGAGAAACTCCTACACTGATGTGACCATGAATGTCTTAGAATATACAATTTAGGAAAACAGTAGGTAATAGTCTCTGATTTATGTTGTATCCAGTCCTGCCAGAGAGAAAGTGCTGTTAATTTATCAAAGTTTATACAATCGTGCGGTGAAGTCCAGCCCCAACTAGAGTCAGGGGTACATATTTATTACCCTGCCTTGGGGTTTGTGGCACGTGCCTAGGACACTCGTACTGCCCCTATACAGAAGGCTTGCATACGTGGCATTTTCCGGTGGTCAGCTACAATGTCGGCTCTTGGACATTGCCCTGTGGTTAATGGACAGCCCGCAGTTAATTACTTTGGGCTGGCGAAACCCATTGTTCCTGCCCTAATCTCGGTGTCTATGTGTATTGACTCCAGGTATCTAGCTTGTACTCTGTCTGGCCTGGCTTGTTTGCCTTACTCTAATTGCCACCAGCCTCAGTTATGATTCATCTCTAACTAGCCTGCTTTATCTTCCCAATTTCCTATCCCGCAGAGCTTGGTTGATCCCTGGATCTGTTGACACCCAGCAGACCCCTGAGGAGAGGTTTAAGTGCCAATTATTCCCGCAGGCAACCCACATTGATGGATGCTTTTTATGGAGTTGTACCTTGATATTAAAGTTCCCAAGTCTTGAATGAATTTTTGCTTGTTTCTGGAAAGAGTTCCATTTAGCCAGTGCTTCCCTTTTCTTTCGAATGTCTGGATTCATGGCTTGGAGCTGCAGAATCACAGTGTCTTACCGCAATTTGAACTATGCCAAAAGACTTTTTACTTTGATAAATGAACAGCACTTTCTCCCTGATAGGACTGGATACAACATAATTCAGAGACTATTACCCACTGTTTTCCTAAATTATATATTCTAAGACATTCATGGTCACATCAGTGTAGGAGTTTCTCCCATTGTAAACCTGTTATAATGTTTGTCTATACGAGTTATAATTATTAAATTATTGTTACTGTGGGGGAATACACACACACACACACACACACACACACACACACACACACACACACACACACACACATACATATATATATATATATATATATATATATATATATATATATATATATATATATATATATATATATATATATATATATATATATATATATATATATATATATATATATATATATATATAAAATGGTGCGTTAACCGTTGGAATGTGACAAAGGATGTTGCACCAGGCCCCACTAGCCCGTAATGGGCCTCCGTTCACTCGCCCGAACCCGGTTCGCAAGTAACTGTCGGGTTGAAATTTTTGACCCGGGGGCAGGAGCCCCCCAGTTGCAAACAAAAAAAGGGAACTTCAATTCCCAACATTCCTTGCGCCGCGCCACACCAGAGCCAATCAGGCTGAGCGGCGCGGCAAAAGGAACGTTCAAAAACGCGCCGCGGCCAATCAAAAAAAGCTGCAGAAAACAAACCGCTAAAGTATGCAAACACGCACAGGCAAAACTACAAGCCCCAGTGTCCTGTGCGCCATTAGCACACAGAACGCTGAGGCGGCCGGCACGCGAAAAATAAAAGTTTTTTAAAAAGCCCGCCGCCACTACCCTTCTTCCCCACGGGCCAGCCAGCATGGCCCACGGGGGGGGAGGAACCCCCTGCCACCAGTGCCCTTCTTCCCCATGGGCCAGCCAGCATGGCCCGTGGAGAAAAAAGCAAAAAAAAGCACCAACCCCCAAGCCCTTCTTCCCCACGGGCCAGCCAGAATGGCCCGTGGGGGGGGAAGGAACCCCCCAACACCGGTGCCCTTCTTTCCCACGGGCCAGCCAGCCTGGCCCGTGGAGATGAAAGCAAAAAAAGCCCCCACCCCCAAGCCCTTCTTCCCCACGGGCCAGCCAGCATGGCCCGCGGGGGGAAAAAAGGAAACCCCCGCCACCGGTGCCCTTCTTCCCCACGCACCAGCCAGCATGACCCGTGGAGATGAAAGCAAAAAAAAGGGCCCCCCCAGCCCTTCTTCCCCACTGGCCAGCCAGCATGGCCCGTGGGAAAGAAAGCCACTGAAAAAGTTAAACCCAAAAAACAATCAAAAACACTCAAAAATCCAAAAAGAAAACACAAACACAGCCAAAAACAAACAAAAAAACACACAGACCCCCCCAAAAAAAATCCAAACCACCCCCACCCCACCCCCCCAAAAAACAGAGAGCTTACCAACAGACGTCTTGACTTCATGACCACCGGAAATCAAATGAGCAAAGAAAGGAAACACTAACCGGAAGCACCCAGAGGACAGAAGAAAAGAATTGTAGAAAGGAAACAAAGCTCACCACCCCCACCCAGAGGACACAAGAGAAAAAACATTCAAAAATATTTCAAAATAAAAGATTAATTCCCAAACAAATCAAATAAGTTAGCCAAAAATTCAAAAATATTCACACTAATCTCAAAAAATTCCCAAAAAACAGAAATCAAATAAATTAAAATAAAATTTGCATAAACCAAAATTAATTTTTAAAAAATAATAATAAAAAATTTACATAAACAAAAAACAAAAACCTTCAAAAACCAATTTAAAGAGCCCGGCACTAAGAAAGCCAGTGCACAAATTTTTTTTAAATAAAACACACACTGGGAGCGCAAGTCCGCCACAGGCGGACGCAGTGCCTCAAAGCCACAAAACCACAAAACCTTTCAACACCATTTAAAACAGCCCAGCACCATTTGTAAAAGAAAAAAAAGAAACCCTTTACTATCCAACACAATTTTAAATGTTTAGTCACTGCTAGGGGGGATACAGTGTTTGGTTCAGTATAAACTTAAGATATAAACACAGATTCAAATGGGAGACACGTGATAAATCTGCAATGATATCAACCACCTGTGTAAACAGTATTTAATGAGAATAGCAATCTTAGAAATGCCTGTAGCCCAACATGAATTTACTGAAGAGAGGTGAGGATGTGCTAAGATTCAAGATTTAATTAAGTCAATACTACACAACAGGTGGGTTCTGTCTCCATTTATTTGCATTGTATTATAACCTTGTACTACAGAGATATTTAGAATTGTTTATTCTTTGCAGAACAGAAAAGTAGAGTTATCATATAATGTCTGAAGAAAGAAATGTCTGAAAACATTAACATTATATTAATGGATGCTCTTTATGGAGTTGTACCTTGATATTAAAGTTCCCAGGCCTCGAATTGATTTTTGCTTGTTTTTGGAAAGAGTTCCATTCAGCCACTGTTTCCCTTTTCTTTCGAATGACCTGGAAAGTCAACGTAAGCTCTATAGATGATGTCTAAGTATTGAGTAAGTGGCAGTGCCAGTTGTGGCCATACCCTGATGGATCAGGTAGACGGGGAGCCAATTAGCCCATGTCCTGGGTGGCTTTTTGCACCCAACCAATTCCTTATCCTTTTGATCCTCGTTCTCCTTTTCTGCCTTATCAGAAATGCAGGTCAGGAGGCTGAAAATGTTCTTGTTGTGAGTAGAAGTTGTGTTAACTCATTCTTAACTGTATAACTGAGAGTACAGGTTTTAATAGTGATGCATTTGATATGTCATACTTTTTTTTTTACTTTTTTTCTCAGAAATTCAAACAAACACACACACACAAAGTAATTACCAACATATGGAATGTAGCAAACCTCATGCTAGCATAAGGACACATATTTTCCCTCTTAAGAGAACTCAGCATCAAGTTGTTCATTTGTTTGCTCAAGGCTGTAACTTGGAAAGGAATATAATGACATGTTGACATTTTGGAGCTACCATAATTGTGCAACAATAAACTGATGTCTTGGGACACACCCCAAGCCATAAGGTTATAGTTGCTGACGCTGGGTGATTTCAGACAATCTCTGTAAGTTCTCATATTTACTCTTCTTAACAATCGCCTTTCCAGATCTGAGAATTTGGCTGTGAAGGGACCAAGTGCCTTCAGCAGCTGTCTTTCCACATCTGAACGGCAGCAGGTTAAAAAGCCACTGCCTCCAAAGGAGAGGAAGGATCTCTTCTTTCTGTGACTAGCTGGCTCTGAGAGGCCCTCATTTAACCACGGACAGGTGAGTTCCTCATACTTTGCAAGCTCTGAATTACAATGGTATGTTTTCCTGGACATGGTGCCTTACAAGTACATTGCTCTTAGAGTGCAGGAGCTAGGGTTGCCATTATTTTTCTTCAACTTGGGAGTCAAGCAGAAATTCCCCAGGCAGCATCCTTTCCATCCCTGCTTATCTATACATGAGAAAAGTGGTTGTTGGGAAACAGTGGGTCTGCACCTTTCATACTTCCTTAAGGGAGAAAAATCTCAGATAGAATGCAAGCTACACCTGCTCACATTTCTTCCTCCACATGATGACTAATAGTATAGGCACAGTGTTGTCTTTTGCATCTGTTCCTCCTAAACTGAGGTGGGTGGGGGTAGTAGGAATTACTTTTTCTGATAATTACTCAGCACTGAAGCCCTGCAAGAAAGGAAAGACAGGAAGGTTCAAATCAGACCCTGAAGTACATTCATACTTTCTTCTCTGTTAGCCTGCTTGGTCTGCAGATTTTTCAGCACTGGCTACCTGAGGCATTCATTTGCAAAGCCATGTTCCCAGTTATGGGCCTCTACCGGATCAGACCGGTTCGAGCAGGGGGGTAGTAAAACCAGCTGGTCATGCCCCCTCTCCTCCCCTCCCCCATCCCACCCCACCCCCTCCTCCTCCTCCTCTCACCCCACACCGGGTGCACTTCTTTTTCCACCAAGCCTCCACTGCCCAGCTGGGCTCACCAGGGACGCACTGCTGCCACCACTGCCCACACACCCATTTTGCCGCCAAAGTGCCCTGCCACCGCTGCCCACCCTTCTCTGCCATGGCCTTGTTCCCATCGCTGCAGAAGCCTCTTGCAAGCTGGATCACTACATTGAAGAAATTTTCCGAGCCTTCTCCATTTCAAAATCCGCTGCACTGGAAGGGTAAACTTGGGGCGCCGTGCTGACATCAGCCTTGGTGCACCAAGGGAGTCTCCCAGTGCAGTGCACCAAGGCTGACATCAGCATGGTGCCCCAAGTTTACCCTTCCAATGCCGTGGATTTTGAAACAGAGAAGACTCTGAAAATTTCTTCAACGCAGTGATCCAGCTTGCAAGAGTCTTCTGCAGTTATGGGAATGAGCAGAGGCTGCTCAGATGAGCAGGGACAAAGCAGCACCTCAGATTTTGAAATGGGCCGCCAAAGCGCTCCGCCACCTGCCTCTTCTGGGTATGTTGCTCGCCGTTTTTGTCTTTTTTTCTTTACTTCCTGATATGCTTGAAACACAGACTAACACAGCTACTATTTCAAAAGTTTTGAATTGGTAGCCATGTTAGTCTGTGTTTCAACCATACCAGGAAGTAAACAAAAAGACAAAAACATTGTGGCACCTTAAATACTAACTGCTGCATTTTAATGTGAGGTTTTGTGGATCGAGTCTACTGGGCACACAATGGTTGGCTAGCATAACAGATAAGTTTACAAATCAGTGTGGCTTTTTACAACCAGTAATAACTACAGTGGCTCAAGTGGTTAAGCCACTCAATTTGATGACTGGAAGATCAGCAGGTCAGCAGTTTGAGACCCGAGTACTGCACAATGGAATGAGCTCCCATCTCAGTCCCAGCTCCTGCCAACCTAGCAGTTTGAAAGCAAGAAATTTCAAGTAGATACGGTAAATAGGGACCACTTCGGTGGGAAGGTAAACAGTGTTCCATGCACTCCAGTGTCTAGTCATGACTGGCTTTCGAGCAAGGGAAAACTTTACCTTTTACCTGTAGTACAATAGTGGTTAAACTGCTGCACTGTAACCAAGATGTTGAGAGTTCTATCCTGATGGGGATAAAGTTTTACTCAGCCTTCCATCCTTCCAAGGTTAGTAAAATGAGTACCCAGCAGGTTGGGGGGAGGAGGGGAGATGCTAATTACCTTGTGAATCACCCATAGAGTGTACTAAGCACTTTGGGGTGGTATATAAGTGAAATTGCTATTACAAACGCTTAAGTAGCAAGTCAGTTGCCAAATCTCCATGGTGGGCAGAACAATCCTATGGGAAGTTATGAAGCAAAATGCTTCTTTCATCTGCATCTTTTGCACACTATCGGCTCAGGTAGCGGTGATGAAGGATTAGTTTGACTATTACCAGCAATTCCATCTGAAACTGGGTGAGTCTGTAAATGGTCCCAGTGCCACCACCTCACCCACACCACCCAGCCCTTGAAATGCCCCATTTTGGGGACTGGTAGCTTCCAAGAGACACTGTTGGCAGTAGAGATATGCCCTTGAAACTTTTCATGGGCATAGCTCGGACTTCCCTGCCTCACTCCTTACAACGGAGTTCTTTTTCGCCAGTGATTTTCTGCCTCGTTTAATTTCTAGGCTAGGGAACAGATGTTTAGATTGTACTGTTAACTGTTAGCTGCCTCCTCTCCAATAATCTAGGAGAGCCTGTTCAAGATCAGTCTGGTTCAGCTCTGCTCATCTTGCCACAAATACTGCTTTAGTTGTGTGTTCACTCCACGATTCTTAGGGAGGCATACAGAGGCCCTTGATTCAGACTTGATACTCGCAACTGCCTTGGGAAGCTACATTAAGTTCTGGGGACTGGACAAAGCCCAAGCTTAGTAGCTAAATGAGAATATGAACTCAGTTCTCCAAGGCCTGGAAATATCTTGAGAGGGTTCTTTCTTGGGCTGCAGTTCAGAATCAGTCGTCCTCAGAATGTTCGCCACATTCTCAACATTGGAACCCCCTCGCAAAAAAGAAAAACTTTTTCAAACTTGTTTATGTTACAGATTTTACACATTACTTACTTTTTCCTTGAAGGTTTTAGTCATGTGGCTCTACTTAGCTGCCCTGCTGGGGTTTTATTTCCTACGCCGATGGTACCGGGAGAGACAGACTGTGGAGAACCTGACAGACAAATACGTCTTCATCACCGGCTGTGACTCTGGCTTTGGGAAGCTGCTGGCCAGGCAGCTGGATGCCCGGGGGATGTGGGTGTTGGCCACCTGCCTCACTCAGAAGGGAGCAGAGGAGCTGGAGAAGACTACTTCGGGGCGCTTGAAAACCACCATTCTGGACGTCACCTCCACAGAGAGTGTTGCCGCAGCAACAGAGTGGGTGAAAGGCTATGTCGGGGACAAAGGTGACAAGCTCCCTTGATGTCTGTTGTGTTCCATCAATGCTGTGAGGAGAAGTGGAGGAATGGCTTACTTTCAATACTAGCATGGATGCATCTAAGCTGCAGGCTGCTCATGCTCTTTAGTTGTTACTATTCTTCTTTTACTAGAATTGGCTTTGGTTTCCCATGTAGTTGGGGACATCATCCTTTGCTTCAGAGCCAATCCCACTGGGTTTCAGATGACAACCCACCAGGGAATCCTACCTTATCAATGATATCCCATCCCTCTTGCCATGGGAGTAGTGAAACAAACCACAGAGTTTTGCTATCTAGTTTGCTTAATGCATAGTCCGAACAGAGGCAGTTTCCTTCCTCAGGTTCTGTTTTTCGCTCAACAAAACAAGAAATAAACCAAGTACAGGTTTTAGCTTTTTCAGCTTTGTTTGGAGAGAACTAAACAACAGAAGGGAAAGGACCTCCTGTAGCAAGATTTAAAACAGTCCTTAACTATCTTACATATTTTGAAAACCCTACTAGGTTTGCTAGTAGTGGGACTGCAGAACAGCAGTGGCTTAGTGGTTAAGATGCTGAGCTTGATGACTGGAAGGTCAGCTGGTCAGCAGTTTGAGACCCAAGTGCTGTATGACAGAGTGAGCTCCCATCTTTGTCCCAGCTCCTGCCAACCTAGCAGTTTGAAAGCAAGAAATTGCAAATAGATAATAGGTACCCTTCCAGTGGGAAGGTAAACAGGATTCTGTGTCTAGTCATGCCTGCCACATGTCCATGAAAATGTCTGCAGATGCAGACAGTGCTGGCTCTTTGGCTGTAAACGGAGATGAGCACCGAAACCTTGAGTCAGATATGACTGGCTTTCAAGCAAGGGAAATCTTTATCTTTTACTAGCGTTTCTACAAGTTGAATGTGACTTCACAACCCATAGGATAACAAGTATGTCCAGAGCAGGGAGGCAAAGATAAGGAAAGGACTGGAAACCAAACCATGTGACAAAAGTAGATGGAATTTAGCAGGATTTAGCTAAGGGCTAAATATACATGAAGATGATGAAGAATGCTTAGCTGTCCAGGGTCACAGAAGGTAAGATTCGAATGAATAGATTCAATTTTTAATTAAACATTAGGAAAAATATCTGGACAATGAATGCTATTCATCCTTAGAAGAGGCCTCAGTTGACTCCTGGCCTTAACTGGAGACTTTTAAAACAAGAACTGAATGGCTTCCTGCTAGGATGGGGTGTTTTCACTGTGACAAGGGGGTTGCTTCACGTCCCTTCCAGATGCATAATTCTGTGGATCTTTTATAATAAGAAATCATTTGCCTGCCTGTTGCTTGTCTTTGATATGAAGACAGACTCATTGCTACCCCCTGTCTCTATAGTTGTCAGCTGTGGCTGTTGTGTTCTCTACAAATACTCCTAGGTGTCTTTTCTGCGGGCGAGAAGTGAAGGAGGGACTCTTGCCAAGCTTGGCAGTAAATGCTTGGTTGTCTGCCATCCAACGTTCCACAATGACCCATACTTACGTCAGTGATGTTGTTAAACTTGGGTAATGCCATGTTGTTGGAGTGAAGAGCTGGAGTGTTTGTTGTAAAGAGAAACTGGAACTTAGAGGAACTGACTGGATGTGAGAGAACATTAAGACTAGCACAGCCATTGTGCTGGGTGTTGGCTTGATTTTATGATATGAGAACAAATGCAAACAGCTATGCAAACACAATTGCTCTTTCTTCACCCTTACTCACAGCTTTTGGACAGGTTGGTGTGGGTACATGGAAACAAGTATGTGATTCCTGTAGGAATTGGGGCCACTGGGGTGGCCGTAAGGTCCCGGAGGAGACTGATCAAGTGACGACACGAGACAAATGGAGCGAGATCAGATCAGTACTTTATTGGAAAAAGGCAACATCATTTATAGGGGAAAAAACGCAACGGTGGCAAAACCGTCATCTGACAGGAAAATTACCTTACCCACGTACCCGGGTTAATGGGGAACCTCTCAAAGGGAAGTTAATTAACTTGGACAAACACGGGGCGAGGGAGACCATTGTTTAGGGCTTAGGCAGGGGTAAATATGGCCACTATTTGCACCGGGGATAACCTTGGCTAGGAGATGAGTGATTACTCTAATGGGTAACTGAGGTCAGCGAAATGCTCACTCGGCAGAATCGCCGGTCAGGCTAGAAGCGGCCGAATTAATCCCTATCATTAATTCACCCCCCTTGCTCACTGACAAGGGCCAGAGGCCAGGAGTCTGCTCGCTGGTTTAACCTCTGCCAGAGGCCACTAATGCCCAACCGGGCACGGGGAATCCTCATCTCCCCTTACTTTTTTATATTAAGAGCCTGACCAGCGACTCTGCGCACAAGCGGCATCAGCTGTTGATCGAGAATGACGTCACGGGGTTTCCTTCTGAGGCGGCACCTCGAGATCAGTGAGGGAATACATTGAGCAAAACAGCAGACTGCAATGCCTAGTATGACTACCCCCACCACCACCACTTTAAGCCCCGCCTGAAGCCACCCCCATGGGATCCATGACCACATCCACTTCCACAGGGAACTCCACCAGGCTCCCCACGCGGAGCCTTCCGTGATGCCCGCAACTATGGTGTGGAGATCCGTGATCTGGTTTTGGATTTTCCGGGAGTTGTCAGTAAGATTGAAGCAACACATACCATGAAAAGACTTGCAACCCAGGTGGTGCAGCAATAAGAGGTAGTCGATAGCCGCTCGATTATCGAGAATAGCATGGCGAAGTTCCGCCTGCTCTTGATTGAGGAGCGCTATCGCCGTGGAGGTATGGTTGATGGCTTTTGCCAAGCCGCAAGCCAAGCGACCAATTCTCCGTGCATTGCCGACGGCTAAGCCTGGCACGCCAACTATGCTGACTGACAGCGAGACATATTCGGCTGGACTAAGGACTCTAAAGCTACTGTCACATGAGCTGTCTAACTGGGCGGTGCGAGTGTGCCTTACGGGTGCAGAAACATCTGAAACATGTGAAACATTTGTGCTTGGGGTAACCATATCCTTAGTGGGGAGCAACAGTGTCAACCGACTAAGGCAACATGTGGAATCTGATACATTTGCAGGGATATAGTTAAAGGTATACTGATTACATGTGAAGAACCACCCTGAGGGTAGGGTGACATGAGCAGGCAATGAACCAATTGTCTCTGGGTTTACACAAGTCCAATTGCTGCTGCCGGTATCGAGGCAGTGGCGCTGGGATCGGCCGACTGCAGCGCAGCCGACTATTCGAGCACAAGTAGAGTTCGGGCTGGCCGCCACTCGCGGGGTGTGAAGAGTGGCTGCATCAGCCGGCAAAGTCATGGTAAGCCGCAATCCCCCCCCAGCGAGCGTAGGCTGCAAAGCTCGCAGGGAGATGCGGTCCGAAAATCCTCTTCAGCAACCAGTCGCCATCCCTGGCCCGTGCGTCTAGAGTGTGGCACACGGGGATGAGACAGGTGCTGAGGATCGAGGCAGAACCAATGTCCTGCTTCAGGCAAAAATCGGACTGGTTGACGAGACCCGCCAACCTTGCCCACAAATTGTAGTGCATCCGTGCAGAAAGGTCTTCACCAGGCGGCAGGCCGTTGGCCTGAAGCGAAGCGGCCTGAGCGCCTCCCCCCAAAAGCAGGGAGAGGGCCAGGATGATGGTGAAGATCACGGAGTTGACATTAATCTGGGCAAAGACTGCTGCAACGAAGTTCTCCGGTGTTGGCTCCCTCTCCTCGCGTCGGAGGGCGTCCTGGGCCTCACTGCAAAGGGTCTTGACCATCCCCCAGGTGATCCTCTGTGCTGGGGTCCGCAGCCGCCGCCTCTCCCGGTAGGTCTCCTCGGTCAGAGTGAGGTCCTCCATCTCCGGGATCGGACTCGGGTCGGTCTGGGTCCACGCCATGAGGTTCCAAATGAGGCTTGACGCACCGAGCTGGAATCCAAACGACACCTGTAGGAGACATAACTGCAGCATACCCTCTCCCCCAGGTTATGAGCGGCACCGGGCCCCTCCAAGAAGGGTCCGGTGGCACTCGGTACCGGACCATAGGTCGTGGGAGAGCTTCCGAGTGGCGGAAGTGCCTCTCCTGCGGCGTACAATCCGAAAAAACATTGAGGTGATTGTATGTGAACAATACCTTATTCAGACAAAACTGTGCTTGTCCCTGTGATTTGGGGAGGGCAGGTGGCTCCCCCCTTTCTGTTTGTTTGTCAATATAGGACTTTAGCGTCCGATTGACCCGCTCTACAATCGCCTGCCCTTGCGGATTGTAGGGAATGCCAAATGTATGCTTGATGTCCCAAGTGGCCATGAAGGCGGCCAACTGCCTAGAGCAGTAGGACGGGGCGTTATCCGTTTTCACGTGCCGCGGCTTGCCCATCGCCGCAATGCAGGAAAGGAGGTGCTGCTCCACGTGGGAGGCAGTTTCCCCTTTCTGCGCCGTTGCCCAAACAAACTGAGAAAAAGTGTCAATGCAGACATGCATGTACTGCCATCTGCCAAACTGCGGCACATGCATGACATCCATCTGCCACACCTGGTTAGCCTCTGTCCCTCGTGGGTTGACCCCCCACGAGGGCCCCCCGGTGCCCCTGCACAATGCTGGCAAGAGCGCACTATACCTTGGGCTTGAGAAAGTGGCAGATTGAACTGTCTGGCGAGTGCCTTGGTGTTTTGGTGAAAAAAAGCATGACTTTGAATTGGAGTAGTGAAAACTCCCAAGACAGAACGTTGCTGAATTTCCTTCGCCGCCGCATCCGCTCTGCTATTGCCCGCGGAAATTGGACCCGGCAGGTCTTGATGACTTCGGATGTGGGCAATATAGAGCGGTTCCGTGCGGTGTCGCAAATGAAATTGAGCAGTGAGAAACAGACTAAGCAAGTTCTTGTCTATCGCGGGAGTGATGTAAGCTCCCGGTAGACTGTGAAGTAAATTCCTAACATACAGACTGTCAGTTATGATATTTAAACGTTCTTTGGCAAAGGTGCGCAAAGCAAGGTTCACGGCTGCCAACTCTGCCCGCTGCGCGGACTTCTGCGGAAGAGTTAACAGCGTGTGCCAAGCTTCGCCCTCCTGCCAGGTCAAGACACCACAGGTGCGTCCACCATCAGAAAAAACTGTTCTGGCCCCCTGAAGTGGGACCAGCGAGAGCAATTCGAACAAGCTGACTGTTCCTGTTTGAAGCGAGACAAGTCTGGGGTCTTTAGGTAAATGGTATGTCAAACTTCCAGTGAATCCTTCCAAAGCTATCGGAAGCGAGTCACCTAGCTGCATCAACTGCTGAATTTGTTCCTTGGTGAACGGGACTACAATCTTGGCTAAATCGTGCCCAGAAATGTCCCTAGCTCTCAGCCTTCCGCGGTAGATCACCGTGGAGACCAGTTCTTGGGGCGGAACGATGTTCCGAGAAGAGGTGTTAGGCAAGTACACCCACTCCACAATTTTCGCTCCCCTCTCGGAATCTACTCCCAACGCCCCAGTGAACATGGATCCTTCCCGTACGATGTACAAATTCAGGATCGGAGCATATGGCCCTTGGGTGATCCTATCTACCCACCTCTGGCTGAGAATTTGGTTAACTTTCTCGAGCGCCAAGCGCGCGTCTCGAGAAATTTTTATCCGGTCTGCCGGCTGCTTACCTAAGGTTAGCAGCGAGAAGAGCGGTTTTAGAAGATCCGTATCCAATCGGAAGTACGGTCTTGCCCAATTGATATTTCCCAAAACTTGCTGCAACTCTACGAGGGTGACTGAGTCCTGTAGATTGATATGAGGCAAAACTGGCGCTGCGAAAGAGCGGAGAAGCCGATGACCCAAGTATGAGAAGGGCTCAGTTCTCTGCACTTTCTCCGGGGCAATGAGTAAACCTTTGTCCCCCAGGCTGGCCTGGAGGTCAGAAAACACTTCGCTGCCAAGTTGTGGCAACGCTACCAAAATATCATCCATAAAATGACAAACTAAAGCTTGTGGGTAGAGGTTTCGAAACTTTGCCAGTGCGTTGTGAACGTAAATTTGGCACAAAGTGGGCGAATTGAGCATGCCCTGTGGCAAAAATTTCCACGCGTAACGCTGTGTGGGCTCACTGTGGTTCATGACCGGCACCGTAAAGGCAAACCTCTCCCGGTCCCTGGGGTCTAAGGGGATTGTATAAAAACAATCCTTGAGATCTACGACGAGAATCTCCCACCCCTCGGGAATCATGTTAGGATTTGGGATGCCGCATTGAGGCGGACCCATCGGCTGAATACATTTATTGATCTCTCTGAGATCGTGGAGGAGTCGCCACTTCCCCGACTTCTTCTTAATAACAAAAATTGGCAAATTCCAAGGACTTGTGGACTGTTCTATATGTCCTGCGTCTAGCTGTTCCTTAACTAGCTGCTTGAGAGCAACCAATTTCTCTCCCACTACCGGCCATTGTTCCACCCAGACCGGAGTATCGGTGAGCCATTTAAGTGGCAACGCCATTACCCGAAGGTAAGGGTGGCACCGTACTGCTGTAAAATGTCTCGCCCCCAAAGGTTGATGTGCACGTCAAGAATGTGCGGTCGAATCACCGCCGTGCCTTCAGCCCTTGGGATTGTGACTTCTACCCACTCTCGGCTCCTAAACGCTTCCTGAACACCGCCTACCCCCCACACATCGGAGACCGGCTCAGTGGCCCACTCCCTTGGCCACTGGCTTCTGCTTATCACACTCACATCTGCTCCGGTATCGAGTAACCCTGAGAACGCTCTTTTGTTCAAAAATACCTCGATAACGGGGCGCTGCTTCCACCCAATGTTGGTCTCCACTGTCGCTAAGACCTGGTATCCTTGCACTGCCTCACTCGCGCTCGAGCGGTCTGCTGAACCGGACTCTGAGCTGTCACTGAGCCTTCCCTGGCTGCCTGCTGGCGAGTGACAAGGAACCATGATCAGTTGCGCTAAGGTGTCTCCTTTGTGAATGGTTTGGGGCAGGTGTGTCCAAAGCTGAACCTGGAGAACGCCTGAAAAATTCGAGTCAATGACTCCTGGAATTATAAAAATTCCACGTGCACCAGCTACACTACGGGGCAAAACTAAACCTATAAAGCCTCTGGGCAGGGGTCCCATGTACTGGGAGTCGACCAGATAGACTGTGCCTGGCAGGTCGCATGTAACGTCCGCCTGGCAAGTCAATTCTAGCCCTGTGCTGCCCTTGGGGCTGGCCTGCGCCCTCGCAGTGTCTGGAATGGGGTTGGACTCTACTCTAGCTCTGGTGAGTTCTGGGTGAAGGACGCCTCTGTTTGGACTGGGGCCAGAGACATGCCCGTGCTCCGGTTTCCCGAATTCTGGCAATACCTGGCCCAATGATAGCCTTTCTTGCACTTCGGACAGAGGGTGTTCGGAGCCTTGGGACGGCCGGACTTTTGTCCGCCTCCCTTGGATCGGCACTCCCTAGCAAAGTGACCGATCTTGCCACAATTGTGACATGCTCCTTTGCTCTTACCATTAGGTCTTTTCCCTCCTTGCACTGCTGCCGCTAGCAGACCCATCTTATAGGATTCTGTGCCAACGTCGGCGCAAGCTCTAATCATGTCCGATAGGGTCAAGTCAGGACGATTGCCTAGGGACTGCAAGATTCTACGGCAGTCCAAGTTGGCATTGTCCTTGGCTAACTTAATCATGAGCTCTTCCTGGGCTTGCTCATTATCAATCTGCCTGCTAATTGCTTCCTCCAGGCGATTGATGAAGTCCATGTAGGGCTCCTGGGCTCCCTGCTTAATGGAGGTGTAATTTTTAGCCGCTTTGCCAGTGGCTGGGACCTTAAAGTAAGCCCTAAAGGCTGCCTCGGCTGACATCTCAAGAGTGGCGAGAGGCAGGTTGATCTGAGCATTGATTGACTCGAAATTGCCGGAGCCATACAGCTGCTCAGGAAGCACCGCGCCTCCCATCCTGGCAGCCCGAGTTTGAGCCTCTAGGCGAAACTCGCTGTCCCAGATCATGTACTGGCTAGGGGTTAGCATCATCCTCATGATGGCTTTCCAATCATGAGGAATCCACATGGTGGTTTCGCACACTTGCTGGAGCGTGCCCCTAGTGAAACGGCTTTGGAGCCCTGTTTCTGCAATGGCCTTCCGCATAGCCATGAGAAGCTTATACGGGACTGGGGAATGAACAATCTGCTGTGCGCCTGTGAGCGCATCCATCTCCATGCGGATTGGACATATCTGTCTGAGCTCAGCTAGCTCTTCTACTGACAGATCCCCCTTTCTAAGCTCTTCCTCAGCTGTGCGCTGAAGGGCACTCTTGGTAACTAGGGAAGCCGAAGCTGTCAGAGAAGCGCCTGCGCTTCTCATTCCTTGCATTCCCTCGGTGACGTCTGCAGCTGTCACCGCGGGAAGGCTCCCTACGCTACTCTGCTGGTACTTGAATGTCGGATAGAGCGCGGTGGGCGCAGTCGGCTCGACTGGCTGGGCTGATGACTTATTTAACGGGGGTTCTTCTGCTTCTATCCGGACTGGTTCGATCTCAGCTAAGAGTTTCCTACACTTCCTCCATGTGCGAACTATCCCTCCTGGGGCCTTCGTGGGTTGCTGAATGCAGTCTCCTATCTGATCCCAGAGCTGTAGGGTTAACGTACCTGCTTCTGGGTAAAGCAGGCAGTGTTCCCTAAGGTACGCCAAAAGTCTCGCTAGTTCCCTGCTGTGAAAGCGTAACTGAAATACCCTGGCCAGGATTTTAAACTCTTCCTCACGAGTTTTTTGGCTAGCGGACGGACTTTGTCCCTGAGAACAAGTCCCCATATTACCTGCGAGCGGTCCTCTGAAGTTTTCCTCCTCGGGATGGGTTGACGTGTCTTGGGGCAAGGTAACAGGTCTTGGCGACGACCGTCTGGGTAGAGCTCGGAGCGTGGCCTCCTGCCACGGGCCCTCGGCGGCCTCTGCGCTGTCAGGGGCTCACAGCTGCCCTGAGCGGAACGCGTTTTCCCCTTTAGTGCAAGTCTCCCCGAAAGCCGGGAGCAAGGTGTAGGAATGTCTCTCTTGGAATGCCTCGCCGCTGGCCGTCCTTCTGACCGGCTGGCTGCCGACCAGAGCGCCGCGCTGTCCTCCGGGCTGACGGGTCGCGGTTCAAGTGTAGAACCGGACCGCGTGGATCGCTACTCGCGAGTAGACCTCTCCTGGGTCGCTTACTCACGAGTAGATCACGTCGGGGTCACCAGATGTAGGAATTGGGGCCACTGGGGTGGCCGTAAGGTCCCGGAGGAGACTGATCAAGTGACAACACGAGACAAATGGAGCGAGATCAGATCAGTACTTTATTGGAAAAAGGCAACATCATTTATAGGGGGGAAAACGCAACGGTGGCAAAACTGTCATCTGACAGGAAAATTACCTTACCCACGTACCCGGGTTAATGGGGAACCTCTCAAAGGGAAGTTAATTAACTTGGACAAACACGGGGCGAGGGAGACCATTGTTTAGGGCTTAGGCAGGGGTAAATATGGCCACTATTTGCACCGGGGATAACCTTGGCTAGGAGATGAGTGATTACTCTAATGGGTAACTGAGGTCAGCGAAATGCTCACTCGGCAGAATCGCCGGTCAGGCTAGAAGCGGCCGAATTAATCCCTATCATTAATTCACCCCCCTTGCTCACTGACAAGGGCCAGAGGCCAGGAGTCTGCTCGCTGGTTTAACCTCTGCCAGATGCCACTAATGCCCAACCGGGCACGGGGAATCCTCAGATTCCCTTCCATTTACTTGTTTTCTGCAGTGTATTTAGATGCTCTCAATATCAAATGGTTGAAATCTAGCCTCCGGAGTTCTTTTCTAATCCATGGCTTTTACTTAGGGAAGGTATGAAGCACAATAGCTATCCAATGCTGTGAGGTTATTAGGGACCCATGCCTAGCATGCCTAGCTTTAAAAAGATGCCTATTACACTGATCCCTATTAATTACGGTTGAGAGGTTAATGAATGACCCTATGTGGTTTTGCGTACCACTCAGATTCTTATGCCACTGTGTTGGAGAAGACTCTTAGTCTTTCCTTTCCCCTTCATCATTTTATTTTATTTTATGGTTTGGCAAAGAAAACTGAAAATTCTTTAATATATTTTGAAAGAACGCTTTGCATATATAATCCTAAACTGCACAGAACACATACCAAGTCCTGGATTGGCATGTAGCAGATACCTGCACTTACTACATGATTGCTCATCCAACAAAGGTAGCAAAACAAACCATAACAAGTGAAACCCTACTTTCCCATTGAGGCCAAAGTTAGATTAAGAGGTATATTTTCAAATAGTTCTCTTGGGGGGGGGCGTATATTTTTTAAACATATAAAAATACAACACACAAAAAATAGCAAGAATAACATTACATCAAAAAATATGTGCCGTCATCACCAATGAGACATTATTTGTCTTCCTCTTATTATCTAAACAAAACTTTCCATTTCTTATTCTTATCCCTATTTCCAAAAAGTTAAATAGTCTTGTCCTGGTTTTATCCCTTTAGTTTTAACAAATACATGGTTAACAAAGTCTCCTTAAAATAATTTTTCTTTATCAGTCCCATCTTTAACTTTAATTCACATGTCAAATTATCATTTATGGCCAGGGTGGATTTGATTTAAATCACTTTGATTAAAATCATGATTTAAATCATGATTTAAATCACTAGTCAGTAAGGCTCGATTTAAATCATGATTTTCTACATAAAGACTCATTTTTGCTGGAGTTGTTTTAATCTTAATATTTAAAACCAGATAAAGGTTTCATTTTTAGAATAATAACTTTTCAGATTACAGCAGTTTTACAGTTATATCAGAAAATTACTGATTTGGTGGTTATATACCATTAGAAATAGATAGATAGATAATTATGAAATTACTGCAAGGTGAACTATCTCTAGTTTAATAGGTTAATCATTCATATTTGGACAACTGTTCTGTTGTACTTTATTGGAAGGAGAAAAATAATCATTACCTTAACATTTAAATAGTTTTATTTAACCAAAACAATAACATTATATAGCATTATGTATGCTTATATTTGCTATGAATGAAAGAGGCATGTTATCGTTGAAGATCCAAATGCACAGTTTTGAAAACAGCAAAACCAAGCATTTGATTTGATAATATATTCTAGATAGAAAAATTGCCCCAAATAATCAGAAACCTCTGGGAGAGCATGACATTGTGAATGGATTAATACAGCCTTATGCCACTGTTGTGTTTGGAATATTGTGCCTTTAAGTAATGTAACACTCGAATGAGTGGATATAACAATCACCAGCTGTAACACTGTAACCTTCTGTATTAGGACGCGAGCTAGTGACCACTAGGGGCAATAGCGAGCGCCCAGCTCACATGGTTCCAATTCCCCAAATACCTACAGCGCGGGAAGATTCCCGCCACCGCCTCACCTGGACAAGAAGGGCGTGACGGGGAGTGACGTCACGCAGACAGTAGCCAATGGGCTATCGAGGAGCCACATTCAAATGTATAGCCACAGTATATATTGAGCTGTTCATCCGCCATTACCACATGTTCCCCCGGACCATCATGCAATAAAGATGTGTTAAGACAACCCTTCGGCTGTTTCTATTGTCTTGGTTCTCAAACACTAAAGCCACATAATTAAAAACTAATTTCATGATGAATAACCCTTGGACTATAATGTATCTTAATTAGAACATGATCTTTACAGAGATTTTTCCTCAAAAAGCATTTAAATAAAAAGAAATCCGGTTTAAATAAAAAAATCTGACTTTTAAAATTATTTTTAAAAAAATAATTGATTTTTATCCACCCTGTTTATGGCTATATTCCAAAATTCTTTATACCAATCCTCCAATAGAAATTCAGTATAGATTTTCCCATTTTTAGCAATTAACAACCTCATTAGTGTTACCTTTACAATAATCATTTCTTTTATTATTTCTATGAAGCTTTATATTTCCAAAATCCATTAACGGTGTTATTCTAGGACAAATCTCTAGTTTTAAAGACAATATTTGATTAATTCCTTCAAACACTTTTACCCAAGTCCTTTTTGCAATCTTACAATCCCATCATAACGAAATATATGTTCCTTACATGTCCAACACTCCTTTTTATCTTTAGACCAAACAGTTCTCAAGAGAGAGTGTTCAAGTATGTATGTGACTCCAGACAACTTTTTTAAAAATCAGATTTTTAAGACCGGTGAGAATGTGAAATGATAAAAACAACCCTGAACATGTAAACTTTCTGTTCACACAGGTCTTTGGGGCTTGGTCAACAATGCTGGAATAGCGCTTCATGCAGCCCCCAATGAATGGCTAACCAAGGAAGACTTTACCAGAGTGATAAACGTGAACCTGCTTGGGTTGATTGATGTGACGCTGCACATGCTGCCCCTCGTAAGAAAAGCCAAAGGGAGAGTGGTTAACATGGGGAGCATGATGGGAAGAGTCGCTTCCTCTGGAGGCTACTCCATATCCAAGTATGGTGTGGAAGCCTTCTCAGACAGTCTGAGGTAAAATACCAACTTTGCTGCTTCCTTTTGCCTGGTTAAGTGCCCTTGCATCTTTCCTGTTAAATCTAAAACAAATAGATATATTGAATTACAGTGACTAGTAACAGCAAATATTGGCAAATATAGCTGCTGCTGCCAGGGACTCTGGGAAAGACTTTCAGAGCTACAATCAGGTGTCTACAAAGACTGAAATAAAAAGACAGGGCCAAGGCTTTGCCTGCACTTAGTGCTGGGATTTAGATCACTTGTTAAGACTAAAGTACATTAGCTCCTCTTGCAACTTTATTATTGCAGATGAAGGAAATATCTCTAGATTGTATGCCTGAGACATCAGACATGCAAGCATAACTGTGCTATCTCTCAGCTGATCAAATCCAAAAGCAAAAGTAGCCTGATTTGCTAAATGCACACCATTGTGTTTGAATAAACATGGTGTTGTTTTTTCCTCTTAAGGGTGTATTAGTTTTTTAATATAATCTTATTTAAACTTTTTCATTAAAAAAAAACATATATACAAAAAAAAATTTACACACATACGGTACAGAGTGGACCCATCACCCAGGGGGGCATACCTCCTATCCAAGGCTATTACTTAACTCAAGTATACAAGTTACATAAATCCTATCCCCTATTTTCAAAATGCCATATATTAATTGAAGTTCAAGAACATCTGGAGTGATGAGGTTCACCATCACGGGCTTATCCCTTCTGTCACTCCATCATTTACTATTACCGAAGCTTGATTATTATTCTATTATTATTCTGAAGTTTTTCAATCACATTTTGAAATTTGATTCCAAAACCCATTATTTTATTTTTATGGTGCCCATTCCACTGAGTCAAAGGCCTTAAAAATATCTACTGATGTTAAACCTATTCTCATTTTCTTCTGATAAGTGAATTGTATAATATTAAATAACCTTCTCATTAAATCATTCATTTCCCTCCCTTTAATAAACCCTACTTGGTCTTTTCTGTATAGTCACCTATGAACTCATTTAATCTTTCTGCAATTATAGACATAAATAATTTGCATCCTGGTTAATTTAGGAAATAGGATGATAAGTGTTGTGTATTAAATGAAAAGTATTCGCCATTTTGTCTTCTTCCTTAGTTAAAAGTAGTGCGAGATGGGGGGTTCACACCATTATGTTCCGAGAAGCGTATATTGTATCTAGTTCAGGATCATCTCATTCTCTTCTGATTGCAATTAGCCAATCCAGATAATTCCTGCAAAAATGTAACTGCTCTTACCTGTATATAAGTTGTTGTGGCGCAGTTGGAAGTGTGTTCGTAACTACCAAATAAAGTGATGTGTTTGGCCTGTTATACTGGCTGCTGCTCGTTCCTTCAAGAACACTAAATTGGCGATGAGGATGGCATGGTGTCTCAGAAGTGTTCCATCAGTCCCTTCGTTATTTTGGAACCAGAAAAATGGGTCCTCTACGAGAAGCAATTCAAACATGAACAGAAGCATTCCTGTTTCCTGGCGAGATGTGGCCTGGCCACTCTCAAATTGGCCATCCATTTGGTGTTGCTGAGGGAGATTGATGGTGTTCCCCTCACCGATATCCTGGCTGCACTGAGGAGTCATTTCCAGCTGAAGGATTCGATATTTCCCATCCAGGTTGCGTTTCACCGCCATGACCAATGCCTCGGGGAGTCTGTGGCCTAATATCCTGCCACCCTTCAACTTGCAGCTGCCCCATGTCAGTGGCCAAACCTCAAGAACGCCTTCTGTGACCACCTGCTAGCCGGACTTCAGGACAAAGAGGTCCAACGCAGGCTAATGACCCATGATACACTCACTTTCAAGTCTGTGTTGAAAGAAGCATTAGCATCTGAGGCGGCCATGTTGGGGGTTAAGTCCTTCAAGCAACGCTCTGTCGCCTCCGGGATTCCAGGGTCTGCTGTACAGGCCCACTGCTGTTCATCACCGTCGTGTTCATCATCTTCAGTGTTGCCAGCATCATCTTCCCTGTCTGGGTCCAGCAATGAGGACGGAAGGGTCAGAAAGGTCTGAAGGAAGAAGGAGAAGCACACTTCAAAAGTTCTGAAAAGGTGTGACGGCTGTGGAAGCAAGCACGACTGCCAAAAGTGCCCCTTCCAGAAAGCGGACTGCCACACCTGTGGCAAGAGAGGGCATAAGAACATAAGAACAGCCTTGCGGGAACAGGTCACAGCCCATCCAGTCCAGCATTCTGTCTCACACAGTGGCTCACCATTTGCTTCAGGGTATTCCCAAGGAGATGCCTTCACCTGCTTAGGATTCCCTGGAAATGGCATTGAGAGATATCCTGCCTATCTCTCCAACCCGGAGGTTGTCCTTAAGTATCCATAATTATAGCCATTGATACCCTTGTCCTCCATGAACTTGTCTAATCCTTTCTTAAAGCTGTCAAGACTGACAGCTGTCACCACTTCTTCTGGCAGGGAGTTCTATAGACCAGTAATCCTCTAGGTGAAAAAGTACTTTCTCTTATTTGTTTGAGAACTAGTACCCAAAGGTTTCATGGAGTGTCCCCTAGTTCTAGTGTTATGCGATAGGGAAAACAGTTTTTCCTTATCTACTTTGTCCACACCATGCATGATTTTATAAACTTCAATCAGGTCACATCTTAGATGCCATCGTTCAAGAGTGAAAAGGCCCAACCGTTGCAGCCTTAGATGGTAAGGAAGGTGTTCCAGTCCCCTAATCATTTTGGTTGCCCTCCTCTGCACTTTTTCCAACTCCATAATATCCTTCTGGAGGTATGGCAACCAGAACTGTACACAATATTCCAGATGGGGCCTCACCACAGATTTGTAAAGAGGCAAAATGACACTTGCTGACTTATTTTCTATACCCTTCCTAATGATCCCTAGCATTGAGTTTGCTTTTTTCACTGCTGAGGCACACTGGGTTGACACCTTCATTGAGTTGTCCACCAGGACACCAAGGTCCCTTTCCTGGTTTGTCGCAGAGAGTTCAGAACCCATCAGTTTATAAATGTAAGTGGGTTTTTTTGCCCCAACATGCATCACTCTGCACTTACTAATGTTGAAGCTCATTTGCCACTGCTTTGCCCACTCCCCCAGTGTCAAGAGATCACTCTGGAGCTCCTCACAATCTCTCACAGTTTTCACTACCCTGTATAATTTAGTGTTGTCAGCAAATTTGGCTACCTTGCTTTTTTACTTTTACTTCTAGATCATTTATGAAGAGGTTGAAAAGCAGGGGTCCCAGTACTGAACCTTGGGGGACCCCACTCTTTACTTCCCTCCTCTTGGAGAAGTGTCCATTTAGTGCTACCCTCTGTTTCCTGTCCCTTAGCCAGTTGCTGATCCAGGACAAGACCTGTCCCTTTATTCCATGACTGGCAAGTTTATTCAAGAGCCTTTGGTGTGGGACCTTGTCAAAAGCCTTCTGAAAGTCCAGATAAACAATGTCAACTGGATCCCCCTTATCCACATGCTTGTTGACACTCTCAAAAAATTCCAACAGATTAGTGAGGCATGATTTGCCCTTGCAAAAAGTCATGTTGGCTCTCCTTTAGCAGCGCCTTCTCTTCTATGTGAATATTAATTCTATCTTTTAGGATGGTTTCCATCACTTTACCTGGGACACATGTCAAACTGACCGGTCGGTAATTTCCTGGATCACCCATATCGCAAAGTTATGCCACCAGAAGAGGAAGTACTCTCCAGCATCAGACAAGCACCCACGGAAATTGTGAGTGTCCATCTCCAAAGTCTCTGTGTCAGAGGAACTGCATGGCAATGTGCCTAACATGTCCGGTTGGCTTTTCGCTGAATTACAGTTACAAGGGGTACCCATTCGCAAGGAGGTAGACTCGGGTATGTCTTATTCTATTATACCCCACAAGGAATTCTTAAAGATTCCTCCTGCCTTGTGCCTAAGTTGCGGGCATTGAAGACATCCCTCCGAGACATTCAAGGGTGCCACATACACAGCCCCCAGTATATTTCAATCGCTCATGGAGTGTCTACTTAAGGGTCTCCCTGAGGTTCCTCCCTATTTCGATGACGTTTTGATCACTGCAGGGAATGAATTCGAACTTGCAGACAGGTTGGGCAGGGTTTTCCATAGGTTTGAAATGGCAGGGCTCCGTCTACGTAAAGATAAATGTGTATTTTTTGCTAAGGAGGTTGAGTTTCTTGGTTTCAAAATAACTCTCGAGGGGGTCAAACCCTCCAACTCTAAGGTCTCCGCTGTCCGTAATGTCCCCCCGGCCATCATCTAAGTCCAAGCTACAGTCCTTCCTAGCCCTGCTAAACATTTACCACTCCTTTCTGCCCAGGAAAGCGTCTGTGGCCAAGCCGCTTCATCACCTTCTTAAGAAGGACGCAGTTTGGAAGTGGGGACAGAGACGATTAATATGCGATGCATCACCGGTTGTTGTGAGCTCAGACCCCGGCCCGGCCCCGGCCCCCGGACCGGCCCACCTGGGGGATGAGGACTCTGAGGATGAGGGGGAAGAGCTGGCAGGATCCCCCTCCCCAGGAGTGTCCTCCCCCCCCCCCGACATTGCCTCAGTCTCCATTAGAGGACAAGCAGCAGTCTGACGGAAAGGTTCCTCAGCAACAGCTGCAACTTACGGACAGCTCTGGTGATGAGGTGTGGCTAGATGCCAGACATCGGAGCAAGGCAAAGCGACTCCAACAGAAGCAGAGGGGGAAGGCCAGGAGGTAATTAGGAAGCATTGAGCCACACCCCATGGGGGATATAAGGAGCCAGCACGCCGGGTGTGGCTCCGTGATGGACAAAGTTTGAGTTTCCCCATTCCTGTCCCTGTCTGTCACTCCTGCTTCTCGCCTCAGTTTACAAGGCTGACAGAAGACTCTGGGCTGGATTTTGGATTGAACTAGGACTTCTGCTTTTGGATCTGCTGTGCTGTGAGTGTAACCCCGGCATGGAAGTAAGAGACTCTCTCTCCGCGAGTGTTGAGCTCAGCCTGCTGGTGCCCCAGAAGAAGGAGGGGGAGACAGAACACTGGTGGGGGTGGGGACTGTTCTCTGCCATACACTGGATAATGGAGTGGAGGCCCCGATTGCATTTTATTCAAGATCCCTTTCTAATGCCGAAAAAACTATGTTCAGACAGACCGTGAGGCTCTGGGCCATAGTTGCAGGAATGAAAAAAATTCACGATTTCCTGTATGGGAGGGAGTTCACAATTGTTACGGACCATAAGCCTTTGTTGGGAATTTTTGTCACTTCAAAACCTACTCCAAAAATATTCTCCCCCTGTATGCTAAGATGGGCTATCTTTCTAAATACTTACCAGTTTACGTTGATTCATTATCCAAGGAAGGACATTGGCCATGCTGATGCAATCTCACGGTCCCCATTGCCAGGACTTGGGGAGCAAGATTGCGAGGAAGAGCGTGATCATCAGGTACAGCTGATAGAATCACTTGATTTACCCCCCCCCCCCATTGTTCCCTCAGAGATTGCCATGGCTACTGCTAAAGATAAGCTGCTGTCCCAAGTTGTCACTTGGGTCCAGAAGGGTTGGCCCATGACTCCTCCTTCAGAGGAATAGTTTTCCACAGAAAACGGCTCAAGTTGTCACTTGAAAGGGGTTGTTTATTATGGGGTAAGCGAATAGTGATTCCTGCTGTGTTGCATCCAAAAGTTCTCAAACTTCTTCACATCAGCCATCCGGGAATTGTGCACTCCAAAGCCTTGGCAAGGAGCTATTTTTGGTGGCCTCAAGTGGATCTTGAGATAGAGCAGTTGGTAGGCACTTGCACTAGCTGTCAGAGTTCCCAGCCTGAGGAGTCCCAACTTCCCTCCCGGGAATGGGACACAGCTTGCAGACCATTGTCGCGCATCCATGTGGATTTCGCTGGTCCATTTCAAGGCACCTTGTTTCTTCTTGTGGTAGATGCCTTTTCTAAGTGGTTGGCTGTAATTCCTGTCCCAAATACAACGTCAGCCATGACCATTAAGCAACTACGTAGGCTTTTCAACTTTTTCGGATTGCTGGTTGTGTTTGTTTCTGACAATGCCACTACCTTTACGTCTGTCGAATTTCAAGCATTTCTCAAGAGAAACACCATCCGGGTTGTCACATCTGCCCCATTTCACCCTGCCACCAATGGTCAGGTTGAGTAACAAGTCCGCACGACTAAGGAAGCTTTACAACAGATGGGGCAGGGGGACATTGAGTTACAGCTCTGTCGATTACTTTTAACCTATTGAGTTACCCCCTGGCCTCGGGTCTGTCTCTGGCAGACCTCCTCATGCGTAGAAAACTAACCACCCTGTTGGACAGGTTAGATCCTTCTCAGGATAGGGGGGTTAATATTGAAGTCAGGGAGAAAAAGGGTTTTGCAGTGGGAGATCCTGTGCACTGCCGGAATTGCATTGCTTGGGTTCCAGGGACTGTCTTAGAACAAACGGGACCAGTCTCCTACTGGGTAAAAATGGGAAATGGCCTTCTTTGGCAGCAACATGGCAGACCAAATGAGGCATAGAGTAACGGACCAGTCACTGGAAGGACCGGGAGAACCTTTGAGTTTGAGGTGCCCTCAGCTGATGAAACGCATAATAGTTCCACGTTAGAGTTCTCCCCCACTCGCTTATTCCAAGGGGGAGACGATGAGGGCTCAGCCCTCAACTCCCAGCTTTCTAATTCTAAGCGCACATCTTTTAAAAGGATGTCGGTATACCAACCACTGCGTTGTATCATGCACAGGGCTCACAGTGGTTTGATAGTTCTTCTATTCAGTTACAGGATCGGGGGGAGTTGTTCGAGTGTTCCCCTACTCATCCATGCGAGAAACAGGGTTATGATTTCTCCCCTAGGGTCCCCCATCCTCCTGTGTTAGAGTCTACCTCCACTCATGCCCAGGGGGAATTTTTCATTGAGTCGTCCCCTACTCTATGTAAAAGGAGGGAATTTCAATTCACTTCTTCCCCCTTAGATTGTGGTTTTGAGTTCGAGCGTTTTCCTGCTCAACCTTTTTCGAAACAGGACTATGATTTGGTATCTCCCCTCCCTTTGCAGGTCATGAATATGAAACGGGTAATTGCTCACACCATGCTATTAGTACTAGCAGTGCCCCCGTTGCGGTGAAATTACCATCCACCTCAATTAGCCCTAAGGCTTCACTAACTGACCAGGCGCCAGTGCACCCCAAAAGATGTTGTGGTCCTCCTCAATGGGTTACAGGATTTTGTTCGATCCTAGGGGGAGGGATGTTGTGTATTAAATGAAAAGTATTCGCCATTTTGTCTTCCTTAGTTAAAAGTAATGCAAGATTGGGGGTTCGCACCATTATGCTCCGAGAAGCTCGTATTGTATCTAGTTAGGATTACCTCATTCTCTTCTGATTGCTATTAGCCAATCCAGTTAATTCCCGCAAAAATGTAACTACTCTTACCTGTATATAAGTTGTTGTGGTGCAGTTGGAAGTGTGTTTGTAACTACCAAATAAAGTGATGTGTTTGGCCCGTTATACTGGCTGCTGCTCCTTCCTTCAAGAACAGTAAAATAAGAATCTACTTTTGTTTTATCTTTATCCAGGTTGGAACTTGGGAATTAAAACAATCAGCGATTGTGTCCATGAGGGTGGTATTCTTCCACCTTCTAATACATAATTAAATATTTTTAAAATTTAGGAATTAACAAACTTTGAAATTTTATACACTTCAGGTCCTATTCCATCTTCTCCAGGGGTCTTCCCAGTCTTCAATTTTTTATTGCTCTTTCTATTTCCTATCCTGTAATTTCTTGTTCCATTCTTGATTTGTGTTCCTCTTGTATGTTACTTTTATTATGTTTATAAATGTAATCACCCATATATATTCACTAGCAGAGGTTGTCCGGCATTGCTGGACTGTTTTAAATTGTGTTGGAAGGCTAAATTGTGTTAATGTTTGTTAAAAATTGCTTAGTCTGTAATTTTTTTAATGTTTGTTTATACAAAAAAAATTTGGCTTGGCTGGCTGTTTTATGTAACTGAATAATGTTTTGGTTTTTGATTTTTTTTAAAAAAATAGTTGTACCATAGGTAATAATTTTAATAATGTGAAAGTAAATGTTTTTTACAATCAATGTTTTTAAAAATGTGTTCAGTTGTTTTGGGTTTTTATTTGAGTTAGAATTCAGCACAGGATTTTAATAATTTTTTTATTTTATTTTATTTTATTGACATATGTTTGTGATTTGTGTTAAATTGTGTTTTCATGTAATTTTTTTGACTTGTTATTATTGTGACCTTTTATGTAAAATTGTGATTTTGTGTTATTGTTTTGATTTGTTTTTACTGTTGTTGCCTTTTTTTGGGGCTGTTGTGTGTTTTTGAATTGTTTTTACTATTGTGACCAGCAGGTGGTGCTGGTAGGGGTTTTCTTGTATTTTGACTGTTTTTTCTCTCCTGGCCTCTGGGTGGAGCTTCTTCCGGTAAGTAGTCTCTTTCTTTATATATTTCGTTTCCTGTCGTCGTGCAGGTAAAACATGTGCTGGTGAGTTGGCTTGTTTTTTTTAATTTTGGGGGTTTGGGGGGGTTGGGTTTTGTATGTTTGACTGTTTGTTTTGTTTTTGATTGTGTTTATGTTTACTTTGTATTGTTTTTGGTGTTGTTTTTGTTTGTTTTTGTGTATTTTTGGATGTTTTTGATTGTGGTTTTTTTAATTATAATTTTATTTTAAAAAATTTAAAAAATAACAAAAATTGCAAAAATTATACAAACATACAAGATATATATACGAAAGAACAGGAGAAAAAAATAAGAATACATAAGTAAATAAAATACATAAACAACATTAAATTGCTTAAACTTTTTTGTAATAGCATTATAAACAACACCAACTGTTGAACCTTATCATTTATCATTCATCTCATAAAATATATATCCCAATCCTTATTTCTATGTATATATTTTTCTGTTTTCTTTATATTTTTAATTATGTATTTAATATGTCAAAAATTTATAAGATCCAACCTTTTATATTGCAAAATAATAACACCCAGTGCTATGTACATGCCATGAGTATCAATATTCCAAAAACTCATATGCAGAGGTACTGGTTTATCACCTTTATCACTTATTAGAATATATTCCACAAATGGTCTCCAAATTTCCCAAAACTTCTTTTCTTTCAAAATAACTTTCTTCACATTCAATTCACATGTTAACTTATCATTCAAAGCGATTTCCCACATCTCCTTATACCATTCATCTATTTTTAATATTGAATCGCTTTTCCATTTTCTTGCTATACATAATCTTGAAGCTGTTAACATTATAGATAACAGTTCTTTATTATTTGTATTCATATTTATACTATCCAATTCTGTCAGTAAGGCGATACTTGAATCCAGCTAAAAATCTACTTTAAGGATATCTGATATTTCTTTCTCAATTAATTTCCAAAAAGCACTTATCACTTTACAATTCCACCACATATGTTCATTTGTACCCAGATTGCTTTTACATCTCCAACAATTTTTAGTTATACTATTATCCATTCGAAATAGTTTAACTAGTGTCAAGTACCACCTCCATAATATTTTATAATTATGTTCTTTTAATCTAATTGAAAGATTTCTCATAATTCTTCTCTTCCATTTGTTTTTCCATTGAAGTTCAGAAATTTTTATGTTCAAATCCTCTTCCCATAATTTTCTCAAAGCATTTTGTGAGTTTTCATCCTTATTTAGGATTTTATATATTTTGCTTACTACCCCTTTTATCCCCATTTCTCCTTTTCTTATTTTACAAATCATCTCTTCAAATTCTGTCCTATCCCTCTGTAAACTAAATTCATCTTTATATCTCTTTTCCCATTTGTTCACTAACATCACCTGCAACCAATTCAATTTCATTTGATTAAACACTTCAGCTCTCAGTACTAAGTCATCCAACATTTTTATCCAATCTTTCAACAGAAACACATTGTTTCTCAGCATTATGTTTTTTATTCTTTTATCAATTTTTAAGGGAAACGTTTTTATATCTTCTATATCCATTATTGGGGAAACCTCAGGTGCTAATTTCATCTTTGTATTTTTCCAAACACCCAACATTGCTTTTGTCATTTGGTTACCTGTTCTTATCCTTGTCTCTTTGTCCAAAAAATTTGCATTACCACTTTTCTGTAATTCTTTCATTTCTATCTCATCCCAAATGACTTCAGATTTTGATATAATCTTGACAATATTCTTTAATTGAAAAGCCCTATAATAATGTCTAATATTTGGAAGGCCCAGACCACCTTCTTTTTGTGCTACATACCATAAACCTTTTGTGATTCTTGGTCTTTTCCCTCCATTACAAAAAGTATTTAATATAGTTTGAAAACTTTTTATATCTATTTCTTTTAATTGAATTGGAAGAACATCAAACAAAAAATTTATCTTTGGTAGTAACTTCATCTTGCCTAAGGCAACTCTACCAAACCAAGACAAGTTCAACTTATTATATTGTTTTATTTTTCCCTTTAATTTCTATTATTTGTTTGTCATAATTCAATTTCTTAAGATCCTCAATTTTACTTGTAATACTTATTCCTAAATATTTCACGCTATTTTTAATTTGTATATTATATCTTTCCTTAACCTTTTTTTGATCTTCTTCATTTACATTCCAAAAAATAGCCTCTGATTTATCCCAATTCACTTTTAATCCTGTCATATCTTCAAAATCCCTCAGATGTGCATAAATTCGTTCCATTGTTTTCACAGGATTTTTCATTGTAATCATCGTATCATCTGCATATAAACTAATTTTAATTCCTTCTATTCCCTCTATCTTTTCATCCTCTCTTATGAGTGTCGCGAGTAATTCCATGGCCATCACAAATAATATCGGTGATAGTGGGCATCCTTGTCTAGTCCCTGCTTCTAATTTTATATCCTCAGTAAATACTTCATTCACTTTAATTTTAGTTATACCTTTCCGATATAACTGGTCAATTAGATTTATAAATTTCATGCCAAATCCAAAATTTCTTATAATTTCATTAATTGAAATCCACTGCAAAGAATCAAAAGCCTTAAAAATATCCAAAGACAACAATCCAAACTTTTACTTTCTTTGCTCTGCAATGTGTACCAGATCAATCATTCTTCTTGTAAGATGTGCCATATATCCGCCCCGCAAAAATCCTGCTTGATCTTTATTTAAATATTCCTTCATAAATTCATTTAATCTATTTGCTAATATTGCGGCAAAAATTTTTGCATCTTGATTTATCAATGAGATTGGCCTATATGATTCTATCTTTTCTAAATCTTGTCCAGATTTAGGTATCAAAGCAATTACTGATCTATACCATGAAGTCGGTAATAATCCTCCATCTAATATATGATTAAACAGCTTCAGAACTTTCGGAACCACTATTTCTTTAAACTGCTTATAAAATTCTGCGGTAAATCCATCTTCACCTGGAGCTTTACTCGTTTTCAATTTCTGTATCACATCTTTTATCTCTTTTTCTGTTATTGAAGATTCCATTCTATCTTTGTGTTCCTCTCTAATCTTGACTTCTTTCCAATTTTCCAAATATGCCCTTAAATGTTCTACTTTTATATTTTTCTCAGAATATAACTCTTGATAGAATTTCTTTACTATTTCTACCTTCTCTTTTGTTTTATTACACCTCACTTCTTGTTGGTTTATCAAAACACCAATTTCTCTTCTAATTCTTTTTTCTTTCGCAGCTCTGGCTAATAGTTTTGAATTCTTATTGCTATATTCAAAATACTCTCTTTTTAAGTATATCAAATCTTTTTAAACTTTTTCCATATCTTTACCTATTAATTCCTTTTTCAATCTTTGTATGTTTACAAACATTTATTTCTTCCCTGTTTTTATATGTTCTTCTTGAAGTCGTTTAACCTCTTTCTCAATTTTTTCATGTTTATCCTTTAACTGTTTATTTCTTATACTATTCAGTTTAATACATTCTCCTCTAAAAACCGACTTCATGGTATCCCAAACTATATTATACGTCACCTCACCTGTATCATTCCATTGCCAATATTGATTCCAAATCTTTTCTGTTTTCCTTATCCTTTGAATCCCTAAACATTTTCGGATTATATCTCCAACTATTTTGTTTCTTTTCCGTCATTCCAACTCCCAATTGCATCAACTTTTGCATGATCTGACTCTTTAAAAATTCCAACTTCTATTTCTTCTATATTCTTAAGTATATTGTCTGTAACAAAAAAATAATCTATTCTAGAATATGTGTTATGAACTTGTGAAAAATATGTATAACTTCTTTCTGTACCTTTAACTTCTCTCCATACATCTTTTAATCCTAAAAGTTTCATCCAATTATCTAATAATATCATTTTTGATCATGTTCTATCTCTTAACACATTGGTACAATCCATATTAGATCTAATTAAGTCACCTGCTACTACCATTTTTACTGTCCTTTCTTTTTCCAAAATATGATATACCTTATCTAAAAATTTATCTTGTTGATCATTTGGGGCATATATATTCACAAGAGTTATTTCTTCATCATCTATCATGCCTTTTACAATCAAGAATCTACCTTCCGGGTCAGAAATAGTTTTTGTAATAGTAAAACCCAATCTAGTCGAAATTAATATTGCAACCCCTCTTGCTTTTGAGGTACCATACGCTTTTTCATAAACTTGTGTCCTACCTAGAAATAATTTATTTGTACTCTCCGATTTTTGATGTATTTCTTGCAAAAAAATTATATCTGGACGATCTTTCCTAAGAGCTGATTCCAATCTTTTACGCTTAACTTGTGAGCCAGTACCTTTCACATTCCATGTCAATATCTTAATAGTCTTCATGGAAATTTTTGACAAACATAACCCTTAGTTTTATCATGATCCTCATGGAGTGTGAATTTAATTAAACATTCTATACCCATTAAACCCAACATACAGTAAACAATAAACAACAATCAAAAATAAAAATCTAAAAATCTAAACTTCTACAACCCTCTACTTTCTATCCAAAAAGTCACCTCTGCAAAAAATTAGAACTTCCCAAAGAGAGGGGAGGACACGGAAGATGTGCCTAAATGCCCACTAATACTCAAGCACTCTCTATACTAATTTCAACTGATTATCTACATTAATAATTGACCATAGATATTCATCTCTCATCCAACTCTGTCGCCTCAACAACACTCGTTTCCCCAAGACTCTTCCCTCCTGTTGCGCCACCCATTTCTCCCTCAGTCTGCTCCCTTTCAATAGCCCCTGTCTCCATCAATGCATGCCTCAAGGATGACCATTCCTGTGTACCACCTCTAATTAAACCAATCATTCGAAAATACTCCAAAGGATCCATTCCCAAGTCAATTGTATAGATTTTCTTTGCATAAAAAAATCTCACTTGTAATGGGAACCGCCACTAATAATTAATCCCTTGATCCCGAAGGATTTTCATTGATTGTGTTTTAAGGTATTTTTTGAAAATTATTTTTTATTTTTATAAATTTTTATGTTGTTGTGGCTTGGGGGGAGGTTGGTTTATTTCCACGGGCCAGCCTGGCTGGCCAGACCACGGGAATTCCAATGCCGCTTTATGCAGCGTTGGGGAGTTATTTCCATGGGCTGTCTTCGCTGGCCAGTCCGCGGGCATTGGGGAGGGGGGCTTTATTGTCTTATGGTGCTTTGATTGTGTGGAATCGTGAAAGTAGATTGGGGTTTCCCCTTTAATATCAGTGGGTCGGGGATTGCGATCCCCCTCTCCGCTGGTTCCCTGGGGGTTGGGAGGTTTGTGGGGACAAAAGGGGTATGTCCCCCCAACCCTTCTGGACCAAGGAGACCAAGGAGATGGGATTGATTCCCCCCCTCCTAAAAAAAACCTCCATTTTAAAGGATTCGATCCCCTCTCCCTGGTCTACTGGGACCAGAAGGGTTGGGGGGACAGATCCCTTTTGTCCCCACAAACCTCCCAACCCCAGGTGAGCCAGCAGAGAGGGGGATTGCCACCCCCCACTTACTGATATTAAAGGGGAAACTCTGATCGGATTTTCCCTTTTAATATCAGGGTTGGAATCGATCTCCTCTCTCGGGTCCCATGGGTCCGTGAGGGTTGGGGGGGACAAAAGGGGTATGTCCCCCCCAACCCTTCTGGACCCAGTAGACCAGGGAGAGGGGATCGATTCCCCCCTCCTAAAAAAAACTCCATTTTTAAAGAGAAGAAACCGCTTGGTTTCTTCTCTTTAAAGATGGATGTTTTGGGGGGGAATTGATCTCCTTTCCCTGGTCTCCTGGGTCCAGAAGTGTTGGGGGGACATACCCCTTTTGTCCCCACAAACCTCCCAACCCTAGAGGAGCCAGCAGAGAGTGGATAGCAACCCCCCACCTACTGATATTAAAGGGGAAACTCCAATCGGGACCTTCAGGCGCCGTTGGTGAGGGAAAGAAGGGCAGTTGGTGTTTGCGTGGCTGTGAGGTGGTGAGTTTTTTTTTATTTTTTTGGGTGCCAGCTTCCTCAGCGTTCTGTGCGCTCATGTTGCGCAGGACTCTGGGGCTTGTAGTTATGGGTTTGTGATTTGTGGTTGTGGTGCTTTTTTTTCTGCGGCTCGATTTTGATTGGCCACGGTGTATTTCTCAATGTTCTTTGTGGTCGCGCCTCTCAGCCTGATTGGCTGTGGCGCAACGCGGCGCAAAGAACGTTGGGAAATGAAGTTGTTTCCCTTTTTCGTGTTTGTGGGGCTGTTGCCCCACTGGCGCATTTCTCAATCCTTCGTTGACCTGTGGACCCAGTTTGGCCATGTGCACAAAGGGTGGGTGCGGGCTAGTAGGGCCAGGCTTAGGAACCTATGCGAAGTTCCAACGCTTAACGCTTGGTTTTATAGGTTAAGATTGGATCCTCTTAGATGCATATAATTCTTTATAAAACTTCTTTACTATTTTAATTTTCTCCTTCATTTGATTACACCCATTTCCCTGTCCATCTAATACTACTTCTATATCCTTCCTTCCTTGTTTCCCCCATGGCTGCTCTGGCTAGAATTTTTGAATTTTTATTACTATTTTCAAATCCCTTAGAGCTCTTTCTATCTCTTTATTTTCCAATTATTTTTTCCATGCCAAAATCTTATTCAAATCTTCCTTCTTTTTAGTCACGACATATTTCTTTTCTAATATTTTAATTTTAGTTTTCAATCTATCCTTTTTTTGTCATTTTCTTTCTTTGTACCTGTGTTTGTTTTATACTTAGTCCCCTTACCACAGCCTTCACTGTATCCTACAATATTTCTTCTCTCATTAATTTCCCATATTTGTTTCAATTCTATCTCTATTTCATTCCCAGGACTGTAGCCAGGGGCTGACCAGGGGGGGATTGCCCCCCCCTGAGCTAACAGCCCCCACCCCGTGATGCCAATGGTGTGTGTGTGTGTGTGTGTGTGTGTGTGTGTGTGTGTGTGTGTGTGTGTGTGTGTGTGTGTGTGTGTGTGGGTGTGTGTGTGTGTGTGTGGGTGTGTGTGTGTGTGTGTGTGTGTGTGTGTGTGTGTGTGTGTGTGTTGGTCTTTTATAACTTTCTCTACTATGAACCCCCATCTCTCTGGAATCAGAACGACCACACCTCTCACATTCGATGTTCCATATGATTTTTCATAAATTCCTATTGATTTCAATCATACCTCATTAATGCCATCCTTTTTTGTGTGCGTTTCTTGTAGAAAAACAATATCTGGCTTTTCTCTTTTTATAGCCATTTTCAGTCTATGTCTTCAAATATTTGACCCCAATCCATTAACATTCCAACTCAGCACATTGATTTCTTTATTCATTATTAAATTTTGTATTATCTTTTATCAACATTGCCCCCCATTGTGAACTAATCTTACACCCACCCCTCCATGACCTACAAAAATTACAATACAAACATGTTCCCATCCACCCTCCCCACTAAACCCTTACACCCACACATTTATTTCTTATCCTCCCCCTACCAGTTCTGCACTGATGCTCTCTAAACTCCATTCCAGGGGGGAGGGGGAAGTCTGTGCATCTTACTCCATTGTTCTTCTCTCTATATTTCCCCATCTCCTTTGCTATGTTCTCTTTCTTCAATAACTCTATAGTTCAAGTCTATTATTCTATAACCTACATTTCTATCTATTGTTAATTGTTCCTAAGCACTTGTTAAATCTCCGTTAAATATTCATTTCTTGGGGGGCGTGGCCAAGATGGCCGTATAGTAACATCTAGATTCGGACGCTCGCGCTTAACAAAGTGGTAACTAATGTATCGGAGGGAAATGGAGAAGTTTTAAAGTGGTAAACTTTAAAGATAAGAACCTTGCCTGTCGTTATGGAAAATTTTGGGATCTTTTGAGGCTGGATGGTCGAAGTTTGGGAGGCTTTTTTGGGCGGATGAAGCCGTGACGGTAGTCGCGGCTTTTCTGCCTGGGAGCCGAGAACGGGACCAGCAAGACTGCACAGAAGGTTTTGGAACAGGCAAGAAGATGTTCAGTACAAAAATAACCTGCATGTAAGTGCATGAATGGAGCTTTAAATTCTAAAATTGGCTGGGGTTTTTCTGTTAATTGAGCTCGGACTTTGAAATGGAAGGGGTGGAAGCGGATGTAAGCAAGTGGTGGTTTCGTTAATGGTGGCGGTCCTGGAAAACGAAAGTGATCGTGTTTGGGCTGTGGTTTCTCCTACATACCAGAAGATCACGCCAGGTTTTGACGAAAATAAAGTGGATTAATTATTTTTGTCTGGGCTACAATATTGGAAGGAGATTGGGAGTTCCCCGGCTTAATTCGATTGGAGAAAGTTTTCCGTTCCTCAGAAGGAGAAGGGGGGGTTTACCCAAAAGTTAAAGCAGTCGCTGGAAAATGGCGATTTGATTGTCCGCTTCAAGAGAAGGACTGGGTGGCTTTTGTCTTTTGGTTCCTTTTGGTTCCTTCACCGTGTGGATTACAAATACCTGTTTGTTTGCTGTGGAATATACTGCTCCTCACCACTTCTCCTCACTAGTTGGATTTTGGGCTTTTTCTCCTTCTGGTCTCCCCCCCCTCTTTTTTCTTTGGTGGCTCGGGTTTTTTTAAAGGAGAAGCTTGGGCTGACTGTTCCCTTGAAGCCCTCTTATTGTAGTTGGAAGACGACTGATTGGACTATTTGCTTTGGGGAAACGGACCTGCTGTGGATTAACAACTGTTGCTCTTCTTTTTTTTTCCTGAGCTGCTTATTGGGAGAGCTGTTTCCTTCTGTTTTATCTTCGTGGATTATAGCAGCTTTTTGGTCTTCTGCTTACATATAAATTTCCCTATTGGATCTGTGGAACCAGTGGCTGCAGTGTTATAAGCCTTATCTCAGTGATTAACTTTTACAACGTACTGCAGCAGTGGGCTTCTTACATACTACATTGCTATGGATAAAGGTACAAGAGGGAAAGCAAAGGAAGAAGAACCAGTTATAAAGCCTAAAAAGAAAGAAAAAGCACCAATGGAGGAATCTATTCAGTCTTCATCCCCGCCCACAGTGCCATATGATCAGACTCAAATTATGGTGGAAATTGGCAAGTTGTTTCAAAAATTGGAGAAAAATGAGGATTCAAGGGTGAAAGACAGAAATGAAATGATGAAAAACAAGATAAGGTGATGTCATCAGTTGCAGACTTTGCAAAAAAGGTGGACTTAAGTCTGAAAAAAATTGAGGGAAATGTGAAATTGGTTCAAACCGAGGTAAATGCCATAAAGAAGGAGGTAAAAGGGACTCAGGAGGTGGTGCGGGAGAATAAGCTGAAACTGGAGGAACAAGAGAGAAGGATAGATGCTGTGGAAGATATGATGAGAAAGCAGAACATTGTCATCCATCAGGTGGTGGAACGCACTCCGGATTTGTTAAGAGAAAGGGTGGTTCAGTGGTTAAATGGTTTGAATATGGGGAAAGAATTTGTTCAGGAAGATTTTGTAAGCGTTTTCCGTGTGGGCCCAAGAAGAGGGAGGGTGGTTCAAAGAAATGTGTTGGTTAAATTTGCGAATTGGGCAGATAAGTTAAAAGTAATGGCCCATCTGAAACGAGTTGGTTCTGATGCGTTGAAATTTGATGGCTCAGATGTGGAAGTTTATAATGATATTTCATTAAAAGAAAGAACATGGAGGTATAAAATGAGGCCAGTCACCAAGCTATTGACGAGTAAAAATATAAGGTATAATTGGAGATTTCCGCAACAATTACGTTTCTTTTATGATAAAAGAATGCAAGTTATTGTTGAAGGCACTAATCCATTGGAATACTTGAGTTTGCTGGAACTGGTAAAGGTAGACTCGGAAGAATGGAAAAATCTTAAGAAGGAATTGATGGATTCTGGAGCTTTGGGGAGGGAATATGAGAGGGAGGAAACCGGTGGGGCTACAGGGGGAACACCACAACGAGGAGAGGAGGAAGAGGAGCCGTCTTTGATCATGGTGGAGGAGGAGATAGGTAAGGAGTAATGAGTATTAGATTGTTAGTAATTTTAAGTAGTTGATAGAGGTAGAATGGGCAAATAGCGCGCAGCGCCGGCAGTAAGGCGCATCTTGCATGCCCCCCCTCTCCCCTCTTTGGTCGACAGAGGCGGCTTTTCGCAGGAAAGTGGGGAGAGTGAAAGTGTGTGTTTTATGTAGTTGGTATGGTGGTAGGGTTGTTGGTGGCACGCCCGATGGAGAGTTTAAAGTTGGGAAAAGAATTTGGTTATGGGAAGTATTAAAATAATATCGTGGAATGTGAAAGGTACAGGTTCTGTTCTTAAGAGAAGGAGATTGGAATTGGCGTTGAAAAAAGATAGACCAGATATATTGTTTTTACAGGAAACACATCAGAAGTCAAAAGATACAAATAAACTTTATTTGGGATGGATGCAACATTATGAGATGGCATTTGGTACCTCAAAAGCAAGAGGGGTGGCAATTATGATTTCTAGAAAGTTGGGATTTGAAATCACAAAAAAGATTGTTGATCAAGAGGGTAGATATCTGCTGCTTAGAGGAAAAATAGAGGATGAGGAAATTATGTTGGTAAATATTTATGCTCCGAACGACCACCAAGCAGAGTTTCTTGAAAAAATTCGGAAAATAGTGGAGTTGGAAAATGTTGCAAAAATTATTGTGGCCGGTGATTTTAATTTGATAAGGTCAGGATTAGATTGCACAAACATAGCTAGAAGTGGAATTGGTTTGAAAGGGAAGGTGTTGGATAATTGGATGGGTGTTATGGGATTGAAGGACTCGTGGAGAGAGTTTAAGGGCTCGGAAAGGGCTTATTCCTTTTTTTCGCACGTCCATGGGACCTACTCAAGAATTGATTATATTTTACTTTCGGAAAAATTAATTGGTGATATAGAAGGTACGGAAATTGGGATTATTAAGGAATCGGACCATGCTAAAGTATATTTGGAATTGAAAGCACAAAAAAATACTCGAAGAGTAAGAAATTGGAGGTATGATCCTAATTTGTTCAAAGATCAGAAGAGTAAAGAGGCAATTATGGAAAGTTGGAAAGAAAGTTGGCAGTGGAACGACAATAATGAGGTTAATTTTAACGTTGTATGGGATACCATGAAGTCAGTTTTTAGGGGGGAAAGTATAAAATTGGCAAGCTTCAAATATAAAAAATATAAAGCAGAACAGGCAGAAAAAGAAAGGGAAATAAAACAATTACAGGAGGAACATGCAAAAAATAAAGATAAAAAAGTTTTTATGAAATTACAAGGACTTAAGGCAGAAGTAATGGGTAAGGATATTGATAAAGTTAAACGAGATATGATTTACTTAAATAGAGAGTATTTTGAATTCAGTAATAAGAACTCAAAATTATTAGCAAGAGCAGCCAAGGTTAAAAGGGAGAAAAGAGAAATTGGGGTATTGGTTGATAGGCAAGGTTCAAGGTGTAATAAGAATAAAGATAAATGTAAAATTGTTAGGGAATTTTATCAGGTATTATATGCAAAAAAGGAAGTAGATTTGGAGAAACTTAAAAAGATATTGGAGAGGCAGTTAGGGAATGGAATAAAACAAGAGCATAAGGATAAAATGGAGGAAAGGATCACGGATAATGAGGTTAAGGAGGTAATAAGCGGACTGAAGATAGGGAAAGCCCTGGGGGATGATGGATTATCGACAGAGTTTTATAAAGAATTTAAAGAGGTGGTGGTCCCGAAATTGGTGAAGTTATATAATTACATACTAGATGGAGGACCAATCCCGACTTCATGGTATAACACTACGATCGTTCTTCTGCCAAAGCCTGGTAAAAATTTGGAAAGAGTGGATTCATACAGACCAATTTCACTTATAAATCAAGATGCGAAGATCTTCACAGCAATATTGGCTAATCGCTTAAATAGCTTCATGGGGGTATATATAAATATTGATCAAGTTGGGTTTTTAAAAGGACGACACATGGCGGACCTGACTAGAAGGGTATTAGATTTAATAGACAACGTTAATCAAACAAAGGAAAAAGTGGGATTATTATCATTGGATATTTTTAAGGCATTTGATTCATTGCAGTGGTCCTCAATTAAGAAAATAGTGAAGAAATATGGGTTTGGAGATAAATTCAATAGGGTTATAGATTCTCTATATCAAAAAGGAAACGCTAGGGTTAGAGTAAATGAGGAGCTTACGGATGTGGTAAAGTTAGAGGCTGGCACTAGGCAGGGCTGTCCATTATCTCCTATCCTGTTTATTATGGCAATGGAGATCTTAGCCAAAAGCATAAGGGAAGATTTAAACATAGAAGGGATTATGGGTAATAAAGTATGTATGCAGACGATACATTGCTTATGGTGAAGCACCCGGAGTTGGTAATGGACAGGATCAAAGATCATTTACAGGTATTTCAAGCTATAACTGGATTGAAGATAAATTGGGATAAATCAGAACTGATGTTGTGTAATTTGAAACCAAGTGAGATGGGTAAGATAGTATCGACACTTAATATACAAATTAAGGATAAATTGAAATATTTGGGGATAATTATTTCAAATAAATTAGAAGAACTTAAACGATTGAACTATGACAGCTTGAAAGTGGAATTTAAGAATAAAATACAAGAGTTTCAGAAGTTAAAGCTGTCATGGTTCGGAAGGATTGCTATGTGTAAAATGATATTGTTACCAAAGATTAACTTTTTATTTGATACACTAGCGATCCACTTGAGAGAGAAATAAATAAATGAGTTTCAAAAGATGTTCAATGGTTTTTGCAATGGAGGTAAAAAAATCTAGGCTCCCAAAGAAGCTATGGTACCTGTCTCAAAAAAAGGGGGGTTTGGGTATGCCAAATTTGCTAACATATTATCGAGCTTTTCAAGTTAAGAATGTTGTGAAGATCTTGCCAAGAGAAAAGACAATTTGGGAGCAATTGGAGATGAAGGAATATAGAAATATTGGAAATATGATCTTTTTGGGAATAAAGGACAGAGTGAAAAGGTCAAATAATACCATGATGAGAGGTCTCATGGAGGTGCGGAAGAAGGTAAAAAAGGACATGGTCCCAAATCTCTCTCCAATTTTGGAATTGACTGATATGATGTGTTTCCCAAAAAAGCTAGATAAGGAAAAAACGGAAATATTGGATAAAAATGGGATGCTTTTATTGAAGGATTGGTTAAAAGCTTGTGATTCTGATGTTGAGCGGAAAAAAATATTTGAGATATTAAATTTGAATTGGTTTCAGAAGTTAAAGGTGGACAATTGGAACAAAAAATATAAAAAAGAAGTAGGGTTAGATAGAATACATACAGAATTTGAGGAGTTGGTAAGGAAGATTAGAATTGGGGAAAGTAGTATTAAAGGTCTTGTAAGTAAGCTTTATAACATATTGAATAGAGGTGCAGATCCACAGGAGGATTTGAGACAGAAGTGGGAACAAAATTTGAATATAATAATTGGGGAGATTGAGTGGAAAAATAAATGGAAAAAGAGGATTATGAGAACAATGTCTGTAAGAATTAAAGAACATAATTTTAAAATGTTGTGGCAATGGTACTTGACGCCATTAAGACTTTACCAGATGGACAATAAAAGAGATAGGTCATGTTGGAGATGTAGAGAATTTGATGGAACATATGAACATATGTGGTGGAGCTGTAAAAAAATAAGGGAATTTTGGGGGGAAATAGAAGGTGAGCTCGGTGAAATTATGGGTAGAAGTGTTAAGTTGGAGTCAAGTACCATTCTTTTAACGAATGTGGAAGGTTTGGGTTTAAACAAGGAGGAAAAAGAATTGTTGGAAATTGTATTGACAACGGGTAGACAATGTATAGCTAGAAATTGGAAAAATGATATAGATATACAGATTGGAGAATGGTATAAAGAAATGTGGAGTTTAGCATTAAACGATAAATTGACATGGGAGATTAAAGTGAAAAGAGATAACTTAAAAGAGAATAGATTTTGGAACATATGGAAACCATTTGTGGACCATTCGTGTATGGCAAATGATAGTTCAGGACCAGTACCATCTCAAAGAAGCTTTTGGAGCCGAGCAGAAAATTAAACTCTCCCGGCAATGTATATATTCACAGGGTGATTATTATTTATCCAAAGATTAGTGGTAGCACAGAAAGTTTTTATTATTTCGGATATTGAAACAATATTTGGTGGTTATATAGTAATTAATGTGTTTAGATACTGTTATGTGCTAACATTTAGTAATGTTTGTTAAGATGATATTATGGATTTGTTTGTGTGTTGTATTGTTAGTTATTGTTTTTTTGTTCTTTTTTTGTATGTCTTAATAAACTAAATAAAATATTATTTTAAAAAAATATTCATTTCTTAATCTTTTCTTTATTTCTAGCTCTTAGCATACCAGTGTGAGCCTCTTCCTGCTGTGTAACTTTTTCTCTCACCACTATTCCTCCTTGTCCCTTTCCTTGCTGCTCCCCTCCCCTTTCAGACTGGGCTTTTCTTTCCTCATTCTCTTCTGTCTCCTTGGTCTGAAGTCTCTTGAACAAAATCTCCCAATTTTCATTTGGCCACAGCAATAATTTTTAACATCTCCAACTGTCTCATGGCACCCATCAAATCATCAACTCTCCAGACTTTGCCTTCATAAAATATTTTTTTAAAAATAGTCCCAGAGTTGCTATATGGAGTTGAAGCTTGAGCTAAAGCAGAGGTTTCCAACCTTTTCAAGTCGTGGCCAGATCATGCTCCCTCATACAGTTGAGGGGGCCAGACTAGTTGTTGTCTCCCCACACACACACCATTTACGGCTGTCATAAATGCATTTACGAAGGCCACAGACTCACATCTGTCATAAATGTGTTTATGAAGGCCGCAAACACATTTATGGCTGTCATAAATGTGTTTGCGACAGCTGTAAATGAATCCACAGCTGATTCTGGTGGCAGCGGTGGCAGTAGCTGGAGTGAGAGCAGGGGTTGGATTATTTGTTGCTACAGGCCGTATCCAGTTGTGAAATATTTTCATGATTACACTGGATTAATAAAATTATATCTATCTCTTCTTCTCCCCCTCCCCACCTCAGGCGTGAACTTCTTCCCTTTGGAGTCCAACTCAGCATTATTGAGCCTGGTAGTTTTGCTACAGCTGTTACCAAAAGCGTAATGGAGAACTACAAGACTGTATGGAGCCGGTTACCTTCTGACATCAAAGAATGCTATGGGCAACCCTACTTTGAGCAGTGTGAGTTAAAATTCTGGAAATGGTATTGAAGACATTATAAATATTATATGAGCCATGGTGGCACAATGGTTAAACCAGTGTGCAGCAGCCAAAACATTATGAGTTCAATTCTGACTGGGGTTGGTAAAATGAGGACCCAGCATGTTGGGGGCAAAGTGCTAATTACTCTGTGAACCACCCAGGATTGAACACTAAGCACTAGGGGCAATATATAAGTGTAATTGCCTTGGTTTTTTTTCTTTTAAAATACATTTTGACAACTGAAAGAGAAAGAGCTATAAAGATCTAAAATTCTGATCTCAAAGAAAGCTTAGAGAACCCAGCCATCAGAAAACTAGCTAGCAGATTTACCTCTTTCAAACCAGAGAAGAAACCTGAGTTCATCCCAATATAACTAAGTCTAGTGACACTTAGTGATTAAATAACATAATGACACATTATCCACATTGTTCCCATACCTGTTTTCAAACTTTCAGAATAATTTGAGACGTCTCTCCTTTTTTTACCTACTACCACATATCTCAGGTTGCCTCCTGCAGGACAAAAATCTTGACTTTTCCCCCCTATTTCTCCTACACAGGTTGCAAATTACTCCAAGATTTCTTGGGCAGAAGCAACTCCAACCTCCGTCTAGTCACTAACTGCATTGAACATGCCCTGACCTCCTGCTATCCTCGCACCCGCTATTCTGCAGGCTGGGATGCAAAGCTCTTCTTAATTCCTGCCTCTTATTTGCCAGCTGCAGTGAGTGACTATGTACTGATCCGATTTAAGCCAAAACCAGCACAGGCAATGTAGATTATTTTAGGAAACCGTGCTAGGAACGTCTGTTCAAGTCATAGACAGCGTAGAACCCCCAACTAAATATCTAAGGATAGAAGATGAGCCCTACTGCACCAGTCCAGAGAAACTCCAATCTAGTCTATCTTTCTATTTCCACTCTTCAGGACATGGGCAGCAGTTCCTAGTATGACTATTTCTACTGTACATAGATTAACATAAAACTTTAGGATTTTGCTGTTTCATCAGGCACTACAGTACATTTGTTTGTGCACTGGAACAAACCTTTGCTTACCATCTGAATAGGAGCTGAGAAATCTGAGGATGTGTGTCTACGTGTAAAATAAAGAGGAGGATCAGAAAAGGGGGGTCTGGGACTACCAGATATTAACAACTATTACAGGCACATCAATTAAAGAACATCATAAAGATTTTAATGCGAATCGACACCATCTGGGAAAATATTGGAATGAATGAACTAACAAAGTTGGGAAAGCAATATTTCTGGACAAAAATAAGGTTTAAATTAGGCAAAACAATAATTTATTAAAAATATTATTGGACACTTGGTACTCTTTGAAAAACAAAATTGCTCCCGACACCTCACCCATAATTGAATTGAAAGATTCTAAAGACTTTCCCTTTAACCTTAACTACTAAAATTGAAGAGATACTTAATGATAACAAGGTACTTTTGTTAAAAGATTGGATAGAACTTTGTAAAAACTCAGAAAAAATGTAAGCATCTTCCTACAAATGAAATTAAATTGGTTTCAGAAGGCAGCAATCAACAAATGGAACACCAGAATTCTTAATCACGTAAGCTTAAACAGAAGTGTAACGGAATTTGAGAATCTAGTAATTAATATAAGATCAGGAAAAATAGGATTAAAAGGTCTACTTGGTAAATTGTACAAAATGCTAAACGACATGGTACATTCCGGAGATACTATGAAAGAGGCTTGGGAAAATGATTTAAATATAAGTATTGATGAAGTATGTTGGAAGCAAAAATGGGGAAAAAAGAGTCATGAGAAACTTATCGATAAGGCTTAAAGAACATAATTATAAATTTCTATGGCAATGGTACTTAACACCGGTACGATTAAATCAAGTGGACCAAACCAAATCCAATAAATGTTGGAGATGTAAGAAGGAAATCGACACATACCTCCACATGTGGTGGGAGTGCATAGTAACGAAACAATTTTGGACAAAGGTAGAAAAAGAAACAATAGAAATATTAGGAACCAGTATTAAATTTGATCCACCCAGTGTATTAGTTTTTGAATTCAACAACATGAACTTAAATTCTTGTGAGGCAGACTTGTATCCATTATAATAACAACTGCAAGGATATGTATAGCCACAAAATGGAAAGGAGAAGAATTGCTGAGAATTGAAGACTGGTATACTCAAATGTGGACGATCACACTAAATGACAAGCTTACATGTGAAATAAATATTTTAAAAGGCATTATTATTAAGAATACATTTTATGAATTTGGAAGCCCTTTATTGAGCATACCATGAATTGAGGAAAAGGGAAAAAGCCACCTGCGAAACAATTATTGTTTTGGAACTAAAATTAATTAAAGTGTGCACACATCTTCAGAGAATATGTAAATATAATATACAAGTGACAACTACTATCTTTTAAGAAAAATGAGCTGTATATTGTTTGTTTTTGTTTTGTTTTAGTGTACATTTCTGTATTGTTACACAATATATTGTTTATATATATATTTCTCCACGGTATTCAATAAAAAAATGAAAAATAAAATAAAATAAAGAGGAGGAATGCATAAGTTACCTATATTCCCACAACCTTTGGCACTTCACATGTCTCCTTGTTGTCAATACTGGGTCTTTCATAGTTGGCTTTCCCTTTCTGTTCTTTTCTGCCTTGTGGCATCTCAGTTTGATTCTCCTAGAAGATCTTTCCTACTCTCCTGATTAGATATGATACCAATTTTAGTACATCATTATTGTTTAACATGTAGAGGAGGGAAACCAGTGTTGTACTGTGGCCGGTTCCCACTGGTTCTGTTGAACCAGTAGTAGAAATTCCAGGCCATGCCCTCTTGGCCGGCCATGTCCACCTCTCGGCCTCCCCCCCCCCCCCGCGTCACTGAAAACGCGTATCATTTGCCTCACCCAGGGCCGAAGACATGCTTTCATCTCTGCACTTCCCTTGCGCCTTCGGCCCTGGGCGAGGCAAACGGGACGCATTTCTGGCAGCGCTGGGAGGGGGAGGCGGAGGCCAGCCAACACTAGCCCACCAACTTGCCCCACTCACCACCCAGCAGCACCAGCAGCAGGGACGCATTTCCGGCAGTGCTGGGAGGGGGAGGCTGGCCAGCGCAAGCCCACCAACTCGTCCCACTCACCTCACAGCAGCGCTGCTGGCAGGGGTGCATTTCCGGTGGCACTGGGAGGGGGAGGGGGAGGCCAGCCAGCACTAGCCCACCAACTCGCCCCACTCACCTCCCAGCAGCGCCAGTGGCAGGGACGCATTTCCGGCAGCACTGGAAGGGGGAGGGGGAGGCTGGCCAGCGCAAACCAACCAACTCGTCCCACTCACCTCACAGCAGCGCTGCTGGCAGGGGCTTATTTCCTGCAACGCTGGGAAGGGGAGGCCAGCCAGCACCAGCCCACCAACTCGCCCTGCTCACCTTCAGCAGCACGGTGGCTCTGGGACTCCTCCTCCTCATCTCTACGATTCCCAAAGCAAGAGAGCAACATAAGGGGTTTTTTTTGGGGGGGGGTTGAGGCCATACCCACAGATAGCCACACCCACAGATAGCCACACCCACCAAGTGGGTAGTACATTTTTTACAGTGCATCACTGAAGGAAACATGTCATTCTCTCTGCCCTCCCCCAATCTGCATTCTTCAGAAAGGGTTTTGTTTTTTAAAATCTCATCACGTGACATCTAGAGTCAGTTGGATGGGAAGAATGAATGACCCAATGCACTCTTCATATGCCTCAGGAAGCTAATGAAATGTGGTCTCAATTATGAAGTAGATGCAAAAAAAAGTAAATTATTTTTGTTGACCCTGAATTATGGGCTGTACAGCTTAAGCTGGCACTCTGTAACTGGTCCCTAGGCAAGCTCAATCAAGTAAAAGAAGACATAAAGCAATGTTTCCAAAACTTTTTTTCCCCAAAAGCCTAAGTCAGTTCCCCGAAGCAGTGATCAGCCAGTGTACTGACTTAGGCTTCTGGGAATTGAAGTTCTCCTTTGGGGTGTGGGTCCCACATTGAGAACCACTGACATAAAGCAGTGGTTCTCAAGTAAAGAGGAAGAGAATACAAGGAATGCAAGTACAACAGGTCTGGAGCAGTCTGATTTGTATGTTTCCTGGGAACAATAGCATCTAGCACAGTGTCTGCCTTCCATTTCTGAGCAGAGTTTCTTTCACACCTTCTCTAGGGCTTTTCTTTTACTAGTTTCAAAAAATATAAACTGGAAGACACACAATAAAATGACCTAAAAGAAGCAAGCCCTTTCGCATAAGACGAAATGATCAGGGCCTATATTCCCTTGTAGTAATTTTGATTTCATAACACAATTCCAAATCTTTTCACCTGCTCCTCTGCTTGTGGTGAATGTGTTGTTAAAATGTCTCAGCATACCTCCCAGAAAACATGATAGGGATTATGCACTAAGTACCATTTTATACAATGTTATAAAATAAAAATAAATACAAGGGAATGTGTCTGCTCGTTTTTTCTGTCTGAAGCTATCTTGTATTTGTAATAGCTGAATAGCAGGGAGGACTGCAGCAGGCAGATATGCTACCATGTCTGGAGCTGTGCCTGTTGAGTTTCTGCCTGGGAGCTGATAGTTAAAGACCCAAGAGCCCTTCCAATGGAGAAAATCAAGATCATTGGAGGAACTTGCAGAGAGGAACTTTTTAAAGCTAATTGGTCTTTCTTCAGCTGTTTTCTGCTCCAGGTGAAATTGCAGTATACTTTCCAAATTACAAAAAGCACTATGGACAATTTCTTCTTCTAATATCATGCTATTTCACGATCATGTCTTACGCTAACCTGGGGTAAAAGAGCTTTTCGACAGCAGTCATTGTCATACCTGTCAAGTATCCCATATAGGCTGGGATTTCCCATTTTTCAGTGCTCATTCCTCCCCTTTCCAGCTGCCATCCCGTATTTGAATGGTGGGGAAAGGGGTTACTGCGCATGTGCGCCCATGGTGTACATGCGCAAATGGGTTACTGCCCATGCATGCGCAGTAATTTCCCATATTTTGCGGAGCCACGCTTGACGGGTATGGTCATTGTGCCATGTAAAAGTTTGATATATACAGGTGTTCAATTCCATTTTGGTTTACAGGAGACAGGAACCTGTTGTTGCTCGAGTGTAAGAGGGGGTTACACTAAATAACTTGTCACTTTAGCCTATGGAAGCTGTTTTTGCTGTTATACATTTTTTTAATACTGCATACATATTTTCTGTATTTTCTGATTTTATTCTAATGAATAGACCGAGAAATAACTGTATATGGCCATTATAGCATTGTTAAAATAACAAATCTAATGGTGGCCTAAGACTTTTGCATAGTATTGTATATGTCACTGTCAAGTTTAAAGGAATTCTGTCACAGTGCTTGACACTGATTGGATATGAATTCCCTATGTTCAAATGCTTAGACACAGCAAATCCGTGTTCCATATCTCATGAAACCTCCAATTCTAGATTCTTGCAAAAAATTCAAAACCCTCAATAAAATTTATGACCCAGCATGCATTCTATGACTTTTTTATAGGTCTAATAGCGGAGGTTGCCCGGCGTTGCTGGGCTGTTTTAAATGGTGTTGGAAAGTTTTTGTTGTTGTTATTAATGTTTGTAAAGAAGAGGTTAGTCTATAATTGAAATTTTTGAAATTTTTATTTATACAATTTTTTTTGGCGTCCTGTTATAAACTGTGATGAGTTTTGTTTGGTGTTTTGGTTTTGAGGATGAAAAAAAGAACAAAGGATGATATACTTTTTCAAAAAAAATTATTTAACCCAATAATTTTTTAGTATGTATTTTTTTAATAGTTGTACCGTAGGTAATAATTTTAAAAATGTGAAAGTACATGTTTTTCACAATAAATGTTTGTAAACTGTGTATTGATGTATTTATTTTTTATTTGAGTTAAAATTCAGCACAGGATTTTTGAATAGTTTTTATTTTATTTTATTGACATATGTTTTTGATTTGTGTAAAATTGTGATTTTGTGGGTTTTTTTACTTGTTTTTACTCTTGGGGCCTTTTGTGTGGGGGTGTTGTGTCTTTTTGAATTTATTTTTTACTGCTGTGGGCAGCAAGTGGTGCTGGTAGGGGTTATCTTGTATTTTGACTGTTTTTTTCTCTCATGGCCTCTGGGTGGAGCTTCTTCCAGTAAGTAGTCTCTTTCTTTATTCATTTCTTTTCCGGCCGTTGTGGAATGAGGTCGTGTGGTGGTGAGTTGGCTGTTTTTCTTTATTTGGGGTGGTGGTGGTGGTTGGATTTGTTGATGTTTGGCTGGGTGCTTGGTGTGTTTGGAAATTTTGTTTTTGTTTACTTTGTATTGATTTTTGGTTTTATTTTTGGTTGTTTTTGTGTATTGTTGGATGTTTTTGATTGTTTGTTTTTGTGTTTTTTGGTGTCCTGCAGGGGGATCCCCTCTCTGCCATGTCCCCTGGCTCTGGAAGGCTTGGGGGGGACAGACCCCTTTTGTCCCCCCAAACCTTCCAGACTCATGGGACCCAGGAGAGGGGATCGAATCCAGGCCACCCTCTGATATTAAAAGGGAAATCTCACTTGGGGTTTCCCCTTTAATATCAGTGGGGAAGGGGGTTGTGATCCCCCTCTTCGCTGGCTTCCTTGGGTTTGGGAGGGTTGGGTGGACAAAAGGGGTTTGTCTCCCCAACCCTTCCGGACCCAGGAGAGCCATCGGAGAGGGGGATTCCCCCCAAAAAACTCCATTTTTAAAGAGAAGTAACTGCGTGGTTTCTTCTCTTTAATATGGTGTGTGTGTGTGTGTGTGTGTGTGTGTGTGTGTGTGTGTGTGTGTGTGTGTGTGTGTGTGTGTGTGTGTGTGTGTGTGTAGGGGAATCCCCTCTCTGCCAGGTCCCCTGGGGTCAGGAGGGTTGGGGAGACAGACCCCTTTTGTCCCCACAAACCTCCCAACCCCAGGTGAGCCAGTGGAGAGGGGGAACGCAACCCCCCCACCCAGTGATATTAAAGGGGAAACTCCAATCGGCTTTTCCCTTTTAATATCAGGGGGTTGGGTTGGAATCGATCTCCTCTCTTGGGTCCCGTGGGTCCGTGAGGGTTGGGGGGACAAAAGGGGTATGTCCCCCCCCCAACCCTTCTGGACCCAGGAGACCAGGGAGAGTGGATCGATTCCCCCCCTCTTAAAAAAAACTCCGTTTTTAAAGAGAAGAAATGGCTTGGTTTCTTCTTTTTAAAGATGGAGTTTTTTTGGGGGGGAATCAAACCCCTTCCCCTGGTCTCCTGGGTCCAGAAGTGTTGGGGAGACATACCCCTTTTGTCCCCACAAACCTGCCAACCCTAGGGGAGCCAGCAGAGAGGAGGATCGCACCCCCCCACACACACACCTACTGATATTAAAGGGGAAACTCCAGTCAGGAAAGGGAAAGAAGGGCGATTGGTGTTTGTGAGGCGGTGAGTGTTTTTTTAAAAAATTTCAGACACCGACTTCCTCAGCGTTCTGCGCGCTCATGGTGCGCAGGACGCTGGGGCTTGTAGTAATGGGTTTGTGCTTTGTGTTTGTGCTGTTTTTTTAAAACTGTTTTCTTTTGATTGGCCGCGGCGTGTTTCTGAATGTTCCTTGTGCCTTGCCGCGCCAGAGCCTCTCAGCCTGATTGGCTCTGGCGCGGCGCAGTGCAAGAACGTTGGGAAATGAAGTTGTTTCCCTTTTTTGTGCTTGTGGGGCTGTTGCCCCACTGGCGCAATTCTCAATCCTAAGTTTACCTGCATACCCAGTTCGGACGTGTTCCCGAATGGAAGGTGCAGGCTAGTGGGGCCTGGCTAAGGAGCCTATAGCAAGTTCCAACGGTTAACCCTCGATTTTATATATAGAGAGATTCCCTTTACATTAGTTAGTGAGACAATAAAGATAACAGAGTTCCTTTTTTGCCATTTATTTAACTACATGTGTATTTGAATAATAGCAGGCATATATGGTGTATCACTACAAGAATAACAAAGCATAGATTTTGGATAAATAATAAGACATCATCAGAAAAGCATTTGTAACTTAAATCAGCAATTAGCTGAACAATCTGATGTTACTATAATAGTTATAGATAAATAATTACTTTGGCATCATGCATTGTATAAGAAACAGATACTCAAAAAAGATCATTGCATACTTAAATTTCATATACAGTATCTAAGTAAGAAGATGCAATCTTATAAAGTAATTTCTAATTTCATAAAATGTAACTGAGTAACTTAAAACTTTTATGGTAACTTAACTACTTAATTGAGCAGTAAACATATATGAACTTATATTGATTAAATAAGAAGATAAGTCAAAAGAATTATCTTCTGTGTAATTAGATGTGAATGAATATATCACTTACACATTATAACTTGAATGCGTAGACTTACAAATGAATTTATAATATCAAAGCAAATATGACCTTTAATAACAAACAGAAGAAACATATAATAACATCATCAGTTTACCTGTGTTGCTTGAATAGAGGGCAAGCAGAACATAGTTAGAAAAAAACAGTTGAATAAAATATTATATTCAGTCCATTAGATAACACGCACTAGTAAGAAATTGCCTAGGAACGGATAACGTTTCCACAAATGGCCTTTTGAGAGCCACAAAAAGCCTACCTAGAAGCATTTTACAGACAAAGAACCCTTATTTTGGGGCAAATATTTTCCTTTTCGAACGGAATGCTTCTCAGAGCCACAAAAATCCTTCCCAATATATTGACACTGCCTTTCCTCTAGAGAGCGCTAGATGGCATATGTGACTCTCCTCTTTCCCATTTTATGCCCACAACAACCCTGTGAGGTAGGTGAGGTTGAGATTGGATCAAGGTCACAAAGTGAGCTTCATTGCTCTGTGTTGATCTGAACAATACCCCAACCACTGCTCAATGCAGGTTCTCTTGCAACACATACAGGAGAGACAGAGGCATGGTCAAAACTATAAAGCAAAACATACATTGAGCAAATCTTGTTTTTTATGTGAATGCAGAAGCAACTGATGATTCAAGTGGGTTGGGATGGGTTGAGGCAACACTTTCCACTTAGATGACAAGATCCCCCCACCCCAGTGGAACACAAGGTCTACAAATTACTAACAGAGAATGAGGAGGCACAGAAAGCATTAATAATAGTCTGGGGAAACAGATTTAAGGACTAAGAGTGGAGAATGGGATGAAATATGGAAACAGGAATATGAAGAGTATGTCTGTTAGAATCAAAGAAAATTTCTTCAAAATGATCTGGAGGTGGTACATGATGCCAATATGACTAAATCACTATAACTCCACATACAAGAAGGAATGTTGGAGATGTTTAAAAAAGACCATGGGGCACATACCTACATTTGTGGTGGGAATGTGAATCTGTCAAAAAATATGGAAGAAGGTTTCTAATGAAATTAATCAAATACTGTCTATAGAACTAGAAGTATGTCCAAGAATAGTATTATTAATGGACTTTGGAAACATCATCATAGCAAGAAGGAATAATAAGAAGGAAATGATTATAACAATGGTGACAGCCATGAGACTACTTAATGTTAAAAGATGGAAAGCATATTGTGAAATTCAGCTGGACAATTGGTACAAAGAACTATGGAACCTTGCAATTAAGAACAGACTGACATGCGAATCAAGGTTTAAGAAAGGGTTAACAAAATAAATAACTTCAAAGAGATTTGGGGAGAATTTATAGAGTATGTCTTAATTAAAGCAAAAACAATATAATATATACTATATATTAAAAAGCAGAGCGTCTACTTGTCATCTGCCTCCTGAGTGGCAGCCCCGGCTAACTGGAATGCTCTACCTGAGGAAATGTGTTTGACTGACTCTTTAGGGTCATTTAAAAAGCAACTGAAAACTTTTCTTTTTGAGGAGGCCTTTGGCAGCTGTTGAAGTTTAAATAGGAGACCCTCCACTGTGGCCACTTGGGCTAGCGATCCTTCGTGCTGATTGGACTGGGGGGGTTCTATGGTTTTATGGGGGTTGTTTTGTTTTATTTTTTTAACATTGTGAGCCACCCAAAGGGGGAGGGCGTTCCAGATGGTCAGGGTATTTGTTGAATAAATAAAAATAAATAAATATATTTTTAATAAAATGTCACTACAATGTCACTTTTCTGTTAGGCTGGCCAACCGTTGTGTGCCTCTGTACCTGTGTGTATAAATTGATGCCATGAAGTCTTACTCTTACGTTTGACAAAGTGGACTTGATCCACAAAAGCTCACATTGAAATACAGGAGTTAGTCTTTATGCTGCAACAAAATCAAAATATCGAAACCAACTCAACACTGCACCAGATATAAGACTTCAGCTTTCTAATATTGTCTCTGACATTACAGGAATTTGTAATTCAAAGACCCAAACATAAGTCATTAAAAATGTTATTGATTATTTATTGTTATTTGTTATTGGTTTTTGTTATTTTCAAGAGTTCTGTTTTATATAACTAAGATTTTGGAATAAATTTTATTTTGTTTTTTAACTCTTATACTTATGTACATTGTTTTTAAAACTGAAAAATACAAATCTAACTTTCGATTACAAAAAGCAAAGTGTTCTGTTAAAATTTTAGGATTTGTAAAGTGTCCCACAATAGAATAAGTTTGGGAAATGCTGAACTGAGCCATGCTTATCACATTTGCACTGTAGTTCTTTGCATCTTTTCCCCATTAAGTGGCATCTTCTGCCAAGAAGTCACTGTTCTACCAAGTGTATTCACAAATATTGCTGATATTTAGAGGTTTGATTGTAGTCTGGTCAGGTTATCCTGCTATGATAATAGAGTAGACCATACTGTCAGCGGCTCAACGCCGAGTGTTAGGCAGTGGTTAACTGCATTATATTCTCAGGACAGTCTTCAGATTTGAAAGAAGAAGACTTCACATACGTGTTTGATAATAACACTGAAGCAGCACTTCAGTATTCAAACTACATCATTTAATGACAAGGTGTGTTGTGTATGGATTGTAACTGTATACTTGTGCCTTTAAAGATGAATGTAACTGGTTCCACAGGAAATGCATACTTATCATAGCTTGTATTGAGACATTGTATCCAGCTGCATAATAATGCGAACTGCTACCAGTGGTGGTAGCAGTGAGCATCCGGCTCACATGGTTCATATTCCCCAATCACCCTGGCTGCGGGAAACCTTCCCGCCACAGATACACCTGGACAAGAGGGGTGTGTCTCAGGATGAAGTTTCTCTGACAGTAGCCAATGGGCTACCGTGTAACCACATTCAAATGTATAGTGACTGTATAAAAAGAGCTGTACCTCCACCATTACCACATGTTCGTACTGTACTCCATGCAATAAAGATGTGTTAAGCCAGACTTCGGCTGATTCCATTGTCTTGGTTTCAGAACACCAAAAGGTGGGACCTATATTCTACAAAACAGGGAGGATGGGCATCAGCAAGTAAGAGGGCAAATTTTGACACTCAAGAGAAGGAAGCGAAGACTCGTCTTTATGGGAAGTGACAATGGTACTCTCTTAGAGATATGATAGCTGGGGATCTCCTGCATTAGTCAAAAGGTTGCCAAAGTGATATTTGATCCTGACTTGTTCTTCATTTCGTTCTTCATTTTGCTGTTGTGAACCTCTTTCATCTTGAGTGTATCACAGAAGGGTAGGATGTGCATGTAAAGTACCTCTTAAACAGTTACATTGAACTTGTCCAACAGCAAGACAGACACATCTCATAGAACCACGTAAACATACAGTATTCTTCCTCTGCACTGTCCATATTTTTGTTCTTCATTGTTGGGAAACCCTCTGAAGTAGATTTGACAGCCTAGCAGGGATTAAACCTGCCTGCATGTGACTGGCCAGGTTATCCTGCTATAGTAATAGAGTAGACCATACTGGCAGCGACTCAACGCTGAGAGTCAGGTGGCAGTTAACTAACCTTACAACTAATGGCCTTTTGTGGCCAAGACCACAGAGAAGGGTGATGGTCTCCAAGTGGATTAAATTCCACTTGAATCCATCTTGATGGAGGGCAGCAGCTTCATCAATACTGGCCTGAGGCTGAGGAGGAATTTGCATACCAAAAGGGCTCAGGAACAGAAAGTGACTTGCAGAACTGGATCACTGGTACAGGTGTCATGCTGCGATGAAAGGAAGTCAAATGAAAGGCCACTGCATTATATTCTCAGGACGTTCTTCATGGCTGATCACCAAGATGATTGCAAATATTCGGATTCAGATACCACAGAACAAGAAGAAGAACACGTTCACAGACCCTGGACACAAACAGAAAGTAGAAAGACTCTGCTTACGACAGAATTCAGCTCTCACCTTGTGTTTCCAAAAACAGGAAGTCTCCAGCACTAAGAAGAACAGATTGGTTAATAACCTCTTCCCACACTGTATCCCAGAGTCTGAAAGGTTGGCCCACAAAAGAGATCCCAAACGCAATGTATGTCCAAAATGCTGGGTTGTGCCTTGGGTAAGCAGCCAGCCAGTCTGGACTTGTTCAATAAGTCTCTTCTCCACTATTACACCATAACATCTCCCACAGAGCAACTGCTTCTCAAAACCAAAGAGCGCTAGGGCCAAATCTCCATAGTTATCTCTGCTAACACAGCAAACAATTGTGTCATCCTGCAGTTCCTTTGCACGCCTGGGGTGAGGGAATAGGGAGGGATTATGATGCTCCATTTTTTAAAAAGCCACAAGCTTTATTTCTTTATTTCATCCAGTTTTAGAACATTAATATCTTGTACATTAGTACTATTACAAACATTTATGGCCAAACATAAGGTTTCTGACTGTAACTAACATTCATTCCCTACATGTTGATTTTTGCTATTAATAATGCAGTTTTTCATTCGCCTTCATTCGGAGGAAAGTGTGCAGGGAGGTAAGAATCCCATTGTAACTACCAATCGATCAGATCAAATCAACAGCATCTCTTCATTTTTATATGCCAACATTTAGTCATGATAAGACCATGAGTTTGCTAACATGTCAGCAAAAGGGATTGTAACACTTATTTTTCACAGAACATTACTTCCCATTTTCTCAAATGATAGGGAGGGGGTGTTCCCTCACATATTCAGTGATTTTTAAATAATCAGCTAAAATCTGCCGAAATAAGCTGAAGATTCTATATTGCATGCAATGTTTGCAAACTCCACTTTCTCTTTACTATTGTTATGTGTACATTCTCTCAACAGGCTACTGGCATTCCTTCCTCCTCAATTCCTTCCCAAAGTACCACCAGTGTAGCCAGTTTTCCACAGTACTCCACATCCTTTAATGTCCCTCATAGATAGAAGTATAGGGGTGCTAAGTCAGGAGAATTTCTCAAATTTTAAATACCACTTCAAAATAGTCTTGCGCTCCTCGAACTGCAACTGTGCTTCTGCCATTTTCTTTTACTGTCTTGCCTATTTCATGGAGATGCTAGCATTCATTATTTTGAAAGAACCTCATACTACAAATTGTTACCATGATTTAATTCAACATCAAAAAGTAGGACATAGATAACATCTCTTAAAATGTATATACAGTATATATATTTGGCACCCTCTGTATTTTATCTCTGGATCCTTGTCCTGTAATTTTTCAGCTCCAGAATGGTAACTTTCAAATCATGTGCAAAGTGTCCATGTAGATTGAAATGGTCCTGTGTACTGTATTGCTATTCCAAGTATCATATGTCAGGAATGGGGTGCTAACTCTCAGCATTTCTAATAATTTCTATTATGTGTCACCAGGTTAATTCTGACTTACAGGTACAATTTTTAACGTTTCCAAGGTACAGTTTAGACTACAACAGGAGTTCTCAACCTTTTTAAGCCAGGGGCCGAGGCACAATCCCTCAGACTGTTTTGGGGGTCAGATGGCCATTTTGCCCATCCTCCACCACATGCATACCTGTCAACCTTCCCGGATTGGCCGGGATTTCATGGTTTTCGGCACTGATTTGCGCCATTTCCTGCCCAGCGCTGCCGAAACCCCGGAATTTAGCAGCGAGGGAAAGGAGGTACTGCGCAGCCCTTCTGTGCAGGTCGGCTTCTACGCATGCATAGAAAGGTTTTACGCATGTGTAGGAGGCTACGACGCTTGCGTAGAAGGCTACGCATGCGTAGAAGGGGGCTACGCAAGCATAAAACCCTTCTACGCATGCATAGAAGCCGACCTGCGCAGAACCGTCTGCGCAGGTCCCGGATTGGCCAGAGCCGCGGTTGACAGGTATGCACATGGCACTTCCTGGTGTTGTGGAGGTGGTGAGGGGCCACATGAAATGGTGCTGCGGGCTGCATGCAGCCTGAAAGCCGCAGGTTGAGAATCCCTGGACTACACAGAAATGGTTTACTATTCTCTTTGTCTGGGGGACTATTTGGAACTGTGCTGTTTGCCCAGGGTCACACAGGTTGGCTCTTCACGTACAAAGCCATGCAAGAGAACTGAACAGCCAACCCTGGGCTCCACAGCCACATACCTAATTCACACAGGTACAGTATAGCAACTACAATATGACTTTTATGATACCTATGGTAGGCTCTGAAAGGAAGAATGATTGGCATAACTTGAAGTGGATTTTTGTGTACAGCTTCATTTGCTTTTATCAAAAATAATTCTGCAGATTCAGATTTGATGGAGAACAGAACATGGGAGTTAATGGTTTCAACTAAAACTCTTAGCATGCCCACTAGCTGGGGACATTTCCTAGCAGTCTAAACCTGCTCCTTTCCACATCATCCTCAGATAGCCTGAGCAGGATTTGGCATTGACCAAATTTTATGTATGTTAACTGTGTTTTCTGACAGGAGCAGACATGGCTCTTCCAGCAGGTTTGGGGCACGCTTGACTCTACCAGTCAAGCCCGGTGGCTGATTTAGCCTATGTGAGGGGCTGCCCCCTGGCTTGGTTATTCTGTTTTAACAAGGGGTAGGGTGGGGGTGGGTTGTTTGTTAATGTTGATCTGTTTGTGTTTTTAATGTTGGTTTTAACTGGGGCTGTTAGATCTGTTTTAACTTTTATTGCTTAATTGTTTTTATTGTAATTTTTATTATGTTGTTAGCCGCCCTGAGTGGTGTACCCACCAGGAGGGCGGGATATAAATGTGCAGAAATAAATAAATAAATAAATAAATAAATAAATAAATCTTTTCTCATGTATCTATTCTTATGCAAATACTGCAAGTGGATCTAAAATGTGCACACTCTGTTAGCCAATGGGCTTGTTGTATTATTGTTACTGTTACTGTTTATATTGTACAGTGATACTTCATACAACGTCCAAACTTGGTTCCACAAGTTTGGACTTTATATGGATTTGGACTTTGTATGAGGCAAGCTAAATCCTAGCTGAGATGCCTCATACAACATCCAAATCCTTGCCACGATGCCTCATACAACATTGCTTCCATAGAGATACATTGTACTCAGGGCAAAGTCAAGGAGACAGACAGGAAACTGACAGAACTTTAAGAAATCATTGTCTAAAGGCTAAAAACATTACAAAAACATGTCAAACAACCCTGATTGTCCAAGAACCTGAAGAATGCTGCAAAAATCCCAGGAATGCTTCTAAAAATTCTGACAATTTTTTTTAAAAAAATCTAGAATCATGCTCAAAACCACTCCTAAAGACACTTCACTTCATGCAAAACCCACAAGAGCAATGCACACATGTGTCCTGCCTTTTATACTGCCAAGGCACAATGCAACCTGGGAAAACCCCAATGCCTCATACAAAGTAGCACGACTTTTTATGAGGCAACTTTTTTCAAGGAATTAGGTGATGTTGTATGAATTTGATGTTGTATGAAGCGGACTTTGTATGAGGTATTACTGTATATAAGTCTGAGTTTTGCCCCATCCAAACTGTGTTCAAACCCCACTAATAAAGAGATGAATTTCACTACTTCACTCGTCTGCTTCTTCATTCCCTGAACACCAAACTGGCGACGAGGATGGGATGGCATCTCCACATGGCAGCAACATCAGCCCATTTGACCCAGCACGTCCAGAGAAATGGGCAACATACGAACGCGAATCCACCACGCAATGTCCTCGCAGAAGATCACCGACGAAGACCAGAAATGCTCCTGTTTCCTCGCTCAGTGCAGTTCTGAGACGCTTGAGCTGGCAATCCACCTCATTCTCTCATGTCCATACGGAGGAAACACCTGCAGCCAGAGGTCTCGATCTTCCCGGCCAGGGTGGCCTTCCACAGAAGGGAGCAGTGACCTAGGGAGTCCATTGCAGACTACGACGACGCTCTACACATTGCTGCCACTCCGTGCAAGTGGGACAACATCGAAGAAGCACTCTGGGACCGTCTGCTGGCCGGCATGAGGGATGAAGATGCTCAATGTCTCCTCATGATCAGGAAGACACTAATTTTCAAAGCTGTCCTAAAAGAGGCGGTAGTGTCTGAGTCTGCCCGGTCCAGCATCAAGCTTTTCCAGCATCTCCACTCCACCACCAGTGCCACCGACTCACCTGTGCAAGCTCAGCAAAATTCATCTTCATCCTCCTCTGCATTTCCTGGTTCCACATCTTCATCGGAGTCCAGTGATGCAGAGGGAGAAGTCCAAGCGGTTTGACGAAAGCACCAAGAGCACCGTGATGATCGGGAGAAGAAATTCCTTTGCAAGTGTGATGGCTACGGAGCCCGGCATGACCGCAGGAAGTGCCCCTTCTGCACCGCAGAATGCCACGACTGAGGGCGACGAGGGCACATTGCTAAAGAATGCTGACAGCAAAAGCAAAGAACTCCAGCACCTGAGTCCAAGAAGAGTTATCACCACAAAATGTCCATCGCCAAAGCGTCACCAGAGCCTGAGCCGTGCCAAGTGGGCATTGTCAGCAAGCGTTTCTTTGCAGACCTGAGCCTGCAGGACGTCCCCTTCAAGATGGAGGTGGATTCAGGTACTACCTTTTCTGTAGTCCCACAGCAGGAGTTTTTGAGAATTCCCCCTGCCTCTCGACCCAAGCTCAAATCTTTTAAAACTTCCCTCCAGGATGTGCAAGGTTGCCAGATTCTGGTCTTGGGGGTGGGAAATTTCTTGGTCAAATTCAAAAACATTCGCAGCTTCTTGCCATTGGTTGTAGTTAAGCAGGGCACTAACTGTCTTACTGGGACCCAATGGCTTAGGCCACAGGGAATCTGGCTTTCTGGCATTCACATAATAGGCGCTGACCCAATCTGGGATGTTTGTGCTGTACATCCTGAGGTGTTCAAAAAGGGTTTAGGGTTATACAAAGGACCCCCTGTGGACTTTGAGCTTGACCCAAACGTCCAGCCCATCTGGATGAAGCCACACCGGGAACCCTTTGCTTTAAAGGAGAAGATAAAAGCCAAGCTGGACAAACTGGTGGGACAGGACATCCTAGTGCCAGTGGACTCCACAGAGTGGGAGACACCAATAGTGACTGCTTTGAAAAGTAATGGAGAGGTCAGGATATGCGCTGACTACAAGTGTACCATCAATAAAGCTATTCGCCTGAACAGATATCCTGTGCCCGTGTAAGCCACCTTCTTGACTCCTTGCTTGGAGGAAATTACTTCGCAAAACTTGACCTTGCCCAGGCTTACCAACAATTGACTGTGTCTCCTGCTGCTGCCATAGCCCAGACCATAGTAACTCATAGGGGGGCATTTAAGGTAACTAGATTACAATTCGGGGTGAATGTGGCTCCTGGAATATTTCAATCTCTTGTAGAACGTATTTTAAAAGGTTTGCCCAGTGTCCTGCCATATTTTGACGATGTCCTGATCACCGCTAAGGACACTGTCGAACTAGCGGCCAGGCTCAATCGAGTCCTCTCACATTTCGAGAGGGCCGGTCTACGTCTCAGAAGAGACAAGTGTGTGTTTTTGGCACAGGAAGTGGAGTTCCTGGGGTACCAAATTACATCCCAAGGTATCATGCCCTCTGACTCCAAGGTGGCGGCCGTGCGAAATGCACCCAGGCCAAAATGTAAAGCCAAATTGCAATCATTTCTAGGACTGTTAAACTTCTATCACACTTTTCTCCATCGCAAAGCCTCAGTTGCTGAACCATTACATCGGCTTCTTAAGAAAGATACTATTTGGCACTGGGGCCATTGCCAGGAGAAAGCATTCCTAGAACTTAAAAGGCTTCTATCTTTGGATGCTGTATTAACTCATTTTGATCCTAACAAAGAAGTTGTACTTGTGTGTGATGCATCCCCTGTGGGGGTGGGAGCTGTGTTATGCCATGTACTAAATGACAGGAGGGAAGCCCCCGTAGCATTCTATTCCTGTTCACTCTCAAAGCCTGAGAAAAATTATGCTCAGACAGACAGGGAGGCATTGGCAATCATGGCTGGCACTAAGAAATTCCATGATTACCTTTACGGAAGACCTTTTACCATCGTAACTGACCACAAGCCCCTCCTTGGAATCTTTGTGAACAGGAAGTCCACGCCTCAAATTCTGTCCCCAAGGATGTTGCGTTGGGCAATTTTCCTAAATGCATACGATTTTACTTTGGTGCACAGGCCTGGCAAGAACATCAGCCACGCTGATGCCCTGTCACGTTCTCCACTGCCAGGGGTCGGGGAAGCCGATTGCAAGATCGAAAGCGACCACCAGGTCCTTATGATTGAGGCTTCCGACTCGTCCCCAGTCGTCCTCTCAGATATAGCCAAGGCTATGGCCAAGGATGTAACATTGACTAAAGTAATGTATTGGTACAAAAAGGCTGGCAGGTCTCTCCTCTAGCCGACGAATTCAGAACATTCCACCACAAGCGTTTGGAACTGTCAGTGGAACGAGGTTGCCTTCTATGGGGCCAACGGGTGGTCATTCCTGTCACTCTCAGGAAAAAGGTTTTACATCTACTTCACACAAGTCACCCGGAAATAGTCCATTCCAAAAGCCCTTGCCTGTAGCTACTTTTGGTGGCCTCAACTGGACCAAGACATAGAACAAATGGTCGGCACTTGTGCCAGTTGTCAATCCTCTCGCCCAGAGCAATCCCACCTTCCCTCTCAGGAATGGGATTCTGCTCAGGGCTCATGGTCCAGGTTGCACATAGATTTTGCAGGTCCATTTAGGGGTGCCCTATTTTTGTTGGTTGTGGATTCATTCTCTAAGTGGCTGGAAGTGATTAGGGTGCCTAATACTACTTCAATCACCATGATAATGCACCTAAGAAGGCTGTTTGCAACATTTGGACTTCTAGATGTGCTGGTGTCCAACAACGCGCTCATGTTCACATCTGCAGAATTCCAATCCTTCATGGAAAGGAATGCAATTAGGCACATCACTGCTGCCCCATTCCACCCAGCCACCAATGGCCAGGTAGAGTGGCAGTTGCACACAACTAAAGCTGCACTTTGGCATATGGGTGAAGGGGATTTGGAGCTCCAGTTATGCCAGTTTCTTTTCACATATAGGCTCACCCCCCTTGCCTCAGGGCTGTCCCCTGCTGAATTGCTCCAGCGAAGGAAACTGTCATCCTTGCTGGACAGATTGGATCCCTCTAGGGTAGATGACAAAGGCACAAATATAGCAATCCAACACCAGAAGGGTTTCTCATCTGGAGACCCTGTACATTGCCGCAATTATGCAGCTGGTGGCCCTACATGGGTGCCTGGGTTTGTGATCAATCAAACTGGTCCTGTTTCTTACAAAATTGAAACAGCCACTGGTCTGATCTGGAGGAGGCACGCGGATCAATTGAGACCCAGAGTACTGGACCCACAAGACGAATACAGACATTCAACACTAGGGTTGGCCCCCACCCATTTAAACCCAGGGGCAGAGGTAATAGCCAGCCAACATTGACCCAGAAGTGTCTTCTAGGAACCGATTTCAAGGGGAATTTGTGGAATGCTCCTCTATTCAGGTCAGATACATTGTCCCAACCTAGCATTCTGGATTCCTTTATTGATGATGATCAATTTTGTTCAGAGTCACCCTCCACTCTCAGTACACACAGGAGGGACCCTGAATTGTCTTCTTCATCCACAGAATTAGATTTTGGTTTTGAGCGATCCCCTGCTCTTCCATCTGACAAACGGGGCTTAAATTTGGGTTTACAATCCTCCCCCTCTAGTCAATCCCTCACTCCAGTCAGGTCACCCATCCTACAAGCCCCTGAGCTGGCTCAGCCAAGCGTCTAACCCAGAAGGGAAAGTAGAACACCATCCTGGTTAAAGGATTTTGTTTTTACCTAGGGGGGAAGAATGTTATGCATGTCAACTGTGTTTTCTGACAGGAGTGGAATGTATCTTTTCTCATATATCTATTCTTATGCAAATAAGTGGATCGAAAATGTGCACACTCTGTCAGCCAATGGGCTTGTTTATTATGTTACTGTTACTGTTTATAGTGTACTAGCATAGTTTGCCCGGCGGTGCGAGGCTGTTTTAAATTGTGTTGGAAGGTTTTTCTTTTGTTAATGTTTGTACAAATGAGGTTAGTCTGTAATTGTGACTTTTAAAATGTTTATTTATGCACACGGGCTGTTATAAACTGTGATCAGATTTTTTGGGTTTGTTTTTGTGGATTAAAAAAGAGGAAAGGATGATATAATTTTTTACAATTATTTTATTTAACAAAATAATGTTTTAGTATGTATTTTTTTTAAATAGTTGTATCTTGGATAATAATTTTAAAAATGTGAAAGTAGTTTTTTTACATTCAATGTTTTTAAACTGTGTTTCGATGTTTTGGGGGGGTTTGAGTGAAAACTCTACACAGTATTTTAGAAATGTTTTTATTTTATTATTGTGTGATTTGTTTGTGATTTGTGTGAATGTGTGATGCAATGTTATGTTTTTGACTGTTTTTTCTCTTGTGGCCTTTGGGTGGAGCTGTTGAGTATTTCTTTTACTTTGACTGTTTTTTCTCTACTGGCCTCTGGGTGGCGCTTTTTCCGGTAAGTAGTCTCTTTCTTTCCTCATTTCAGTTCCGGCCGTCGTGGAGGAAGGATGTCTGCTGGTAAGTTGGCTGGTTTAATTTCTTTTGGGGTTTTGGTTTCTTTTTGAATGTTTTTGTTTGTTTTTTGTGTGATTTTTTAATTAATGGTTTAATTATTTTAATTATTTTGGTGTTTGTTTTTGGTTTTTTGGCTTTTTTCTCTTTCAAGGGGAAACACTTTCCTTTCCGTGGCCTGGGCTTGCTGGCAGGCTGCGGGGACCTGACCACTGGGGTTTCTTTCCTTCCCCCGGCCTGGTCTTCCTGGTTGGGCCGGGGCGTTGTGTGTGGGGGGGGGGTGTTCCTTCCTAAGGCCTTGCCTTGCTGGCTGGGCCGTGGGAAGCCATGCGGCGGGGGGGGTTCCTTCCCGTGGCCTTGCCTTGCTGGCTGGGCCGCGGGAAGCCATGCGGCATGGGGGGTTTGCTTCCTGCAGCCTGGCTTTGCTGACTGCGCCGCGGGAAGCCACGGGGCGGGGGGGTTTCCTTCTTGCAGCCTTGCCTTGCTGGCTGGGCCACAGGAATCCATGCGGTGGGGGGGGGGGTTTACTTCCTGTGGCCTGGCTTTGCTGGCTGGGCAGCAGGAAGCCATGGGGTGGGGGGGTTCCTTCCCATGGCCTTGCCTTGGTGGCTGGGCTGTGGGAAGCCATGGGGTGTGTGTGTGGGGGGGTGTTCCTTCCCATGGCCGTGGGAAGCCATGGACTGGGGGGGTTCCTTCCCGCAGCCTTGCCTTGCTGGCTGGGCCGAGGGAAGCCATGTGGTGGGGGTATTTCCTTCCCGCGGCCTTGCCTTGCTGGCTGGGCCACGGGAAGCCATGCCGCATGGGGGGGTGTCCTTCCCATGGCCTGGCTTTGCTGGCTTGGCTGCGGGAAGCCATGGGGCTGGGGTTTTTCCTTCCCATGGCCTTGCCTTGCTGGCTGGGCTGCAAAAAGGCCTGTGGCATGGGGGCGTGTCCTGCCCATGGCCTGGCTTTGCTGGCTGGGCCGCGGGAAGCCATGGGGCTGGGGGTTTTCCTTCCCGCGGCCTTGCCTTGCTGGCTCGGCTGCGGGAAGGCCTGCAGCGTGTCTGTGAGGCGCTGCGTCCGCCTGTGGCAGACGCCCTCACGTTAGATTTTTTATTTTTATTTTTTGCGTGCCGGCTTCCTCAGCATTCTACGCACTCATGGCGCGCAGGACGCTGAGGCTTGTAGTTTGGCATTTACGTTTTCGGTTTCTGCAGTGGTTTTTTTCTGCGGCTTCATTTTGATTGGCCACGGCGCATTTCTGAACATTCCTTTTGCTCGCGCCTCTCAGCCTGATTGGCTGTGGTGCGGCGCGGCCCAAGGAACGTTGGGAAATGGAGTCCTTTCTTTTTGTTTGCGATCGGGGGGCTCCTGCCCCACTGGCACAAAATTCAACCCGACAGTTACCTGCGAACCCCGGTCGGGCGAGTGCACGGAGGCTTGGACAGGGCTAGTGGGGCCTGGCTAAACATCCTTTGTCACATTCCAACGGTAAACACACAGAACGCACCAAACTGTGTTCAAACCCCACTAATAAATAGCTGAATTTCACTACTTCACTCGTCTGCTTCTTCATTCCCTGAACACCAAACCAGGTCAGCACAAAATCTGCCACAGCTGTGGGTAAGTAAGAGAGAGGGATGAAGAAGAACTGAGCAGCCAACACCCACAAACCCTGAACATCCAACTGCCTGGCCAGCTGGTTCCCAAAACCAGAGTCACAGCCAGTGATGAAGACGTATTTCTCCCTCAGATTTTCCACTGTTTGATTCTCCCGATACCATCGGATCCCAAAGTACAGGACCACAGCCAGTGCCAGATAAAGCCACATACTTGCTGTCAACTAAAACAAGATGAAGCAAAATGCAGGCTATTTAATCTGTCTCACAAGCCCTGACTTTCCAGCTTTAGCTTTCTTCTTTGAAATCACCTTCCACAGCAGTATTCCCACTGAAGAAGGCTTTTTAATAGCCAAAGAGGTAAAGGAGCAACAGAAGATAATTATTAACTAAGCCATGCTTATCATACTTGCACTTTAGTTTATTGCCTATTTGCCCATTTAAGTGACATCTCCTACAAAGAAGTCACTGTTTCTACCTGGAATATATCAGCTGGAAATGACAATCTCTGGTGTTTTGAAAACATAAGTGAAATTGTTAATAGATATGGAACTGAGATATTTTCACAGTTTAAAGTAGGAGTGGAAGAGGGTCTTTACATCAGTCCTAGACAATGAGTGTAATAATTAAAAATCCTGATATTTGGTGATTTTATAATAACAGCCCTTCAATATTAAAACTGCCTCATTCAATGACAGAGTGTCCCCCTACACACTACACAAAAGGGAGAATGCAAGCGCGGCGCCAAAATGGCCGCCGCGCTCTTTGCGCCCCCCCCCCCACTGGACGAAGGCATCCGGGTAGTTAGGGGGCGTGGCCAGCTCCCTTATAAAAGGGGTGGCCACGAGGCAGCCGAGCTGCCATTTTGCGAAGCGACGGAGCGGAGAAGTTTTTCCCTCCTGCCTCCGTCGCTCTTTCCTTTTAGCCGGGAAGCCTATTGGGCGGCGTTTTTCTCTCCTTCTCTTGCTCTGGCTTCCCAGCAGATCGTTGCCTATGCCGTCTAGGAAGAAGGCAACTGCGGACGTGGTTCGTTCCGCGCGGAGGCGCCAGCCCGGTCGGAGGACCGCGACTGCGCCTCCTCAGCGTCCCCCCCCCCTTTTGCCAGAGCCCGCCGGGACCGGTGGGATGGGGTTGGTGGCCCCTTGGCCTGAGGCGGGTCGTCCGCATACCGGCCCGGTAGGGGCCGCGGCCCCCGGCCCACAGGCAATGGCCACTGCCCCTGGCATGGCCCATTCTTCGGGGCCATCTCTCATTGTACGCAGCTTCCTGCGGGGGGTTCCAGCCAAGGGGGGGTGGTTGGGTTCCCTACCTGGCAGGGTATGCCCCCGGCCCTCTGGGGGCCGGGCCTGGGCTCTTGGCCGTATTCGGCCCCCGGGGTCCAGGGACCTGGACCGGCGCCTGCGGCCCGTGGGCCGGCTGGCCCTTTGCCCCCCCCTGGGATTGGGGGGCTATGTTACTGTCGACGCCCTTCTGGCCCGTGTTGCGGCCCTCGAGGCATCACTCATGAGGGTTGACCGCCCGGGGGTCCCTTTTGGGGCGCAGGTTGAGGCTTCGTCTGCCGGGCAGCGGCAGGCAGCTGGACGGGTCGTGACCCAGGCTGCTAAAGAAGATCCAGCATGGGGACTATGTGGACAGCTTCTCCCTTTTTAACAGAGAGCCCACCAAGGGGGAGAGGGAGGGGCAGGATGAGAAGGATAGGGAACAGGCACGTCGTCGTAAGCCGCCATGCACGTGGGCCAACTGGTTGCCAGCGTACCTCATGTACATGGCGGTTTACCTCAGGGCCGGGCCAGATCTGCCAATCCCGATGGTCCAGTATTTGGGCGATATATACCGGGCGATGGTTGACTTCCCGGGCCCGTCGTGGTTGGCTTACGACAAAGAGTTCCGTATGCAAATTCCCCTGCACCCAGAGATGAGGTGGGACGAGCCCTGCCAGAAGCTGTGGCTTCTGTACATGACTCCCACGTGCCCTGCGCCTGGGGAAAGATACCATTGTGGACATGCGGTCCAGCGAACGGCCCCAACACAGATACCCCGCCAGGTGGCGGGGCAGGGGGTTCCGGCCCGCCTGATGTGCTGGACTTTCTCATCCAATGGTTCCTGCAATAGGAAGACTTGCCGGTACAGGCATGAGTGTACCTCTTGTGCTGGCCCCCACGCTGCATCCGCCTGCCCCAGGCCTGGAGGGATGCGGGGCAGGGGTGGGGGGGGGACACGGGGCTGGCAAGACTGCCGCAGTGGGAGCTGGTCCATCGAAAGGCCCCCTCCCCAATTAATGTGGACATGTTGGAGCGTTGCCTCGCATTGTACCCGAGGGAGGCGGATGCAGTTTACCTGCTTCGGGGTTTTCGACTGGGGTTCCGTATTCCTTTCATGGGTGGTAGGTCCCCCCAAGACCCCCCCCCAACCTTTTGTCCCTTAGGGGAAGGGAGGAGGTGGCTGCTGCCAGCATTGCTAAGGAGATTAATGCGGGCAGGGTCGCAGGCCCTGTCCCTGCACCCCCGCTCCGGGGAGCGTATTATTTTGATGAGGCCATGCCTTTTGGCTGTTCCATTTCATGCTCGGCATTCGAGCGTTTCAGCACCTTCCTAGAGTGGGCTTTTGTCCGCAGGTCAGGGTCCCGGTCTGTAGCCCATTCCCTGGATGATTTTATTCGGGGCTGAACGGGGCTGGGACACGTGCACACGTCTCCTCAACACATTTCAGACGCTAATGGAGGAACTTGGTGTCCCTTTAGCGCCCGAAAAGACCGAGGGCACATCTACACAGCTAGTCTTCCTGGGGGTGGAGATTGACACGGTAGCGCAGGCTTCTAGGTTACCGCGGGATAAGGTGTCAAGGCTAGTGGCCCTTATCTCGGACTTGCTGGCCAAGCGCATGGCATCACTGAGGGAACTGCAGGTGCTACATGGTCACCTCAATTTCGCTTGCAGGGTCGTCGCACCGGGCAGGGCATTTGCTCGGCGCTTGTGCGACGCCATGGCAGGATTATCCAGGCCCCACCATAGGGTTAGACTTACCCGGGGTATCAGGGCAGACATGCTTGTCTGGCTCCAGTTCCTGAGGGAGTTCAATGGGGTGTCATTTTGGAGGTCTGAGCTCCTGGCTTCCCCTCGCTTTCAGATACAGTCCGATGCCCCGGGATCCCTGGGTTATGGGATGTACTTCAATGGGAAGTGGGCCTATGGTGGGTGGCCACCAGCCTGGGCAGGCACGGGTCGCCTGCGTGATCTCACGTATCTGGAATTTTTCCCTATCCTGGGTGCTTTGATGCTATGGGGCGAGTAGTGGGCCGACTCGGTTGTACATTTCTGGTGTACAATGCGGCCGTTGTCCACATTGTCAACTCACAGACTTCCAAATTGCCCAGGGTCATGGACCTAGTGCGCCAGTTTGTGTTGCGCAGCCTGCGCCTCAACGTCCTCTTCTGGGCCAGGCATGTCCCGGGGGTCAATAATGATATCGCTGACGCTTTGTCCCGCCTGCAGATCCCCCGGTTCCGTGCCTTGGCCCCGGATGCGGAGGAATTTCCCTCGCCACTCCCGGACAGAATATGGACCATTGGCAAGGAGAGGTGAACCGGGCGATTGGCTTGTCACTAGCGCCACACACGCGTAAGGCGTATCACCACGCATTCAATTCTTCAGAGCTTTCTGTCCCCAATTCCGGCTGCCAGGAACCTGGCTGGTCCCAGTGACCCATGTACTGCGGTTCATGGTTTACCTGCATGCCCAGGGCCTTGCACCTCGCACCATAGCATCTAGGCTGTCAGCGTTGGCTTTTATGGCCACGGTGGGAGGTCGTGTGGACAGTACCGCTGACTTCCGTGTGAGACATGTTTTGGAGGGGTGGGTGCGGGAGCGTGGGCGTGGGCGTTGCCTGGACGACCGCCACCCGATTTCCCCAGGGGTTCTTACCCAATTGGTCCGGGGCTGGCCTGGCCTCTGTTTTGATAGATATGAGGCAGCCCATTTCATGCGGCTACAACAGTGGCCTTTTTTGGAGCGCTCCGCATCAGCAAGCTTGAGATGCTGTCTAAGGCGGATGCAAGTCGTAGGGCACTGGAACTCGAAGATGTCTGTGTGGACAATATTGGGCTCAGTTGGGGATACGCTCCTCTAAAACGAATCAGCACGGCGTAGGCAGTGGTGTAGACTGCTACGATGTTCTTTGGCAGACATCTGTCCGGTTGGTGCCCTACAGGGTTTCCTTGCACTGCATGGCACGCACCATGGCCCGTTTTTCTGTCACCAAGGTGGGTCTTCCCTTACTAAATTTCAAGTTGGGAGGGTGCCGGGAGGGCACTAGACAGTGTTGGCCTCTCTGGGGCTCGTTGCGGCACCCACTCGTTCAGGTTAGGGGCGGCTTCTACTGCAGCTGTTTTTTTGGTACTCCGGCGCTGAAATAAGCCGCATGGGAGGGTGGGGATCACAATGTTTTCAGTTTTGTGTTCGCCCTTTGCAACCGTGAGTACCAGTTTAGTCACTGCACTGTTTCTCCCCCCCCCCTTTTTTTTTCCTTGACAGACCCTGGGTGTCGTTTTACACCGGTGACAGTATGGCTGGTGGGCCATAGCCACGTGCACAGGGCAGCGCGTTACGCTGCATGGGGCAGCGCGTTACGCTGCACAGGGCAGCGCGTTACGCTGCACAGGGCAGCGCGTTACGCTGCACAGGGCAGCGCGTTACGCTGCGGCGACAGAGTGGAGACCCCGACTGGGACTGGGTGCATCCGCACGTCTCAGGTGGTATGGTAAGCGCGGCATGTTAGGGCGGGAACTGTTGCCATTCCTTTTCTACATCAGGGATGCTGACTCGCCCGATGTCCTGGTTATGTACCTTGGGGGGCGATGGCTTGGGACAGGTCACTGGCCTATCGCGGAAGCTTGCGATTTGCAGTGACCTGCCCTACTCACATTATGTGTGGCCTGCCACAACCCTCAATTGGTCGGACACGATACCGCGGTACGCTTACAGGGGAGCGTTCAGCCTCGAGGCTCTTGACTGAGCCGACGCTCTGTGAACGGGGCTATTGCCCGGTTCCTTTTTGACAAGGGCGGGGGACGCGTCATTAGCCTCCCCGCGATCAGTCTGCAAAATTACGAGCTTTACTCAGGGGATGGGGCCCATCTGTCGCAGGGAGGTATGGACCTCTGGTTAGTGGACTGGCGAGCAGGCCTGTTGACCGAGCTGACGGTCTTGGGGGGGGGCGGTGAGCCTTTTGGGAAGCCTCCCCGTGTGGCGGGTATCACTGGTAAGGTAAACATTTATGACCCACAGGTATCCGGCAGGTTCGCAATTGACTGGACAACACTAGACAGGCATAAGTTGGTTAAACGTTGTCCGGTCAACGACGAACCAGGCGACGGGGTGATGGCTACAGCTAGACAGCATGCATCACCCCGTGATTTCACGGATACGCGTCAGAGGGTGGGGTCATTAGTTAGATATTGACTACGGTCAACAATTTGTTTGTTGTCAACAAACAAATTGATACAAATAGATACATTGTAACAATTGCCGTTGGCAATTTTGGGTGGTACCTTACCAGTGTTACTTCGGCCTGCTTGCCTTAAGAATTATAATTGGTTGAATACCAATAGAAATTTATAATTCGGACTAGGGCATGAATCAATAAATGTGGCCCAATGCATTATCTACTTTTACCAGTGTCTGAGTCCTTTATTGGGGGGTGCGCCTGCAATGAGCATCACCAAGAAAGAGGACAAAAGATGACACTCAAAAGATGATGCAGGGACTCTTATTCATGGGAAGTGGCCAAATAAATGTTGTGTTGTTCTCTCTTAGGAATGTGATAACTGGGGATCTCCTGCATTAGCCAGAGGTGGCCAAAGTGCTCTTTGGAAACCCTTTCAACTACAGTAAAACTCCTACTTACAAAAAAGGTCCTTTCCGTAGGCTTTTGCTTAAATCATTTTTATGTAACTCGAAGCAAACCCATAGGAAAAATTATTTTTTATGTAACTCGAAAGCAAACCTATAGAAAAAAGAATCTTTATGTAACTCAAAGCAAACCCATAGGAAATTGTGTAAATGGGAACATGGTTTTAGCACAAAATCATTATGTAAATTGAATTTTATGTAACTTGAGGCATATGTAAGTCAGGGCTTTACTGTATACAGTTTTGTCATTCCTTTGTTCTATTACACCAGTTTGCTGCTGCTCATGCAATTGATCCTGGCTTGTTTGTTTTGTTATGAATTTTGCTGTTGTAAGCCTTCTTCAGCTTGAGTCAGTGAAGGGCACCCAAAAAAAATTCTGCCACACCATGGGCATGGCCTAAGTGGTGGGCAGGGCCTAAGTGGTGGGCGAGGTCTTACTGGGGTGTGGCCTGATTGGTGGGTGTGGCCTAATCAATGGGCCTGTGACTGGGTGGCCAATCTAGTCATGCCTGCCACATAGCCCATGAAAACATCTGCAAGCACAGATAGCACTGGCTCTTTGGCTATAAATGGAGATGAGCACTGCACCCTAGAGTCAGATACAACTGGCTTTTGAGCAACGGCAACCTTTACCTTTACCTATTGTTAGATACAAAGCTGCCAGTCGTATCTGACTCTAGGGTTCAATGCTCATCTGTTTGTAGCCAAAGAGTCAGCACTGTCTATTTGTAGATGTTTCTGTGGACATGTGGCAGGCATGACTAGAATGTTGTTACCTTTCCCACTGAAGTGGTCCCTATTTATCAACTTGCGGTTGCCAGGAACTGGGACAGAGACGAGAGTTCAAATGGTCATGTTGGCTTCTAGCTAACAAGGCAAGCTTCTTAACCACTGAGCTCAAGTGGCTAAGGCTCTGACTGGAAGGTGGCAGGTCAGCAGTTTGATTCCCAAGTACTGCAGGATGGGATGAGCTCCTGTCTTTGTCCCAGTTCCTGCCAACCTAGCAGTTCAAAAGCAAGAAATTGCAAGTGGATAAATAGGGACCACTTTGGTGGGAAGGTAAACAGCGTTCTGTGCACTCCTATGTCTAGCCATGCCTGCCACATGACCATGGAAATGTCTGCAGAAGCAGACAGCACTGGCTCTTCAGCTTTGAAACAGAGATGAGCAACCTGAACCCTAGCGTGGGATACAACTGGCTTTCGAGCAAGGTAAAGGTATCCCTTGCTTGAAAACCAGTCATATCCAACTCTAGGGTTCAGTGGTCATCTCTGTTTTACCATGGAGCTTCCTGGGCCAGCTGCAGTCTAGCTCAAAGCAGCAGCGAGTCTTTAAGGTGCCACAACATTTTTTTGTTTACTCTCTAATATGCTTGCACAGAATAAAATAGCACCAATTCTAAAGTTTTATTCTGTGCCAGCAGATCAGGAGGTAAACAAAACAAAAATACAAAAATGTTGTGGCACCTTAAAGACTCACTGCCACCCCCTTGGGAAATCCCTTTAGCCTCTGTTCCCCTACACACACACACACACACACACACACACACACACACACACACACACACACACACACACACACACACACACACAGGGGGAGTAAACAAAACAAAAAGACACACATACCCAGAAGGCGCCACGTCGGGCTGCTCCTTTCTCTTCCTCCTTGCCCCCCCCGGGCCCACGGGGGGGAGGAAAGAGTGCTCACACATGCCGGCTTTCCCTTCCTCCTCCTCTAGTCCTCCAGTGAGCCCAGCGCCTGCTGCTGCTTCCCGCCCACCTCCTCCCAGAGTAGCTTATCCTCCAGAGTAGCTACTGCTAGCTGCTGCCTCCTTAATAGGAGCGGGAGCTACTCGGGTGGTGGTGGAGGTGGCAGCGTATACACGCCTGGGGGAAGGGGAGGGGGAGCTGACATCACGCCACCCAGAGCAGCTCGCCCGCCCTCGCCCTCGCTCCTTGCCTCCTTCTAGCAGCAGCAGCAGCAGCAGCACAACTTTCACGATGCCTGGACCTAGTCCTGCAGGAAGAGAACTTCCTGCATGATGTCTGTCTGACTCTGGGCATTGCGAGAGTTGCCCTGCTTGTGCCATGCTTCCTGGACACCCTGCTACCACCAGGGGAAGGGAAGAGCTAGTCCATGTGCCACTGGTCCAGGCGGCGCAGTGCAAGCTCTTCCCTAAATTAAGTTCCCTCTCGGGGGAAGGGAACTTAACTTAGGGAATAGTAGCTTGCGCCACGCCGCCTAGACCAGCGACGCCTGGACTAGCTCTTCCCTTCCCTTCCCCTGGTGGTAGCAGGGTGTCCAGGCAGCATGGTGCAAGCAGGGCAACTCTCGTAATGCCCAGACAGACATCCTGCGTTCCTGCAGGACTAGGCCCAGGCATCGTGAAAGTTGCTGCTGCTGCTGCTGCTGCTAGAAGGAGGCAAGGGGAGTGGCGGTGAGGGCAGGTGAGCTGCTCTGGGTGGCGTAACGTCAGCTCCCTCTCCCCTTCCCCCAAGCACGCACACGCCACCACCTCCACCACCACCCGAGTGGCACTCGCAGCCTATTAAGGAGGCAGCAGCAACCACTCTGGAGGAGAAGGAGGAAGAGCCGATGCCGTTACCCGCTCTCCCGGGAAGAGGTGGGTGGGGTGGGGTTGGGAGGGGGCATGGCCAGCCAGGTCTACTACCGGTCCGCTCAGACCAGGGCAGACCGGCTGATGCCCAGCACTGGCTTGAGTCTATCACAGAAGGGCAGGATGTGCATTGAAAGTATTAAACAGTCACATTGAACTTGTCCAACAGCAGAGCAGACAGATCTGAACATACTTTTCCTCTGTGAACATTCCATATTTGTTTTTCATGGTTGGGAAACCCTCTGGAGTCGATTGGGGGGGGGGGGGATGCAGCCTACCAGGGATTAAATTTGCCTCCTTGTACACACAAACTGAGTGCAAACATAAAATTAAAAGATTCTGCTTACCACAGAATTCAGCTCTCACCATGCAAAGGAAGAATCTGTAACCGTAACATACATTCATTCCCTACCTGTTGATTTTTGTTATTAATAATGCAGGAAGGGGGATTTTTAATCACTTTTATTCATAGGAAAGTGCACAAGGAGGCATAAATCTCATAGTACCTACCAATCAATCAATTGAATCAAACTAACAGTGTCTTCATTTTTATTGGCTTTGGCTCCTGGTTGAAAAGCTTGTTTCTAGAATTGTAAAAGTGTGCAAAAGCCTGGAAATTTCACAGCAGATACACAAAGCCAAAGGAAAAAGAGAGCTTGATTTCAATACAGCACACACAGTTCTTGTCTTCTAGTTCTACACCTCTGGAAAACAAACATGATCAAAAGCCCCCAGCACGAAAATGTTGAGAAAGCCTGCATTAAATAATACTCTTGCCGAGGGTTATTGGCAATAGCCTGAACAAACAAACATGATCAAAAGCTTACACTGAATGTTTCTTTGAACAGCCTAAGAGCGAGATCTTTACCACCAGATGCAAAGGTTTAGTTACCACTTTCACTGCATCTTTGAAGACTGGAGATAATTATTCAGAACTCTCCCAAAGTTGCTGCAATTCAGTTGTCATCATCTCAAGGTAGCCTGGCCAATTGTAATGGGCAGGAGATGTGGGTTGGAAAGGAAGCTTTTCAGTGTTGTTGCATTAAATCAGCAATTTTCAACCTACGGCCTGGGTGCCAGCCCCAGCCCCTGGTGCCATTTTATCCGGCCCCTGACACCCTTGCCGCTCCCGAAAGCAGAAGAAAAACACGCTCCATGCATGTGCAGAATGCAGAAATACATTCTACACATGTGCGGGATGCGTTTTGCTTCTGCTTCCGGGTGGGTGGAACCACGTGACCAGGGAAATGTGATCCAGTCCCCAGCATGAAAATGTTGAGAAAGCCTGCATTAAATAATACTCTTGCCGAGGGTTACTGGCAATAGCCTTTCAAAACAGGTCTAGGCAGAAGCCCAAAGGTAGACTAGGACAGTGATGGTGAACCTTTTAGAGACTGAGTGCCCAAACTGCAACCCTAAACCCACTTGTTTATCACAAAGTGCCAAGACAGCAACAGGAGAGGGAGGAAATGCTGCCATTGGGCTGCTGGACAGAGGAAGGGGGCGAACTCTCTGCCGGGGCAACTGCACAGGTGCCCACAGAGAGGGCTCTGAGTGTTACCTCTGGTCATACCTGTCAAGTTTTGGATTTGGAAATAAGGGAAATTTCCCGGCAAATAAGGATACTTGACAGCTATGCTGATCCTGTGCTGCCCTCCAATGGCGGCAATAGGGCATTGCAATCTAATTAATAAGGGATGACGGCAGGAAAGAGGGTAAAATAAGGGATTTTCCTGGCCAATAAGGGATACTTGACAGTTGTGCCTCTGGCATGCATGCCATAGGTTCACCACCACTGGACTAAGATGTATTAGTAAATCCAGGTATGTCAGAAAGGAGTTCCAACACTCAACATCTGTAATAATTCATGTTATGTGCCGTCAGGTCAATTCTCACTTACAGAGACTCTTTCAATAACAATCTCAGAAGTTACTTTTCTTTTCTTTTTTTTAATATAAATTTTTATTTATTTTCAAAAGAAAAAAACAAACATACAAAAAAAGAACAATACATCATAACAATATTACATAAAACTCATGAAAAATAACACATACATGATAGTTAAACTGATTATTTGTCATGGTACACACACAATTAGATATCCACATTGTAGGTTAGTACTATAACCATAACCTTCATAAAAGCTTTCAATATTACAATTATTTGTTAACAACCATCAAATTCCTTCTTTTCAAATTACAAATCACCCAGTGAATATTTACATTGCCCCGGAGAGTTTAGTGTCTGTATCATCTCCAAAACCCACTTTGAGATGGTACAGGTCTAAAACTATCCCTGCCCATAAGAGAGTGATCTACAAACGGCTTCCAAATATTCCAAAATCTATTTTCCTTCAATTTATCCCTTTTTACTTTTCTCTCCCATGTCAATTTGTCATTCAATGCTAGATTCCACATTTCCTTATACCACTCTCCCATCTGTATTGTTACATCATTTTTCCAATTTCTAGCGATACATTGTCTGCCAGTAGTTAACATTATTTCCAATAGCTCTTTTCCCCCTTATTCAAACACATACCTTCCACGTCTGTTACCAAAATGGTACCTGACACCAACTTAATTTTCTTACCCATTATTTCCCCTATCTCTCCTTCTATTCTTCTCCAGAATTCATTTATGTTTTTACAACTCCACCACATATGTTCATAGGTTCCAACAGTTTCTTTACATCTCCAACATAAATTATCCCTTTTATTATCAATCTGATGCAACCTCATTGGTGTCAAGTACCATTGCCACAACATTTTATAGTTATGTTCCTTAATTCTTACTGACATTGTTCTCATTATCCTCTTTTTCCACTTATTTCTCCATTCATCATTTCCTAATTTTATATTCAAATCCTGTTCCCACTTCAATTTCAAATCTTCCTGTGGATCACTACCCTTATTTGTTAAAATATAAAGTTTACTTACTAGACCCTTGATACTTTTCTCACCTTTTCTAATCTTTAAAACCAATTCTTCAAATTCGGTCTTTTCTCTGTCTATACCTAGTTCTCTTCTATATTTTTTATTCCAATTATCAACCTTCAATTTCTGAAACGAGTCCAATTTTAACTGTTCAAATAGTTTTTTCTTCTTAGTTTCATCTTCGCAAACCCTTAACCATTCCTTCACCAGGAAAACTTCGTTTTTATCCAATATTTCCTTTTTTGTTTTGTCTATTTTTATCGGAAAACACACCATATCAGCCAATTCCAAAATTGGAGAGAGATCTGGGATCAAGTCTTTCTTTAATCTTTTCCACACCCTCATGAGTCCCCTCATCACAGTATTGCTTGTATTTATCATTTTAACCTTAGTTCCCAAAAAAATCATTTTACCAATATTCTTATAATCTTTCATCTCCATTTCCTCCCAAATTACTTTTTCTCTTGCCAAGATCTTCACAACGTTCTTAATTTGAAATGCTCGATAGTACGCTAACAAAATTGGCATTCCCAAACCTCCTTCTTTCTGAGGCAGACACCAGAGTTTCTTTGAAAGTCTGGATTTCTTGCCACCATTACAAAAATTATTAAACATCTTTTGGAACTCATTAATCTCCTTTTCCTTCAATTGGATTGCAAGTGCATCAAATAGAAAATTAATCCTCGGCAACAACATCATTTTACAAATTGCAATCCTCCCAAACCATGACAACTTCAACTTCTGAAAACTTTGTATTTTGTTGTTGAATTCTGCTTTCAAGTTGTCATAGTTCAGTCTTTTAAGTTCTTCCAATCCGTTTGAAATAGTTATCCCCAAATATTTCAACTTTTCTTTAATTTGTATATTAGATAACCCCGCCATCTTTTCCCTCTCCTCATCCCCCATATTACACAGCATCATTTCTGATTTATCCCAATTTATCCTCAATCCAGTTATAACCTCAAATTCCTCTATTTGCTCTTTAATCCTATCCATTACCACCTCTGGATGTTTCACCATTAACAGCGTATCATCTGCATACATGCTCACTTTATTACCCAATATCCCTTCTATAGTTGAGTCTTCCCTTATATTTTTAGCTAAAATTTCCTTTGCCATAATAAACAAAATAGGGGATAGTGGACAATCCTGCCTAGTGCCTGCGTCAAGCTTTACCTCATCCGTAACCTCTTCATTTACTCTAATCCTAGTGCTCCCTTTTTGATATAATAAGTCAATTACCCTTCTAAATCTATCCCCAAATCCATAATTTCTAACTATTTCCTTAATCGAAGACCATTGTAGCGAATCAAATGACTTAAAAATATCTAAAGATAATAAACCCACCTTTTCCTTCGTCTGATTAACATTGTCAATTAAGTCTAACACCCTCCTAGTAAAATCAGCCATATGCCTTCCTTTTAAAAAACCAACTTGATCAACATTTATATATTCCCCCATAAATCTATTTAACCGATTAGCCAGTATTGCTGTGAAAATCTTGGCATCCTGATTTATAAGAGAAATTGTCTGTATGATTCCACCTTTTCCAAATTCTTTCCCAATTTTGGCAGCAGAACGATTATAATCCTATACCATGAAGTTGGAATTTGTCCACCATCTAAAATATAGTTATATAGCTTCACTAACTTTGGAACCACAACGTCTTTAAATTCCTTATAAAACTCTGTCGATAATCCATCATCTCCCGGGGCTTTCCCCAACTTCAAACCACTAATTACATCTTTTACCTCTTTATCAGTAACCCGTTCCTCCATTTTTCCCCGGTGTTCCTGTTTTATTCCATTCCCTAACTGCCTCTCCAATATACCTTTAAGCTTACCAACTCTATCTCTTTTTTTGTATATAATGCTTGATAAAATTCCCTCACAATTTTACATTTGTCGCTAATCTTATTACACCTTATCCCTTGTTTATTAACCAACACCCCAATTTCCCTTTTTTCCTTTTTACCTTTGGCCGCTCTTGCTAATAATCTTGAATTTTTATTGCTAAATTCAAAATACTCTCTATTTAGATATATCAAATCTCTTTTAACTTTATCTATATCCTTGCCCATTAATTCTGCCTTAAGTCTTTGTACTTTAGCGAAGTTTTTTTATTCTTCTTTTTTGAGTGATCTTCCTGTAATTGCTTTATTTCTTTTTCTTTTGCCACCTGATCTGCCTTATATCTTCTATACTTTATACTCACCAACTTTATACTTTCCCCTCTAAAAACCGACTTCATGGCATCCCAAACCACATTAAAACTTACCTCTTCGTTATCATTCCACTGCCAGCTTTCCATCCAACTTTCCATGATTTGTTCTTTACATTTTTGGTCTCATACCAAAAATGTAAAGAACAAATTGGGATCATACCTCCAACTTCTTCCTCTCCGATTATCCTTTTGTAATTTCAGCTCCAAAAGTACTTTAGCATGGTCTGATTCCTTGAAAATCCCTATTTCCATTCCCTCAATATTTTTAATCATATTTTCCGTTAACAAAACATAGTATATTCTAGAATAGGACCCATGAACGTGTGAAAAATAAGAGTACGCCCTTTCCGAACCCTTGATCTCTCTCCAAGAATCTTGCAGTCCCATCGCACCCATCCATTTATCTAAAACCTTCCCTTTCAATCCGGTTCCACACCTTGCTAAATTCTTACAGTCTAAATTTGACCTTATCAAATTAAAGTCTCCGGCCACAATCATTTTTGCCACTTTTTCTGGCTCCACAACTTTTCGGACTTTTTCTAAAAATTCAGCTTGGTGTTCGTTTGGAGCATAAATATTCACCAACATTATCTCCTCATCATCTATTTTTCCTCTTACGAGCAAGTATCTACCTTCCTGGTCGGCAACACTTTTTATTGTCTCAAATCCTAATCTTTTAGAAATCATAATTGACACTCCTCTTGCTTTTGAGGTACCAAATGCCATCTCATAATGTTGTATCCATCCCAAGACAATTTTGTTTGTATCTTTTGACTTTTGGTGCGTTTCCTGTAAAAACACTATATCAGGTCTATCTTTCTTCAAAACCAATTCCAACCTCCTCCTCTTAAGAACAGAACCTGTACCCTTTACATTCCAAGTTAATACTTTAATATTTCCTATAGTCTATTACAATTTCTTCTCTTCTAACTTCTAAACTCTCCATTGGGCGTGCCACCACCAACCCCTTACCACTAAAAGAAGTTACTTTTCTAACTTCTGCAAGAGGCAGCCTGTCCTTTAATTCCTCAGTGTAATTTCTTTTGTACCCCACTCTGCCTCTTAGGTCTTTAGTTCCTAGTGAATAATGAGAGAAGAGTAAACCTAAAAAACTTCAGTATTGGACTGTGAATTCATCTAACACAAAAAAACACACATGTACAACCTAAAACTGTTCCTTTCTACATCACCTTCACATAGCCTGAGCAGGTTTGGGCCATGACCAAGTCAGAACAAAATCTGTCATGGCTGTGGGCATGTAAGAGAGAGGGATGTAGAAGAACCAAGCATCCCACCCAGCTGAATAGCGTGTACGGGGATGCTTGGATATCAAGGCATGTTCCATGCAGTCAGTGACCAGGTAAAGGTTCGTGTCACTTTTAGTTGCAAGGTCCTCTTTAAATTTCTGTGAAACTGCAAAGGAAAGGCAAGAAAAAGAAAGAAATGTAGTTAAGACTCTGAAGTACCGAAGATCATGAAACCATTGAATAAAACAACCCTTGATGTAGTTTCTTTTTTTATTATTATAATTGTTGTTGTTGTTGTTGTTGTTTCTTCTTTTTATTATTGTTGTTGTTTAAAATACAAAAATACCAATGATTACACCTTACAATAAAACAACAAAACAACAAAGCAAACAACAACAAACACTATTACAATATACAAAAGTACTGTGTGCTCCCTTCACCCTCCAGGACACTATGTATGTTTCTTTTACCTTATTTATTCTGTAATCTCTTTACTCTGTAATTTATCCTTCTTTCTACAATGGCATTTGTTCTTGGACTGGTTTTTTTTCCTTTTCCTTTTATCGGTTCTTAGTCTAGAAACTCTCCCTATATTTCCTTAAAATTTAATTTCTTTAGCATTCTTTTTTAAAGAAAATTTTTAATTCTAATGTTAATTTATCGTTTATTGCCATGTTCCACATTTTTCTGTACCATTCTTCTAATTCTATTCAGATTTCCATTTCTTAGCTATGACTAATCCCATCGTAGTTACTATGATACAGATCATGTCTTTCCTTTCTCTCTCTATTTGTTTTACTTTCAAAATCCATCAATATAGCTATCCTAGGCCATAGTTGCAAATGTATTGAAAGGATTTGTTCAATTTCTGTGCATACTTTTTCCCAAATTTCTTTTACCAAAGTACAATACCATTATAGGTGTAGGTATGTTCCCAACTCTTTTTTGCACCTCCAACATTTCATGTAATACTTAGGAGTATAATGCCATAACTGTATTGAAGTTAAATACCACTTCCAAATTGTTTTGTAGGAATTCTCCTTAATCCTAATTGACATATTTTTCATTATCTTTTTTGTTTCCAGGTGCCACTCCATTCCTCTTCTTTAATTTTTATCTGTAACTCTTTCCACATTGATTTTAAGTTGTTTCGTGCTTGGTAGCTCTGTAGTATATTGTAAGTCTTGCTGACTAACCCTTTTGATGTAATTTTCTTCTCCAATTCTATAACTAATTCCTCAAACTCTGTTAATTTCCTACAATCTCCATGTTGTTTTGCTCAATGTTTTGCCCATTTTTTTTATTTTTGTAATTCTTTATACCAAGGTAACTTTATTTCTTGTAGTACTTTTTCCCTTTCTTCCACCACCACCTGTCCTCCAAAACAAAATCATCCTCCCATTCTCTCCCTATGCAGGCCAGGAACAGGACTCACACTGTTTGAAATAGGTCTCGCCATAGCTATCCTTGACTTCTTGTGGGCTGCTGACCCACTGCTGCCTCAGGCTGTCAAAGGTTTGCTGGTTATTTGTTAAGTCTGTTCGAAAAAAGCCTGGCTCTATGATCGCTATTTTCACCCCAAAGGGAAGGAGCTCATGCCTAGAAGAGGGTATAATAGACAACTGTGAGAAATTCTGCTAGGTACTTGTCTTATACCTTTTATACAAATATTCTTCCTCTAGTAGACCCACAGTTATATTTCAAAGAAACAAAACTATTTTCCAGTATATCTGGAAGGAATACACATAAACATAAACACACATCTAAATCCTAAACCCATTTACCATTAGGTCCATGCATATATATATATATATATATATATATATATATATATATATATATATATATATATATATATATATATGTATATATATATATATATATGTATATATATATATATATATATATATATATATATATATATATATATATATATATATATATATATATATATATATATATATATATATATATATATATATATATATATATATATATATATATATTCCTTACTTTCATCCTCCTAGGATGCCAGGTCTTTTCAAATAAAATGACTACCCAGATGCATCTCAGTAGTCTATTATCTGAGCATGGGAACAACAAAATTCTGTTTTTTGTATTCCCACAACAAGCATATGAAAAGCAGGCTGCCTTTGCAAATCTGAAGGGGATCTCCAACCATTCTGACTAGTGGCTAATGGTGGTCCATAAATTCCAATTCAATTCAGTCACTTTATTACAGTCTACAGCAGACATGCCCAAACTACAGCCCATGAGCCTGAAACAGCCCCCGAAGCCTTTCCAACAAGTCCATGATACCAAACCGGGAAGTGAATATGGACACTTCTGTGCACGTGCAGACGCATCCGTATTAACTTCCTGGTTTAGCACAGACATGCTTCTGCATGCGCAGAAGCATCTGTATTCACTTCCTGGTTTGGCACGGATGTGCTCACACATGCACAGAAGCATTCATGCCAAACCAGGACATGAATATGGATGGGCATGCGCAAACACACCCTGCTGAGCGGTTTGGCCTGCTCATTTGTTCTGGGGTCATGGTCAGGCCCCTGGCCCAAAATGTTTGGGCATCCCTTGGTCTATGTTCAGCACAGAATAATAAGAGGTAAAATTTTAAAATTTAAATATTTGGAATGTAGTTAACATATACCGTTTAAAGAACATATTCATTCAAAGTTAAAAGAAAAAGGATAAGATCACTATTTAAAATTAGTGCTGTGGCAAACTGGTACTGTAATATGGCATTTGTGATTTGTGCCACTGAAGGGCCTGGCAGCATTGTTCTTCTAATCGCTAATCGCTACAGCACAATACTTGGCAGTATTGTGGGTAAAATCGGGACTTTCATCAGGTAGCAGTCAGTGAGTGTAAGTGCTGTTTGATCAACCAGGATATTTGCAGAGTAGTGGCATACCTGTCAACCTTCCCGGATTGGCCGGGATTTCCTGATTTTCGGCGCCAATTTGCACCATTTCCCGCCCGCAGCTGCCAAAACCCCAGAATTGGCAGTAGGGGGAAAGAGGTATTGCACATCCCTTCTGCGCAAGCCACGTTCTACGCATGCGTAGAAGGCTTTTACGCTTGCGTAGAAGGCTTTTACGCTTGCGTAGAACCCTTTTACGCTTGCGTAGCCTCCTTGCGTAGAAGGCTACACAAACATAAAAGGGTTCTACGCAAGCGTAAAAGCCACATAGAACGTGACTTGTGCAAAACCGTTGTGCACAGGTCCCGGATTGTCCGGAGCCGCGGTTGACAAGTATGAGCAGCGGAGATATGGGTTTATTTGGGGTATCCCTATAAAAAGGACAAATAAATCATGTTCTGTAGTTTCAGTTTCTCCTGTATCACTGAGGCACAGTCTCCCTGGCATAATGTTCAAAACTTTCCCTCCAAAACTGCAGAAGAAAGGGCATGATAGCAGGCCAATGTGAATGCCTTTCAGTGGCTGGGCATCTCACATTATGACAGATACTGAGCCGGGGAGGCAATGTGTCTTTGGGACTCTGGGGCCAAAAAAGTTGGAACTCTGGCTCCATCAGCTTGCCTCTCCATGTCCAATATTCTTTGCTTGTTGGGCAACTTTTGGGCCTTGCCTGATTGAAGTTGAGTAATAAGAGAGTCAATTTTGGACTTAAATGCCATTGGCTAGTTGGGTAGGTCTCTCAGGTCAACAGCCGAAGAATCTGTTTCTGTGGCTGTGTCCTGGTACATTTGCTTAAAATTGTTCTCCCATACTTCTGGTGAGATGTAGGCATTGAGCCACATTGGGTTTAAATTGGTACTGATATGGATGGTACACCAAAACAAATTGCATTTTTTGACCTGGCTGCCTAGACAAGCTGTGAACACATGGCCCATATGGCCTCATTTTTCTTATAGGACAATAATCATTTGTAGTTCTTCTTGAGATCTAAAAAGCAATGGAGAGACTGTGAAGCAGAGGGACCTGCATTACCTCTATGTGAAAGACAGGTAGCAATCAGCTTTCTTTTGGCCTCCATTCAGTCCTTATCAAACCACGGCTTGAAAGGTTGTATGATTGGTATGTGGACCTGTTGTGTATGTAACTTAAATAGTGCTTTAAAAACAGTTTGTAATTATAATTGCGGGATTGGGGTGATCCTCCGTTTTGTCTTCTTCATGGTACTAAGTTATCGCGGGACTTGCATTCCCACCCTTTCTAACGAGACGTGCAAAGTCTCCCCAGTCTCCGGTCACCCCACGTTCACTCCACTTCTCTCCCAACCAATCCTATTGTTTCCCGCCCGAATGTATCCATTGTATATCTTTACCTATAAGGAAGGATGTTAACCACTGGAATGTAACAAAGGCTCCCACACCCGGCCCAACCATCCCTAACCAAACCACCTGCACTCAACTTACCCCGGCCTCATTATCGCTGCAAGGGTCCGGAGGTCGCCAGTGGTGCAGCCGCCCAATGAACACACTCAGAAAAAACCTACAAGTCCCAGAGTCCTCTGCGCTGCGTAACCCCTCAGCCAATCAGGCTAAGGGACACAAGCACAGAGGAGGCCCGGAATGCACGGCACGCCGACTTTAAAAAAAAGCACTGGGAGGGAAAGACTGTTAGGGAGGGGGCGGTGTGGTTACCGGAGCCATGCCTCCCCCCCATTCCCTAACCCCCACCAACCGCACTTACCTTTTGCCGGCTCTGGATGGGTCATTCAAAGTCTTTCCCTCTCGGTGCGGCCTTCTGCGTAGGGAGAAGCACTGGCCTCTCCTTCATCCCTGCGGGCGACTTGGCCTCGACGCCCACAGGGACGAAAGAATGGCCGGTGCTTCTCCCTACACAGAAGACCACACTGAGAGGGAAAGACTTTCAAAGACCCATCCGGAGCCGGCAAAAGCCACGGCCCCGGTAACCACCACCACCACCCCGCCCCACCACCTTGCTCCCCCCCCCCCACTCCATAACCCTCACCAACTGCACTTAACCTTTTGCCGGCTCCGGATGGGTCTCTGAAACTCTTTCCTTCCCGGCACGGCCTTCTTTGTAGGGAGAAGCACCAGCCTCTCCTTTGTCCCTGTGGGCGATGTGGCCTCGACACCTGCATCGACAAAGGAGAGGCCAGAGCGCCTCCTGGTCTACTGGAGAGAAGGACTCACTTATCTCTGGGTTGACTGGAAATGAAAGTCCCGTTCCCAGCCAACCCAGAAAGAAGCAAAGCCCCTCCATAGTGGGGATTCCTTCTCTCTGGGAAGCAATGAAAGGTGCTGCCTTTGCCTCCTGAAGATAAGGAATCACTTTTCTCTGGATTGGCTGGGGACAAAAGTTTTGCTCCCAGCCAACCCAAAGAGAACTCTCTCTCTCTCTCTCTCTCTCTCTCTCTCTCACACACACACACACACACACACACACACACACACACACACACACACACACACAAACACACTGCGAGAAACACTACCCACCCACCACCCACCCACCCACCACCCACCATGGGACAACACCCCCCTCCGCCCCACCCCACCCCCTACCAATACACACACAACAAACCTTCCTTTCCAACGTACCTGCACACAGCCTCAGCAAGTATTCTCTGCTCTCTTCGCCTGTCTCCTCTGTCTGACTGTCGCTCTATCTAACTAATTCACTAACCCCCTCTGGTGGTCTACTCTATCTGTCACTCTCTCTTTCTCTCTCACTCACTCACTCTCTCTCACACACACAAACACTGCTTCTCTTTCTCTCTTTCTCTCTCTCTCTCTCACACACATACAATACACACGACACTCCTGCCTTGCCAGGAATGTTTAATGTGTGTGTTGGTGGTTGGAGTGGTATTGTATGGGGGGTTATGCACACCCAAAACTACCCCTAAGCACCATAACACACATTAAAAATGCCCGGGTGGCCAGGCACAAATATGCTAGTTGTATATAAGGCACTGCTGCGCCTTTGTTGCTCATGTTCGGTTTGCTTGCAATAAAGTTGTGTTTGGCCCTGTTATGCTGGCTGCTTATCTTTAATTCCCAAACATCAAATTAGCGACGAAGGTGGGATATGGGTTCCCACAAATCTTCCATTGATCCCTTCGATGTGGCCATGCTGGAGAGTTGGAACCTTTACTAACGCCAGTTCCACCATGCCATGGTGGCCGAAGGCATCGTTGATGAGGGCCAGAAGAGGTCCTGCTTCCTCTCCAAGTGTGGCCTGGCCATTCTGGAACTCACCATCCACCTGGTGATCCACCTGGGACATCAATGCGGTTCCCCTCGCAGACATCCTTGCTGCTCTTTGGAACCATTTCCAGCCCAAGGTGTCCATCTTCCCGGCCTGGGTGGCATTCCACAGGCATGACCAACACCTCGGGGAATCCATTGCAGACTACACCATCGCACTGAAGTTGGCTGCCGCCTCATGCCAGGGGGACAACTTGGAAGAGGCGCTCCAAGACCGCCTGCTTGCTGGCCTGAGGGACGAGGAGATGCAACGCCGGCTCATAACCAGGGACTTCCTAACATTCAAGTCAGTCCTGCAAGAGGTGTTGACATCCGAGGCAGTGCTGTCCGGCATCAAATATTTTAAACACTGGCCTGTCGCCTCTGGAGGCTTGGAGTCTGCCGTGCAGGACCACCAATGCTCGTCGCCCCACTCGTCTTCATTGTCTGCATCGCCGGTGTCTACGTCCACATCGGGGTCTGGGTCCAGCAACGAGGAAGGCGAGGTCCAGAAGGTCCAGAAAAGGAAGGTGGACAAGCACACCATTGAGAGGGCCCAATGGAGGTGTGACGGCTGCAGAGGAAGGCACGACCACCGCAAGTGTCCATTTAAAAACGCCGACTGCCACCACTGTGGAAAAGAGGGTCACATTGCAAAAGTCTGCCGACAGTGCCAGAAACAGTCTCTGGACCAGTTCGACTGCCCAAGGTGAAAGGGAGTGTCCATCTCTAAGATCTCTGCTGAAGAGCCGCTCATCAGCCATGTCTCCAGCATGTCCCATCGCTTCTTCATGGAGATCCAGCTGCAGAGCATTCCAGTCAGAATGGAGGTAGATTCGGATACATCCTATTCCATCTTGCCCCAGAAGGAGTTCCTGTGAATTCCCCCTGGTTCATGCCTAAAGTTGTGGGCCTTCAAGATGTCCCTCCGGGACGTGCAGGATTGCCAGATCCCAGTTCTGGGGGTGGGGGATTTTGCAGTTAAGTTCAAGAACATTGCAACGAGACTACCTCTCATAGTGGTCAAACAGGGCACAAACTGTTTACTTGGGGTGCAATGGTTTGAACCACTAGGTATTAAACTGTCTGGCATCAATGTCGTCCACTCTGACCCGGTGCAAGACATTTGTAATGCGCAGCCAGCTGTGTTCAGAAAGGGACTTGGAAACTACATAGCGCCCCCCATTTCTTTCACCCTTGACCTGGTCGTGCGTCCTATTCATCTCAAGACTCGCCATGTGCCATTTGTACTAAAGGACAAGATCGAGGCTGAGCTGGACAAGCTTGTGGGTCAGGGTATATTGGTTCCCGTGGACTCCGCAGAATGGGAAACGCCAATAGTGACTGCTATTAAATCTAACGGGGAGGTCAGGATTTGTGCTTATTATAAATGTACGATTAACAAGGCCATCAGGCCTAATGCATATCCAATGCCGGTAGTGAGCCACTTATTGGCTGCTTTACATGGGGGAAAGTGCTTCACCAAGTTGAATTTGGTGCAAGCCTATCAGCAGCTTTCAGTTATGCCCGCTGCTGCAGCTCAGACAATCATTACGCATAAGGGAGCCTTTAAGGTGACTTGCCTACAGTTTGGGGTAAATGCAGTCCCCGGCATTTTTCAATCGCTGGTTGAACGTCTGTTAAAGGGTCTCCCCGGGGTCCTCCCCTACTTTGATGACGTGCTTATTACTGCGGGGAGTGAATCTGAGCTTGCAAAAAGGTTGGACCGGGTATTGCAGGTCTTCAAGAATGCTGGGTTATGTCTTAGAAAAGACAAATGTGTTTTCCATGCTAGGGAAGTGGAGTTCCTGGGGTTTAAGATAACTCCTAAGGGAATGTATCCCGAATGTATCCATTTTATATTGTATATAAGGCACTGCTGCACCTTTGCTGTTCATGTTCGGTTTGCTTACAATAAAGTTGTGTTTGGCCCTGTTATGCTGGCTGCTTCTCTTCTATTCCCAAACATCAAAGGGGAATCTTACATTTTAAGTGATGCTGGCATTCCTAGAATACAGTATGTTTTTAGAAATCATTATCTGCAGACAGTAGATCCTGACAGAGCACTTGTATCGATAGTTCTATTAGAAACTTTTTCATTGTCTCATCAAGTCACAATGACCATCTGATATGGGATCTGCCCTCACCTGAGGGCAGAATGGGTAACGAGAGTTGTTTCTTTAGGTGGAGATGTTGAGTAGGGAGTACGATTTGCAAACTAATAGGAAGGGGGAGCGTGACTTTAAAATATTGTGTTATTAGAAATAAAATTTTTGGGGCGTGGTCTGGATGCTGCCTGAGTAGCACGTATTTCGATCAGCTCGCACCTGGAATGTGGTATTAAATGTGATTTCTTATCAAAAAGTGGGATTTAAACCTTTGGAAAAGTGTCACTTCGGAGCCTTGGATATATCGTCTTAACTTTTGGAACTTTATTAGAGTCGGAGTCCGAAGAACGAGCGGTAAGTGCAGAGCGGCGCAAACCATGCTAAGCGAGCCGCTTGGGGAAGGACGGGACTCGGTCTTACTTTTAAAGTGGAGGCTCCGAAAAAGAGAATTATTAAACATTAAATATTTTGGTGGTGGAAGACGAGAATGAGTTTGTTGGAGATGTGATGGGATAAGCAATTTCAGAAAGGAGATTGGAAGCTCTGAGTTGTGCTGAAAGAGTTGGCGGTGAAGGAGAAAAGAGTAATGGCGGAGAGGTAAAACGGAATTGAAACTTAAGAGCTTCCATGCGGTAATGGCTGGATAAGATCGGGGGAGTTGGGAAAAGCTGAAAGAGAGAAAGTTTTTCTGATGAAAGAGCCCGAATAAGGAGGAGGAAGGAAAGAAGGTAATGTGAATTTTGGTTTTTTGTTTTTTCTTCTCGGAAGTCTGTGCTTGAAAAGAGGAACGAGCGTCGGAGATTTTCGTCAGATACCGCCGCCGCGGTTTGGATTATATTGTTTTTTACTACGTCGTTTCCTTCTTTTCCAAACTCTGAATTTTGGTTCCGAATGGTTTAAACTTTTATTTGCTTGAAGATTTGATTATCTCTTTTTGCCCATGCTGCCTGTGTTGGATTATCATTTTTTGGAAAACCGTCACTTTCTTACCCCCTGTGCAACTTTGTTTCATTGCGGAGAAGCAATTGTATCACCTCAAATCTGCCTCTTTCCTTGGCTGATTCTGGAATTACAGTGTTTTATTTTGTTTTTCTCAACTCTTTCTTTCTTCTACATCTGTTGGATTATAAAATAAGAAGGAGGAAGGGTGACATAGAGTGGAAGTTAAGAGGAGAAGAAAGAAGAGAAGGAAGGACTGGTATTCTGAGGATTGTGACTTATGAAGGACTGTTTCCTTTTTTTCTTGTTGAGTGCATAAATAATATATTGTTTATAGTCTGAATTTGTGGGAAGGGTACTATGGAAAAAAATGGATGATCAAGTTAAGAAAGATGATGGAAAAAAGTGGGAGATGATGACCCTGTGGTGAAACCAAAAAAAACAGAGGGGAAAAAGAAAAGGAAAAAAGAGAAAATAGGGAAAGGGCAAGTAGCTCTCCACTACAATTTGATGAAGTTGTGTTGATGACTGAATTTGGAAAATTGGGTAATAGATTGGAGAGGATGGAAGCACATATGCAAAGAAGTGAGGAGATAAGGGCTGAGTCTCACAAAAATCTTGTAACTATGTTTAATGAATTTGTCCAGAAAGCTGATGCCAACTTTGATAACTAGGGGAAAGCCATTGTATCCACCCAAGAAAATGTAAAAGTGATTAAAATGGAGGTGAAAGAAATCCAGAAAAAACAATATGATTATAATGTAATGATGGATGCACAGGAAAGGAGGATGGATATGATGGAAGAGGCCATGAGAAAACAGAATTTGGTTATTAGAAAATTGTCAGAGAAAAAACCGGATCAGTTGAAAATTCGAGTTTTGGATTGGTTAAATAATCTTAGTATGGGCAAAAAATTTGTGGCTGAGGATATAATTAGTATATTTCATTTGGGTTCAAAGAGAATGGGTAAAGTTCTGAATGTTTTGGTTAAATTTGCAAATGCTAGTGATAAATTGAAGGTGATGTCACATTTAAAACAAAAGGGAACATATGTTTTAAAAATTGATGGTGATGATGTGGAGGTTTACAACGATATTTCTGTTGAGGAACAAAATTGGAGGTACAAAATGAAACCCGCAACAAAAATTCTTCGAGATCAAGGGATTAATTACTATTGGAGGTTCCCATTACAAGTGAGATTTTTTTAGGGAAAAAAATGCATACTGTTGATTCGGGAATGGACCCTTTGGAGTATTTTCGAATGATTGGTTTAATTAGAGGTGGTACACAGGAATGGTCATCTTTGAGGCAAGCATTGATGGAATCAGGGGCTATTGAGAAGATGCAGATAGAGGAAGAATTAAGTGGTGTGGCAGGAGGAAAAAGTCTGGGGGAATTGAGTGTGGTCGAAGTGACGGAGTCGGATGAGGGATGAATGTTTATAATTAATTATTGAAATAGATATTCAGTTGAAATTAATAGAGGCGCTTGAGTATGTAGTTGTAACTTTAGGAAAATCCCCGTGTCCCCCCCCCTCTCTCTTTGGGAAAATTTATTTTCCATGAAGTTTATTAAAATATTGACGTGGAACGTGAAAGGTACTGGCTCTCAAGTTAAATGCAAGAGATTAGAATCAGCTCTCAGAAAAGATCGACCGGATATAATTTTTCTACAAGAAACACATCAAAAATCGGAAAGTATGAATAAATTATCTTTAGGTTGGACACAAATTTATGAAAAAGCTTATGGCACTTCGAAAGCAAGAGGGGTTGCAATATTAATTTCAACTAGAATGGGTTTTACCATAATAAAAAGCATTTCTGATCCGGAAGGTAGATTTTTGATTGTAAAAGGTATGATCGAGGATGAAGAAATAACCCTTGTGAATATTTATGCCCCAAATGATCAACAAGATAAATTTTTAGATAAAGTATATCATATTTTGAAAAAAGAGAAGACTGGAAAAATGATAGTAGCAGGGGATTTTAACTTAATTAGATCTAATTTGGACTGCGCTAATGTATCAAGAGATAGATTGAGATCAAAGATGAAAATATTAGATAATTGGATTAGAATTTTAGGTCTGAAAGATGTGTGGAGAGAAATCAAAGGTTTAGAAAGAAGCTATACATATTTTTCGCAAGTCCACAGCTCTTACTCTAGAATAGATTACTTTTTTGTTACAGATAATATACTTAAAAATATAGAAGAAATTGATGTTGGGATCTTTAAAGAATCAGATCATGCAAAAATGTTGATGCAAATAGGAGTTGGAATGAAAGCAAACAAATTAAACAGCTAGAGATATGATCCAAAAATGTTTGGGGATCCCAAAAACAAAGAAAATATAGAAAAGATATGGAATCGATATTGGCAATGGAATGACACATGTGAAGTGGCATATAACATTGCTTGGGATACCATGAAGTCGGTTTTTAGAGGAGAATGTGTCAAGTTGAATAGTATTAGAAATAAACAATTAAAGGATAAATATGAAGAAACGGAGAAAGAAATTAAATGGCTTCAAGAGGAGCACATAAAAACTGGGAAGAAAGAAACACTTGTAAATATACAGAGATTGAAAAGGGAAATAATAGGTAAAGATATAGAAAAGGTTAAAAAAGATTTGATATATTTAAAAAGGGAATTTTTCGAATATAGTAACAAAAATTCGAAGTTATTAGCTAGAGCTGCGAAAGAAAAGAGCATTAAGAGAGAAATAGGAGTTTTAATAAATAAATTTGGTGTGAGGTGTAATAAAACAAAGGAAAAGGTAGAAATTGTCAAGGAGTTTTATCAAGAATTGTACTCTGAGAAAAATATAAAAGTAGGGCGATTAAGGGAATATTTAGAAAATTGGAAGGGAATTAAAATTAGAGATGAGCATAAAAACAGAATGGAAACATTAATAACAGAGAAAGAGATAAAAGAAGTAATACAGAAATTGAAAATAAATAAAGCCCCAGGAGAAGATGGATTTACAACTGAATTTTACAAACAATTTAAAGATTCGGTAGTGCCAAGACTTTTGAAGCTGTTTAATTATATAATGGATGGAGGATTACTACCGACTTCATGGTACAGATCAGTAATTGCCTTGATTCCTAAGCCCGGAAAAGACCCAGATAACATAGAGTCATACAGACCAATTTCATTGATAAATCAAGATGCAAAATTTTTTACAGCAATACTAGCAAATAGGTTAAACGAATTTATGAAGGAATATATAAACAAAGACCACGTAGGATTTATGAAAGACAGATATATGGCGGATCTTACAAGAAGAGTAATTGATTTGGTAGATATGGCTGGGCAAAAAAGTGAAAGGATTGGACTATTGTCATTGGATATTTTTAAAGCTTTTGATTCTTTGCAGTGGAGTACGATTAAAGAAATTATAAGAAAATTTGGCTTTGGTACAAAATTTATAAACTTAATTGATCAGCTATATTAGAAAGGTATAACTAGGATTAAAGTTAATGATGTATTGACAGAGGATATTAAATTGGAAGCGGGGACTAGACAAGGATGTCCATTGTCACCAATATTATTTGTGATGGCTATGGAACTACTAGCAACATTAATAAGAGATGATAAAAATATTGAGGGAATTGAAGGAATAAAAATTAACTTATATGCAGATGATACAATGATTATAATGAGAAACCCTCTGAAGGCAATGGAACGAATTTACACACACTTGAGAGATTTTGAGGAAATGACAGGATTGAAAGTCAATTGGGATAAATCAGAAGTGATCTTTTGTAATGTGGGTGATGAAGAACAAAAAAAGATTAGGGAGAAATATAATATACAAATTAAAAATAGTGTGAAATATTTAGGAATAAATATTGCAACCAAAATAGAGGATCTTAAGAAACTGAATTATGATAAACAAATAACAGAAATTAAGGGGAAAATAAAGCAGTATAGTAAGTTGAATTTCTCCTGGTTTGGTAGGGTTGCGCTATGCAAGATGAAGTTGTTGCCAAAAATAAATTTTTTTGTTTGATGTCCTTCCTATCCAATTAAAGGGAAATGATTTAAAACACTTTCAGACTATAATAAATACTTTCTGTAATAGAGGAAAAAGATCAAGAATTACAAAAAGTGTATGGTATGTATCACAAAGAGAAGGTGGTTTAGGCCTTCCAAATATTAAACAATACTATAGAGCTTTCCAATTAAAAAATATTGTTAAGATTTTAGCTAGGTCAGAAGTTATTTGGGACGAAATAGAGATTAGGGATTTACAAAGTAGGGGTAATGCAATTTTCTTGGATAAAGACGAAAAGATAAAGACAAATAATCAATTAACAAAAGCAATTTTTGCAGTTTGGAGAAATACTAAAGGGAAATTTGCACCAGGGATTTCTTTAATAATGGATATGGATGATGTAAAGATGTTTCCAATCAAAATCGATAAAAGAATAAAAGATATAATGTTAAAGAAGGATGTGTTTTTGCTGAAAGACTGGATAAAAATGTCTGACGATCCAGAACTGAGAGCTGAAATATTTGAACAAATGAAATTGAATTGGTTACAAGTAATCTCAATAAATAAATGGGAGAAGAAATATAAACATGGACTTAATTTACAGAGGGATAAAACGGAATTTAAGAGATGATTTGTAAAATAAGAAAAGGAGAAATGGGAATAAAAGGGTTAGTAAGTAAAATATATAAGGATGAGAACTCGCAAGAAGTTCTGAGAAAATTATGGGAAGAAGATTTGAATATAAAAATTTTAGAATCTCAATGGAAAAGTAAATGGAGGAGGAGAGTTATGAAGAATCTTTCAGTTAGGCTAAAAGAACATAATTATAAAATATTGTGGAGGTGGTACCTGACTCCAGTTAAACTATTCCGAATGGATAATAGTAAAACAAAGAACTGTTGGAGATGTAAATGCGAGCTTGGAACATATGAACATATGTGGTGGAGTTGTAAAGTGGTAAACACTTTTTGGAAAACATTTGAGAATGAAGTATCCGATATTTTTAGAATTGATTTTAAATTGGACTCAGGTATATTGAAAGAAAACAAATTTTGGGAAATTATGGAGACCTTTTGTGGAATATGTTTTAACTTGTGGTAAAGGAGGTAAACCAGTACCCCAGCATATGAGTTTTTGGAGTGATTAAAACAAAATAATGATCTTCATGGCATGTATATATCACTGGGTGTTGTTAATATCATATTATTATAGTTATGATTATTATTATTATTTTAATACAACAAGTTGCATTTTGTAAATTTTTGGAATTCTAGATAAAATACGTGATACATTGTAAAATATTCGATGAATACAAGGTTCTAGAGTAAAAAGGTTGTATAATACTATTATATATGGAATTTAAGTATCAGAATGAATATAATTTGTTTTTCATGTTTATGTATATTTTTTTTGTAATTTTGTGTTTTCTTTAAAATTAATAAAAATTATTTTAAAAAAAGAAATAAATTTTTGCTACCTTTCAGCCATCATCCATTTTCATAATCACCTTTCTAAGCCATTTCAGTTGCCAACCATCAATCTAGAATTTGTGGCATCACATTTCTCAATCAAATTATGTGCTGAGAAGAAGGAATTCCTGTTACAGTGGAGCTTCATACAACAATTGCCCCGTATAGCAACGAAATCGCATAACAATTAGGTTTTTAAAAAATGGTGCCCCTTGTAACAATTTTTCCTATGGAAAAAAATCATACAACAATTTTTCAAAGGGAAAAACCACTTAGCGAAAAAAATCATTGCACGATGCATCCCATAGGGGAAATCGCTATACGATGCTTGCATTGTATAGCAATTGTTTCATATACCAATGAGCCCTATGGAATGGATTAAAATCATTGTATAAGGTACCACTATAGTTGTTTTTAACCTATTTTCAGCATCTGGCAAAGAACCATTGTTATGCACTGCCTTCACATCCAATTGTACACAACTTAATCTTCTTAAAGCACTGCTGCTTGCACACCTTCTAAGCCATCTATCTCAAAAGTACTTGTAATATGTCCTTATAGGGAAGTTGTTCTTCTCACTGGTGAGTTAGGTTACCCTGTTCTATACCTTTTCCTCCTCTAGATTATCCTTTCTTCTTCTAGATGAGGAGACCAAGCCTATATATCAGGGAATTGCAACCTGCGGCCTATGGGCCGGATGCAGCCTTTGGCACCATTTTCATGCGACCCACCTCCACCACACCAGGAAGTGCCATGTGGTGGAGGAAGGGCAAAATGACCATCCAACCCTCAAAGCTGTCTGATGGAGGGTAACCCAGCCCCCAGCTTGAAAAGGTTGAGAACTCCTGCTGTAGACACACACCTAGAAATATGTCCCATCTTGCCTCCCTCCCTCTGCAGAGAACATTTTCATACCAGTTTGATGATTCCAAAATTAGAAGTTGCAAGAGATTACCTCAGAGAGTCAGAAAAAGCTTCTACCCCATACTTAGAGGGACAGTAGCCCCCTCCAATAGCAGCCAGTCGGCCCAGGACACTGGCCACATTGACAACTCTTCCCCTGGCCTTCTTCACCAGGGGCAGCATGTGTAGCGTCACATCAATCAGTCCAACAAGATTGACGTCCAGCACTTTCACAAATTCATCTTTCGTCAGCCATTCGTTGGGGGATGGGAGGCCCAGAACTCCAGCATTGTTCACCAAGCCCCAGAGCCCTGTAGAGAACAGGCAACCAAGTCAGGAAAATGAAATAGGACAGCACCAGAGACATAAGCATAACCTAAATGTGGAAATAAATAATGACAAATTTGTTGGGATGGAAATTCTCCACAATATGCTAATTTACTCTGTGAGTGAATAGGGAAATTGAGTGCAGGGAGAAACTGAGATACCCAGGATGCTTAATCACATGTACCTGGGTATGTTAAAGATCAAACTATGTATAAGTTAAACAGGCAAGCTTGTTACTTTAGCAACATTTTTTTTGGGGGGGGGGGGACTCAGTTAGGTTGTGGGAAATATTGTTGTTTAGTACAGAACTAGGGAAGCCTACAACATAATCCATATGGTTGGACAGCTCAGTGAGTTAGTCATCTAGATACAGAACCAAAGACTGAGAGTTAAGTTCTCCACTGTGAATCCCTGCCGAGTTGCACAGTCCTCAGAAGTGCATAGTGTGCAGTTTGCATAGGGAACACTGGTTATTGTCTGGGTCCAGTCTACCCTTGGCAGAACCTCCTCTTATGAGTGACAATGAGAACCAGCATCACCTATGCTAACTGCCAAGTAGACAGAAGAAGGAATAGTAAGCCACATTAGAGTATTCTCCATTGTAATCTTGCATGCAACCTAAAATTGAGTTTCAGTGGAAGGGATTTCATAATCTAAAGCAATTTCCTTTACCATTTACCAATTTGAGAGGTTATAATTCCCAACCCTCACTCACCCCCTCCTCTCTTTCTGATAGTTTCCTTTATTTCTCCCCTTTGTTTGTTTATCTTGCTAAGGCATTTGAGAGCACATCTGTCATGTTTTGGATTTGAAAATAAGGGAAATTTCCCGGCCAAAATGGGAAACTTGACAGCTATGCTTATCCTGTGGCAGCATTGCAGTCTAACTAATACAGGAGGACGGCATGAAAGAGGGTAAAATATGGGAGTTTCCTGGCCAAAATTGAATATTTGACAGCTGTTTGAGAGCACCAAATTATTATTACAGCATGATCCTGTGTGTGTTTACTCAAAGCACCTTAAATTTGATTTAATACCAACTGCATTTAAGATTGTACTACTGTGGCCAGTATTAGTCATGGGTGGCAAACTTATTTTGAACTCTGAAGAACAATAATCACACAATTGCTTCCCCCTTCTCTGTCAATATGATATGACAGCAAGGCAGACAACAAACAGTTTGCTAACCACTTGTGACACACAGAATCACCTTCTAGCTCTTGTAAAGATGGCAAATGTTGCTGTTCAAAATACAGTCCCCAGATTCTTCTGGGGGGAAATGATCAAAATAATTCTGGGAATTATTGTCCATAAATTCTTTTTCCAACATCTTTTTGTAGTTGGCCACATTATGAACTAGGTTACTGGGACAGAAGTGGTGCCTCTATGTTTTAGTGGCGTAAAAGTCAAGAATGAGTACCTAGCAAGAATTGGGAGAAAAAGATCTCACAACTTGAGCAGGATGGCTCCTTCTTATGTGGTCTAAGAAATACTATGATAAAGAGGTCCTATCCTCCCATTTATAGACTGAAGATTGTGCAGGAACTACAGCCGTCTACCTACCTTTGTCCCTAACACATGCTTTCACCCATTCGGTTGCTGCCGCAACACTCTCTGTGCTGGTGACGTCCAAAAGAATAGTTTTCAACCGATCAGACGTGACCCTCTCCAGTTTCTTTGCTCCCTTCTCAGTGAGACAGGCAGCCAACACCCGCAAGCCCTGAATATCCAGCTGCCTGGCCAGCTGGTTCCCAAAACCAGAGTCACAGCCAGTGATGAAGACATATTTCTCCCTCAGATTTTCCACCGTTTGACTCTCCCGATACCAGCGGATTCCAAAGTACAGGACCACGACCAATGTCAGATAGAGCCACATGCTTGTTGTCAACTAAAACAGAAAAGCCTGGCTTTCCAGTTTTAACTTCCTCCCGAGAAATCACTTTCCACAGCAATGCATCCTTGGTAGAAAACTTTCCAAAAGTCAAAGAGGTAAAAGAGCAACAAAAGATAATGATTAACTAAGTCCTGCTTATCACATTTGCACTGTAGTTCATTGCATCTTTGCCCCATTACGTGACATCTCCTACCAAAAGGTCACTGTTTATAACTAAAATATATCAGCTTGAATTAACTAACTCTGGTGTTTTGAAAAATTAAGTGAAATTATTACTAGGTGTGGAACTGATATATTTTCACAGTTTAAAGGAGGAGTGGAATAGTTTTCTTATATTAGTCTGAGACAGCAGGTGTATTCACAAAGATTCTTGATGTTTAGGGGTTTGATAATAACACTGAGAAGTTTGGTATGGCCAGGTTATACTGCTATGGTAATAGAGTAGACCATACTGCCAGCAGCTCAACACCAATCATCAGGTGATGGTTAACTAACCTGGCAGTCTGAGGACTAATGACCCCCTGCACATGACAAAAAAGAGAGGATGAACATCACCAAGAAAGAGGGCAAAGAGGGTCTTTACTTCATGGGAAGTGGCCGGTTAGATGTTGAACAATCCTCTTTTTGGGATGTGAAAGTTGGGGATTTCCTGCATTAGCTAAAGGGTGGCCAATGTGTTCTTTAGAAACCCTTCCAACTGTACAGTTTTGTGATTCCTTTGTTCTATTACACCATTTGTTGCTGTTCATGTCATTGATCCTGGCTTGTTCTTCATTTTGTTATGAATTTTGCTGTTGTAAGCCTCCTTCAACTTGAGTGTATCAAGGAAGGGAAGGATGTGCACGGAAAGTACCTCATTAAATAGTAACATTAAACTTGTCCAGCAGCAGAACAGACACATCTAAACATGCTCTTCCTCTGCACTTTCCATATTTGTTCTTCATGTTTGGGAAACCCTCTGGAGTAGATTTGAGGGAATGCAGTCTAGCGGGGATTAATTCTGCCTCCTTGTACACACAAGCTGCGTGCAAACAGAAAGTTTAATTGAAAGACTCTGCTTGCCACAGAATTTAACTCTCACCTTACATGTCCAATCTGTCTAAAGCAAGAGGTCTCCAGGACTAAGAAGTACAGATTGGTTAAAAACCTCTTCCCACCACTGTATCCCAGATTTTGAAAGGCTAGCCCACAAAACAGATCCCAAACACAAGAAATGTCCAAAATCCTGGGTAGGGTCTTTGGAAAGCAGACAGCCAGCCTGGACTTATTCAATGTCTCCTCACTACTACTACACCATTGCATCTCCCCTAGAGCAATAGCTCCTCAAGGCCAAATGGTGCTAGGGCCAGATCTGCTTAGTCAAGCCTGTTTGCACAGCAAACAATTATGTTCTCCTGCAGATCCATTCCATGACTGGGGTGGAGGAGTGGGAGGGATTATGATGCTCCAAATTTTAAAAAGCAACCTGGGGTTATAATATTTATTTTTCACAGTATAGAACATCCAGTGCTCAGAATATCACTTCCCCTTTTCTAAAATGAGGGGGAGGGGGGTTTCCTCATATGTTCAGGGATTTTTTAAAAATCAGATAAAATCTCCCTAAATAAACCAAAAATTCTATATTACATACACTGTTTGCAGATTCCACCTTCACTTTACTATTTTTATCTGTATGTAAGCAAAACAAATGAAGATTAGTCTGAATAAAGTTTAAATGAAGAGGGGAAATTGACTAGATTTCATCACTATTTAGAATTGACAACACAAATTGCTGACCAGGATGTGCTGAGAGTAGAGAAATGGACTTTCCCCCTCCATCTTGCCTTATGGGCTAAATCAAATGGGGGTTATTCTTAATAAAATTTAATTTAAACTTTATTAAGAATAATCCACATTTGATTTAGCCCATAAGGCAAGATGGAGGGGGGGGAGTCCATTTCTCTACTCTCAGCACATCCTGGTCAGCAATTTGTGTTGTCAATTCTAAATAGTGATGAAATCTAGTCAATTTCCCCTCTTCATGAGTGGATTACCAGGAAACAATTAATTCTAAATATCAGACAAGGGCCCATGCATTGACCTCCTGCCCTGTCAGGGCAACCCTGAAACTGAATGTCTATGTTTGTACCAGATACTCATCATCCCTCAAGGTGGTTTCACACCTATTGTTCTCCAGAGAAAGAATTGCAACAGCTATTGTCTTGCTTACCCAACAATTGGACTCAAACTGTTTGCACACATCTTCATACCAGATGACATTCTTGTTAAACAATATGTTGATAATGTAAAAGGTCCTTTCAACATTGTAAATGTATTAATATGTGTTTCACTTGTACTCTGGATCTTTCCACAATTAGGTGAGATTGTTGGCATAGCCTTCATGTATTGATCTTTATTTCAATAAATGAACTGTTGTTTCAACTGATGGTGCTTCTCTCAATCTTCTTCCAAGGGAACCAGGGCAAGGCATTCTAATGAATTTAACGTCTAATTTAGCCTCAGTGAGCCTAAATAAATTGGATTTCTGCAGTGGTGGGCATTAAAAAAAAATCCTACCACGCTGTGGGCATGGCCATGTGACTGGGTAAACATGGCCTGTTGGCCCTGTGACTGCTCTTTGCTATAGAGCTATGAAAACAGAAGCCTCTTCTATTTTCATCACTCTATAGCAAACCTCTGAAGCCATTTCTCCCTTGTCCAAGGCTTTTCCAGGGCTCCGTTTCACCCCAAAGTGCCTCCCCAGCCACTCCGGGGTGGCTGGGGAGGCGCTTTGGGGTGAAACTGAGTCCAGGAAAAGCCTTTGATGAATGGGGGAAATGGAGCCAGCCCCCTCCAAAGCCTCTTCTAGGAGGAGGAGGTGAGTGGGGTGGAGATGTGGGCGGAGCCAGCCATTTTTACTACCGGTATGTGTGTACTGGTGTGAACCTGCTGATGCCCACCACTGGATTTGTGGCTTTAAACTGATATGCACAATCTCTTAACAGGCATGCTCTAAATCAGTCCTGTGCAAACCTTGTCAGCCATGTCTGGTTGCCCATCAAGGACCTAACAAACCTACTTGATTTATAAGCAAAGACAGCTGTATCATTACACAATAGAAATACAGAACAAGGGGATACCTTTGTTATACCACAAACAAAATCAAACATTGCATCAGCCTTTGTGGTTCAGTGTCATTTCTTGTGGATAGTACAGGGATATTATCAATGAAGTCCCAAATATTCATGGCAAGATGTTGTGCCAGGCTTTGTCTGTTACAAGTGAGTTGTGGGGAAAACCAGCAGGCTGCATCTGAGATCATGTCCTATCCCACAAACACAGGAAACCAGGGATCTGAAAAATATCTCACTCTAGGCAGGCACCTGCAAAACTAATGTCTAGGAAGACCGGGTGATCTGAGCTGAGTTTAGTCTGAGAAGATGCTTTGTTATTATTCCACCTCCATCAGTTTGTATGTTGAGTATGGATTGATGGAGTAGTTAAATTAAGAATGTGGGCCCAGAACCAGCAAGACAAGAGTTCAAATTTCACATGATCTTTTTTAAAACTTCTTGATATGTGATAAACAAGAAACAAAAAAGTAGCACCTTAAGAAATAACTGTTATACTTTAATGTGATTTTTTGTGGATCATGTCCATTCCTCAGATATAAAAATGAGACTTTATCACAATAATGTCTACAATGCCACATGAACAGGTGAGGATACAGGACACAGTGGTTGGTTAGTATAGTAGACACAGACTGCAAACCGTGTGTGTCAGTGTGGCAATTTCTCACTTGGTAACCTGACTGATATTCAGATATATTCCTTTTTTCTGTAAAAGTTGCAAATCATTGGCCGACTGATGCAACATAATCTATGTGGCACTTCACATTTGGCAATACGTTTACCTTTCTGACTTTGCATTTTGCATTTACAGACTTTGTTCTGTGAAAAGTAACAATGGTTGGTTTATTAATTAACCCGGGCTATGGGTAATGATCCCATTTGCCCATCTGGCTTGATAGTTCAATGGTTTAGGTATCTGGCTGTGGGGGATGAGTCATCCTATGTAGCCTTGGGCAAGCTGCACAATTGCAGGGCACCCCCAGAAGAAGAGAGTAGTAAATCTATGAGTACCGTCTACCTAGAAAACTCTTTTTAAAAAAAGGTCACCATGAGACGGAATTGACTTGATGGAACATGGTTATAATATTATCATAATTATTTAACTTTCATTCTTGGTTCTGTAAACAGGGCAATGGTTGAAAAGACCTAAAGCTTTGAAAAAATGTGTTAATAAGTAAGAATTACTGACCATACTTCTGAAATTTGTTTTGTAAAAGTGGTTATGAAGGAATCTGGGTTATGGAATATACCAGCAGGTAACAATATAATTATTGTGCCATTTCAAATTTTGTAATGTCTTCAAACAATTGAGATGGTATCTAGCATATAGTATAGCCAGTTTTCCATGGTACAACACATCCTTTAAGGTATCCCATAGATAGACATCAATGTGCATTAAGTAGGAGAACATGGGGAAAACTCAACCTATTCAAATTGGTCTTGCGCTCCTTGAACGACAACTGTGATTCTTTTATTGTTTTACCTGCCACATGGTGAACCTCATACTACACATTGCTGCCGTACTTCAGTTCAACTTTGAAAAGTAAGACATAGATAACATCTCTTAAAATGTGTATACATTTGGCACCCTCTGTATTTTCTCTCTGCTGTCTCTTCCTGAAACCTTGTCCTGTAATTTTTTCAGCTTCAGAACGGTAACTTTCAAATCACGTGCAGAGTGTCCAAGTAGATTGAAATAATGTGAAGTAGGGTTCTGTATATTGCCGTTCCAAGTATGTTAGGAAGGGAGTTCTAACACTCAGCATTTCCAATAACTTCCATTATGTGCCATCAGGTTAATTCTGAATTACAGGTACTCTTTTCAATTCTTCACAGAAGTGGGTTACCATGTCCTTCTTCTGGGGGCAGATTTGGAAATGTGCATTTTGCTCAAGGACACACAGGTTGCCTCTTCACCCACAAAAACATGCTAGAGAACTGAACTTTCAACATCTGGCTCCACAGTCACATACCTAATTCACTCAGGTTTAGCAACTACAAAAAGACTTTTGTGCTACCTAAGGTAGGCTCTGAAAGGAAGAAAGATTTTTCTCTACAGAAACTCATAGCTTAATTTGCTTTTATCAAAAATAAATCCACAGATTCAGATTAGGTTGAGAAGAGAGCATGGAAGTTAAAGGTTTCCACTAACTCTTAGCATGCCCACTGGCATGGGGGATTTCTAGGAATGCCAGTCTCAGAAGTTACGTTTTTAAACTGTGAGAGGCAACCTGTATTTTTAATTCTTCAATGTTATGTCTTTTGTACTCTGCTCTGCTTGTTGGGTCTTGGGTTCCTAGTGAACAAAAAGAATAGAGTAAACCCAAAACAATTTGGAGAATGTATATGATTCCGGTACAGTTAAGCTATTATGATTCTAAATACAGTATAAGAAAGAATGCTGGAGATGTAAAAAAAAGAGACTGGGACATATCTTCATTTATGGTGGGAATGTAAATTCATTAAAGAAAATTTGAAGAAATTTTTAAGCTATTAATATAGTCTGTAAAAATAGAGATGTGTCCTAGAATAGCATTATTAGTGGACTTTGAATATAAATCGATAGAGAGAAATAAGAAAGAAATTATTATTGTAATGGTAACAACTTTGAAATTGCTCATCGTAAAATAATGGAAAATAGATTGTCAATTTGAGTTGGATGATTGATTTAAAGAAATATGGAATATAGCAATGTGGGGTAGATTAACAAATGAATTAAAGGTAAAATGAAAATAAAGGTTGCCCTTGCTCGAAAGCCAGTCTTATCTGACTCTAGGGTTCAGTGCTCATCTCTGTTTATAGCCAAAGAGCAAGTGCTGTCTGCATCTGCAGATGTTTCCGTGGTCATGTGGCAGGCATGGCTAGACATTGGCATGCACTGAATTTATTTATTAATTTATTTTTGAACTTATATCCCACCCACTTGCCCTAGGGCAACTCAGGGCAGCGCACAATCACATAAAATATTTTTAAAAACCCATAAAAACAGCAATAAAAGACTCTTTTAAAAATGCTATTTACCTTCCCATTGAAGCAGTACATATTTATCTACTTGCAATTTCTTGCAGAGACAGGACAGAGATGGGAGCTCACTCCATCATGCAGCACATCATGCAGCACATCATGCTGACCTGATGAAATTTGGGGAGAATTTATTGAATATGTTTTGGTGAATGCAAAGAGAATGAGACCAGGATATGAATATACATCCTTTGGAAAAGAGGGGACAAGTATATAAAATAAATCTTATATGTATAATGGGTGAAGATATATACCCGTGATGGCGAACCTTGGCATTCCAGATGTTCTTGGACTTCAATTATCAGAAGCCCACATCATCACTTTTGCTGATCAGGGTTTCTGGCAATTGAAGTTCAAGAGCAGCTGAAGTGTCAAGGTTCACCATCACTGGTATATACAGTCCCAAGATACATATATGATTCCTCATGAGGGAAATATATAAAACAACAAAAACTAAAGAAATATATTTAGTTAGTTAATTTAGTTTTTGTTATCTTTATTGTTCTTATTCTTAAGATTTGTATGCTTATTTTATACTCTGTGGTTATATATATATATATATATATATATATATATATATATATATATATATATATATATATATATATATATATATATATATATATATATATATATATATATATATATATATATATATATATATATATATATATATATATATATATATATATATATATATATATATATATATATATATATATATATATATATATAAATTAATTTACAGGGAAAAAAGAATATAGCAAACCTAACAATCTTCGGTATTACAGGCATCTATAACATCCCCACATGTACATACATTCTAAACCTGCTACTTTCCACACCATCCTCAGATAGCCTGGGCAGGTTTTGGCATTGACCGGGTCAGCACAAAATCTGCCACAGCTGTGGGCAAGTAAGAGAGAGGGATGAAGAAGAACTGGGCATCCCACCCGGCCGAATAGCGTGTACGGGGATGCTTAGATATCAAGGCATGCTCCATGCAGTCAGTGACCAGGTAAAGGTTCGTTTCAGAGCGAGTTTCAAGATCCTCTTTAACTATCTGGCAAACTGCAAATGGAAGGGAAATAAAAGAAAGAAATGCAGTAAGGACATCTGTAGTACAGAAGATCATAAAGCCATTAAATAAAGCAGACCTTGGAGTAGTTTCATAGATGATATATTAACAGTTTTAAAGTAATCCATCAAAACTAGAGATTATCACTTGCAACTTTCATGTCCAAAGGGAGATTATGAACTTGGAAAAGCCCAGCACATCCCCAAGGTATTCTTTGTTGGTGATATTTCTAGCCCACCATGCCCCAGTGGGTCAGAGGCAACACATGTGGCTCTAAGAACTAATGTTATTCTCACAACATCCATGTAGGGTATGCCATACTGAATGAGTTTTCTTGACTTTTATGTAAATAAGTGGGACCTGCCATGTCAAAGTATTTTTCAAAGAGAAATAGAGGCTGATGGCTTTCAGACAGATGTTCATATTACACTTTAAAATAAAAGTCTGTTTCCACCTCTTGTGATGATCCCTCTCCAGTTACACAAATCTTTCAGTGCTACACGCCTGCAATATCAAACATGCAAATAAAGCCTTCTTATCTTCCAAATGACTGGTTACAAGCTAAAAGGAACCTAGTTTGTCAAATGCATATTAAAAATAAAATGAATAGCCTTCTCCTAAGAGCACACTGCTTCTGGATACCAAATAAGGGAGCTCCTCCTGAGACAGTATTGGTTCAGTACCAAGTTCCTCATTCATCACAAATTATATCTGTATCTGGATGTGAATCTCAGGATGTCCCACTCCTTTGAGATGAACCCAAATGAATGGGGAGAAATTATGGTTCAGACCTCTCTCACATCTGGGAGAAGCCGAGATCTCTTCCAGTGAAGTTCTTAGAGAAAGATATGAACCCTGGCAAAGGTGAAATCCTGGGGTGGCCTAGACACCCACCATTTGCCATTGACCAGAAGAGTCAAGAAATGTATCTATCTTCTTTTTCTTCTCCATGCTGCTTGACAAAAGTGGGACATTAACCAATCTGGAAGTACTGCCATTGGCAGACACACAAACACACCACCTGCCCCCCAAAAGAGAAAAGTCCTCCTAATTATCCCCACCAAGAACAGGACTCACAGCGGTTATAATAGGTCTCGCCGTAGCTGTCCTTGACTGCCTGTGGGCATCTGACCCATTGCTGTCTCAGGCTGTCAAGACGCTGTGGGATATCAGCCATGTTTGTTCGGAAATAGCCTGGCTCTATTATGGCTATTTTCACCCCAAAAGGACGGAGCTCACGCCTAAAAGAGGGAGAAATATGGGAAAGGGGATAATAGACATGTGTAAAAAAATCCTGCTAGGTCCTTGCCTTATACTTCTTACATAACTATCCTTCCTCTAGTACAAGGGTTCCCAAACTACAGCCCGTATGGCAATTCATCCGGCCCATGCTGCTCCTGGAAGTGGAAGTAAAACACGCCTGCGTTTATGACAGCCACAGGTGCATTTACGGCAGCAGTCTGTGCATGCGCGTTTTACTTCTGCTTCTGGTGGGAGGAACCACGTGACCGGCCCACAGAACCATGTGACCGGTCTGTGGCCCAAATAGTTTGGGCACCCCTGCTCTAGTAGACCCATGCTTATATTTCAAGGCGATGAAACTATTTTCAGACTATCTGGTTGGATATTCTGTTTACAGTTTCTATATTTAGCAAGAGTGAGTGGTGAAAATAGCAATACTAATATGTGATTAATATGTTTTCTTTAAAAATCTTTGGTTATGGATATTACATCTGACTAGCTGACATTCCTAGAGCACACAGAGTCTGTTTCCTCAGTATTTCTTAACGATAGTAAATTGATATGATGAGGTCTGGGTAGCTTCTCCATATGCTCATTTATTTCATTCCTACCCCTTTTGTCAAGTCCACCAAACTTCATATAATTTGCATTAAAAAATCACATATGATGACAGAGAGATGAACTCTACCCCATCTGACAAATACCTTAACTTCCTCCCCATATCCACCCATATAGTACATGTGGTCTGATTAGTGCCAAATAGAGGGGGTCTATGAGTTGAGTGAGATCCTTCTCACTCAACTCATAGTATTACTGAGAAATGTATCCCCAATCTTGTAACTGTGCATTTGTTATTTTCCCTATGTGTAGTAGAACTTAGCACTTATCCTTGTTAAACTTAAAATCTGTTCCTTTCAGCCCAGTGTTCAAGCCTCTCAAGATCTTTTTGAATTCTGTTCCTATCTTCCAAGGTATTCAATATTTTCTGTCATCAGCAAATTTGATAAGTATTCCCAGCACTCCCTCATCCAAGTCATTAATGAAAATGTTGAAGATGCCAGGTCTTTTCAAATAAAGTGACCAGCTAGATCCTTCTCAGTAGTCCGTCATCTGAGCACAAGTGCAACTTCATCCTGTGTTTTGTTTCCTGCAGCAAGAGATATACAAAAGCAGACTGCCTTTGGGAATCTGGAAGGGATTGGCAGCCATTCTGATTAGTGGTAATCTATCATCTATACCTACAAAATGGTGCATTAACCGTTGGAATGTGACAAAGGATGTTTAGCCAGGCTCTACTAGCCCGTAATGGGCCTCAGTTCACTCGCCCGAACCCGGTTCGCAGGTAACTGTCGAGTTGAAATTTGTGCCAGTGGGGCAGGAGCCCCCCGGATGCAAACAAAAAAGGGAACTTCAATTCCCAATGTTCCTTGCACCGTGCTGCACCTGAGCCAATCAGGCTGAGTGGCGCAAGCAAAAGGAACGTTCGGAAATGCGTTGCGGCCAATCAAAACTAAGCCGCAGGAAACATACCGCTGCACAAACGGAAACCACAAACACAAAACTACAAGCCCCAGTGTCCTGCATGCCATGAGCGTACAGAACTTCAATTCCTAACATTCCTTGTGCCACGCCGCATCAGAGCCAATCAGGCTGAGCGGCGCGAGCAAAAGGAATGTTCAGAAACGCGCCGCGGCCAATCAAAAATAAGCCGCAGGAAACAAACCGCTGCACTAACCAAAATTGTGCACGCCAAACTACAAGCCCCAGTATCCTGCGCACCATGAGCAAAGTAAAAAATGCAGTGCATCACAGCAATACAGGCCGCGGTAAGGAAACCCCCGCCACCACTGCCCTTCCTTTCCATGGGCCAGGCATCGAGCCCGGTCCACGGAAAAGAAAGACCCCACCCGGCTGCTGCCTTCCCTTCCCATGGGCTAGGCATCGAGCCCGGCCCGCGGAAAAGAAAGAGCCCCCCTGGGCCGCTGCCTTCCCTTTCCACGAGCCGGCCACCAAGGCCAGTCCACGGAAAAACCCCACCCCAATGCCGCATGAAGCGGTGAGGCAATTTACGTCGTCCAACCACCCAGGCCGGACCATGGAAATACTACCACCCCAACGCCGCATCAAGCGGCGATGGTATTTTTGCGGTCCAGCCCCCGAGACCAGCCCACGGAAATACGATCACCCCAACACAAAACAACACAAACCAAACACAGTCAAAAATAATCAAAACCAAAATAAAAACAGAAAAAGTAAACAAAAAAACATCCAAAAACAGTCAAAAATAATCAAAAACAAAAAGAAAACACAAAAACATCCAAAAAGGAAACACAAAAACATCACACAGACCCCCCCCCCCAAAAAAAAACCAAAACAACCCACCCCCCAAAAAAAACAGAGAGCTTACCAGGAGACGTCCTCACTCCATGACGACTGGAACTAAACTGATAGAAGAAAGAGACTACTTACCGGAAGAGAACACCGCCGGCTCCCCACCCTGACTTGCCTTGGTCAGGGGTGGGTGGGAGCATGCCGCAGCTGCCCCGAGTTCCCACGCGGGGCTAGAAGAGCCGCCGAGCCGCCACAGCACCGCCGGCTCCTCACCCTGACTTGCCTTGGTCAGGGGTGGGTGGAAGCATACCGCAGCTGCCCCGAGTTCCCGCGCGGGGCTAGAAGAGCCGCCACCGCCGCCGAGCCGCCACAACACCGCCGGCTCCCCACCCTGACTTGCCTTGGTCAGGGGTGGGTGGGAGCATGCCACAGCTGCCTCAAGTTCCTGCGCGGGGCTAGAAGAGCCGCCACCGCCGCCGAGCTGCCACAACACTGCCGGCTCCCCAACCTGACTTGCCTTGGTCAGGGGTGGGTGGGAGCATGCCGCAGCTGCCCCGAGTTCCCGCGCGGTGCTAGAAGAGCCGCCGAGCCGCCACAACACCACCGGCTCCCCACCCTGACTTGCCTTGGTCAGGGGTGGGTGGGAGCATGCCACAGCTGCCTCGAGTTCCTGCGTGGGGCTAGAAGAGCCGCCACCGCCGCCGAGCTGCCACAACACCCCCGGCTCCCCACCCTGACTTGCCTTGGTCAGGGGTGGGTGGGAGCACAGCTGTTCCCTGAGTACAGCTGCCATGTGGTGGGACACCCCCTTTCTTTTCAGATGAGACATTTTTAGGGGCTTCGTCTTAGACTTGTAGTAGCCGAGGGTACTAGTTGGTATTAAATGATAAATTGTATTGTGTCAGGATCAGCATTAGTCTTTGTAATTTTGTATCTTTAACATTGTAGAAATTGCCATATTGTGGAGAGTTCTAGTGTAACTTATTTGCTTTTTCCCCTTTACTTATATTATGTTTTTCCTGACTTGTAATCTTGTAATTTGATGACATTATTGCTTTATTATTGTATTGTTCATTTATTGTGTTATGTTTACCTGTATTATTGTACTATCCTATTGTTATTATGTACACCGCTTTGAGTTTCCCGCTGGGTGAGTAAGCGGTATAGAAATTAAACTTGAAATGAAATGAAATGAAAGAGGAAGCGACACCCAGAGGACAGTAGAGAAAAATAGTAGAATACAAGAAAAGCTCACCAGCCCCACCCAGAGGCCACAAGAGAAAAAACATTCAAAAATAATCGAAATAATTAGAAATAATTCCCAAATCAATGAAATAAGTTATCAAAACATTCAAAAATAGTCACAATAATCACAAATAATTCAAAAAAGAACTAAGTTTTCACTCACAAAAACAAAACAAAACATCTAAATGCAGTATAGAAACATTGATTTTAAAAAAACATATTCTTACACATTTTAAAAAATAATTATACAAGGTACAACAGTTTAAAAAAATTCACATAGTAACACATTATTTGGTTAAATACAATAATTATAAAAAATTATATCATCCTTTCCTCTTTTTAAAAACCAAACAAAAACAAAACATAAAAAATCAGTTTATAACAGCCCGTGCGTAAAAATAAAAATTTTAAAAACCACAATTAAAAACTAACCTCATTTGCATAAACATAAAACAAAAACCTTCCAAAATCATTTTAAAGAGCCCGGCACTGCCGGGCAAAATATGCTAGTTCTACATAATTCTCTTTCAAAGTCATTTCAACTGGCAGCTATCATTTTAGCTTGTGGCTCGCACTTCTCAGTCAAACTATGTACTGAAAAGAGGAACTTACATTTACCCTTTTTTAAACCTTCTACAGGACTGCAGTGGCTCAAGTGGCTAAGATGCTGACTGGGAGGTGGAAGGTCAGCAGTTTGATTCCTGAGTACTGCAGGACAGAATGAGCTCCCGTCTTTGTCCTAGTTCCTGCCAACCTAGCAGTTTGAAAGCAAGAAATTGCAAGTAGATAAATAGGGACCACTTCGGTGGGAAGGTAACAGCGTTTTGTGCACTCTGGTGTCTAGTCATGCCTGCCACATGACCACGGAAACGTCTGCAGAAGCAGACAGCGCTGGCTCTTTGGCTTTGAAACAAAGATGAGCACTGAACCCTAGAGTCGGATCCGACTGGCTTTCGAGCAAGGGTGACCTTTACCTTTACCTTACCATTCAGCATCTGGGGTTATGTTTGTGTTCTACTATTGATATGGCAGAGCACATATAATGCAGAGCATATACGATATGGCACTCTTATGCATTTCCTTTACATCAAATTGCACACAACCTCATCTTCTTTAAAGCGCTGCTGCTTGCTCACCTACTACACCAGTGATGGCTAACCTTGGCACTCCAGGTGTTCTTGGACTTCAATTCCCAGAGGCCTTGATCAGCAGCAGTACTGACTCGGGCTTCTGGTAAATTAAGTCCAAGAACACCTGGAATGCCAAGGTTAGCCATCACTGTACTACACCATCTGTCCCAAAAGTACCAGGGGACAGTACTTTGCGGGTGGGGTTGATAGGGTACACATCTGTTTCAAATATATTATTAAAACCAATTTCCAAAACTTCAAATTGTTGCCACCTACATCTATCCTGTCCTTGACTCTAAAGATATTTGTGTTTATTATCAGTTTGGTGATTCTGAAATTAGAAATGGAAAGAAATTACCTCAGAGAGTCAGAAAAAGCTTCTACCCCATACTTAGAGGGACAGTAGCCCCCTCCAATGAAAGCCAACCGGCCCAGGATACTGGCCACATTGACCACCCTTCCCCTGGCCATCTTTACTAGGGGCAGCATGTGTAGTGTCACATCAATCATTCCAAAAAGATTGACATCCAGCACTTTCACGTAGTCCTCCTTCTTCAGCCATTCATTGGGGGCTGTGGGATGTAAAGCTCCAGCATTGTTCACCAAGCCCCAGAGCCCTGTAGAGAACAGGCAACCATGTCAGGTAAACAAAATAGTGTAAGTCAAATAAATGAATTTTAACCCAAATAAATTACAGCTGAAATTAAAGAATGAATTAAAATAAATTCCCACACATTTTGGTCTGTAAGGCAAGGCAGGAAAGAAGAAAATCTCACTTCTCCAGTTACTGTGCCTAACAATCAATCATTGACCTAAGCCACTAGGGGAAGAAATTAAACATTAATACCTTTCACAGGTTCATGCATTATTTTCCTGCCCTCACCCCCAAAACTAAATACAGTATCTGTTTCTGAACATAACGATCAGCTTCCCTGAGACAGTCTCACACTCTGGTGTTCAGGGAAGCAAGACGATAGAAGCTGCCGTAGCCTGGCTTAACACATCTTTATTGCACGAAGTACAGTACGAACACGAGGTAATGGTGGCAATGCAACTCTTTTTATACAGTCACTATACATTTGAATCTGGTTGCACAGTAGCCTATTGGCTACTGTCGGCGTGACGTCATCCGGAGTCCCGCCCTTCTTGTCCAGGTGTGTCCGTGGCGGGAAGGATTCCCGCGGCTGTGCAATTGGGGAATTTGTACCATGTGAGTTGAATGCTCGCTACTCCCATCTCTGGTAGTAAGGTCGCATTCCAATAGCAGCTGAATACAATGTATCTTTTCAAATGGCTTAAGTATACATTTCCTGTAGAACTGGTTACATTTAACTTAAAGGCACAGTGTAGCAGTTACATTCCATATTATTCCATACACAACATCCCTCCCCCCTAGGATGGGACGAAGTCCCTCAACCAATGTGGTTCCCCGCATGTGCGTTTGGGGCGTGCGGCTGCTGTGCTTGGCTCGGGGGCCCTTGTGCTTCTCTGCTCTCTTGGTTCTTGCCCTGCAATAGGAGGGATGGAGTCGTTAGCGGTTTGCAGTGGTTGTGCCACCCCTGACTGAAAACGTGGGGAACTGGGGTTTCGCGTTTGCGCCTGCCCTGACTGGGGGGGCCCTGACTGGAAATGTGGGGTAGGAGTGAACTCTAGTGTTGAGAAACCAGGGACTCCTGGGACTAACGAAAAATCCCGCTCTTCGCTCGGACGGGTGGGGGAACACTCCGAAACACCACCACCCCCGGTTCTGAAACTCAAAATCAAACTCTTCCTCCCTGACAAATTCGTCCCTCTCTTTCAAAGTATCCCTGGTGTCCACAGGATATGGGCTTGTATCAATCCCCTCCCCACTAGGTGGGGATCGACGATCCGCATTTGTCCCCGAAGGGTACCCCGTGTCTCCCCCTTGGGATAAGCGGGTGGGGTGGACCCTAACGCTGAATCCTGTGGCTGGATGTCTGTGTCCTGCCGATTGGTAACCCTATGCCGGAGTTGATCGGCGTGCCTTCTCCAGAATAGACCTGTGCTGGTCTCCACACAGTACGAAACTGGCCCCGCTTGCTCAATGACTACTCCTGGGACCCAGGCTCGTCCTGTGGCCACGTAATTCCTGCAATATACAGGCTCTCCAATTCTGAAACTTTTGGTATTACCTATCTCTATGTTCCTCCCTTTATCCTCCACCCTTGTGGAATCCAACACCAGCCCCTGGCCTGCCGAGAACACCAAGGCCACAGCTGATCCAGGGCTGCTTCTCCCAGCCTGAGGGAAGGCAAAGGCTACCAGCCCTGGCCTGCCGAGAACACCAAGGCCACAGCTGATCCAGGGCTGCTTCTCCCAGCCTGAGGGAGGGTAAAAGCCACCAGCCCCTGGCCTGCTGAGAACACCAAGACCACAGCTGATCCAGGGCTGCTTCTCCCAGCCTGGGGGAAGATAAAAGCCACCAACCCCTGGCCTGCCAGCCTGAGGGAAGGTAAAGGCTACCAGCCCCTGGCCTGCCGAGAACACCAAGGCCACAGCTGATCCTGGGCTGCTTCCCCCAGCCTGAGGGAAGGTAAAAGCCACCAGCCCCTGGCCTGCCGAGAACACTGCCTTCGGGAGGGAGACTGGCGAGAACACCTGAGGCAGGCGGCTTCTGGACTCCTGGTTGAGCTCCAAGGCCACCTCTACCGCCACTTAGCCGGTTTCATCTTCGGGAGTGGAGGTCGTTGAGAACATTGGACGTTTGTCTTCCATCCCATGGCTGGTTTCGGAGAGGGGATATTTTTCCCGGCTGTGCGGGTCCGGCGCAGCAGCTACAAGGAGGACCTTGTGCCACCAGGAATGGGGGAGGGGAACATCGGCTGCACCTAGGGTCGCTTGTGGCCCAAAAGATGGTGCCTCCTGCCATCTATACAGCCACGAGCCTTGTGCTGCCAGGACTGGGGTGGGGAGGAGAGCGTTGATTGTACCTGGGGTCGCTTGCGGCCACAAAAGCGGCACCCTCCACCATCCCGGCAGCCACAAGCCTTGTGCTGCCAGAACTGGGGCAGGGAGGAGAACATTGGCCATACCTAGGGTTGCTTGCAGCCTCAAAAGTGGCACCCCTCGCCATCCCTGCAGCATCACGCCTCGTGCTGTGTGGACTGGGGTGGGGAGGAGAACTATGGCCGCACCTGGGGTTGCTTGGCGGCCTTAGGGGCGGCACCACCCCCTCCCCGTCACCCCCGCGGCCTTACAGCGCTTGGACCAGGGCCGGGAGGAGGAGACTCCCGTCATTGGAGTTCTGTTAGGGGGGGTGGAGGGAGTGAGAGGGTATGTTTTAAGTGGGTTAGGGAGGGAGGGAGGGGGAGATGGCCTTGCCAGCTGGAAAGAGAGGGCGACACTCCATCTGGGTTAATGGTGGAGGTTCCAGGGGCTCATTTAGAGGTTGTGACGGGCATGGGGCGTTATAGCAGGAACCGTGGGGCGGGCCGCACTCGGGGAACGTGGGACCGATGCTTAGTATCTGTCCCACGTTCTGGCCCCCCGGTTTCACCTCTAGGTCCTGAGCAGGTGATCCAGGGTGACCCCGCCCTTAGGCTGCTGCTGATGAATGCCAGGTCGGTCTGTAATAAGGCTCCCCTAATACAAGACTCTATTTTGGGGGAGCGGGCTGACCTGGCATGCATCACTGAGACCTGGCTGAGTCCTGAGGATGGGGTGCCTCTATCAGAGATGTGTCCGGCCGGGTTCGGTGTTTGGCACCAGTCTAGGGATGTGGGTAAGGGCGGTGGTGTTGCCATTATAGCCAGGGAGTCATTGGGAGTCGCCAGGGCCACCACTCCATAAATTTCAGGTTGTGAGGCCCTGCTCCTGCGGTTGGGCCCTAACGGTCAGTTGGGGGTCCTACTCCTGTATCTGCCTCCTTGCAGGGTAAGGGACTCCCTGCCTGGGCTCCTTGAAGCCATCTCGGCGTTGGCTTTGGAGTTCCCTAGACTGATGGTTTTGGGGGACTTCAATTTGCCTTTGCTGGGGTCTGGTTCCGAGGTGGCACAGGAGTTCATGGCTTCCATGGCAGCTATGGACCTGGCTCAGGTAATTCAGGGCCTGACCAGGGGCAGTGGCCACATGCCAGATTTAGTCTTTTTTGTCGTGGCGGTGGCAGAGTGATCTGAGTTTACAGAAGCTAGACATAACACCTGTGCCACGGTCAGATCACTATCTGGTGGCTCTAGACTTTCTGGGGGCGACACTTCATCGTAAGGAGGCAGGGTTGATTAAAGTGGTCCGCCCCCGGCAACTGATGGATCCGGATGGATTCCAGAGGGAACAGGGGGAATTTCCTCTGGATCGGCAACACGATTCACCTGAGGCACTTGTTGACCTGTGGTACGGGTCGACGACATCTGCCTTGGATGTAATCACTCCACTACGGCCTCTCAGAGCCCGTGGAGCTAGGTCATCCCCGTGGTTCACTGAAGAACTACGGGAGCTCAAACGGGCAAAGAGACACATTGAGCACCGCTGGGTGAAGACCCAGAGCGATTCCGATTGGACACTAGCTAGAACCGCTATTAGGGCCTACCTAGTGGTGATGGGGGTGGTGAGGAGGCAGTACTTCACCTCCCTTATTGCATCCGCTGATAATCGCCCAGCCACCCTGTTTCGGGTGACCAGGTCCCTCCTGGGTAGGGCGGGGCCTGTGCCTGGTTGGCAGGGATCGGCTGAGGACTTTGCTGACCATCTGGTGGAGAAAATCAATCGGATTCACTCGGGGTTCAAACTTGGCGTGGACGGGGAGGGTCCGGGGGGAGCCAGTGCGCAGTCTTGCGGTGTTACCTGGGATCGGTTTGATCCAGTTGCCCCGGATGAAGTGGACAGGCTCCTTGCGGCAGTCCGTGCCACTAATTGTCCATTGGATCCCTGTCCCGCCTGGCTGGTAAAAGCCTCTAAGACGGTGACAGGTGGCTGGGTCGGGGCTATAATTAACGCGTCTTTTCGAGAGGGGATGTTTCCTGCACTGCTGAAACATGCTCTTGTGCGCCCCCTCCTTAAGAAGCCATCCCTCGATCCAGCAATCCTAACCAACTACAGACCTGTCTCCAACCTTCCTTTTTTGGAGAAGGTTCTGGAGAAGGCAGTGGCACGTCAGCTGCAGGGGGTACTGGATGAAGCAGAATATCTGGACCCATTCCAGTCAGGATTCAGACCTGGATATGGTACTGAGACTGCATTGGTCGCGCTGATGGATGATCTCTGGCGAGAGCGGGATGGCGGTCATCCGTCCATCCTTGCTCTTCTTGACCTCTCAGCGGCCTTCGATACCATTGACCATGGTATCCTTCTGGAACGGTGTGGTTGGAGAGTGAGAGGCCCCTAAAATATGGGGTGCCTCAGGGCTCAGTACTCTCTCCTCTCCTATTTAACATCTACATGAAGCCGCTGGGTGAGATCATCCGTTCCCACGGGGTGCGGTACCATCAGTACGCAGATGACACACAGTTGTACATCTCGGCCCGTGGGGACCCCAGTGATGCAGTCAAAGTCCTTTCCAGCTGTCTGGAGGCTGTTGGGGTCTGGATGGGGGCAAATGGGCTACAGCTGAATCCTAGCAAGACTGAGTGGCTATGGATGGGGGTCCTGCGTTATCCCAGGAGCTACCATCTTTGGTTTTGGATGGGGCTGTTTTGCCCCAGACCAACCCGGCGCGCAACTTGGGGCTCCTCCTGGATTCACGGCTGCTGCTAGAAGAACAGGTGGCGGCTGTGGCCAGGAGGGCCTTTGCCCAACTTCGGGTGATTCGCTAGTTGCGCCCGCTCCTGGACCGGGACTCTTTGCTCATGGTCACTCATGCTCTGGTGACCTCCAGACTAGACTACTGTACTGTACTACATGGGGCTGCCCTTGATGACCATTCAGAGGCTGCAGCTGGTCCAGAATGCCATGGCCCAGGTGGTGATGGGGTGTGGACGTTATGCCCATGCCTCACCACTGCTTCGGGTGCTGCCCTGGTTACCAGTTTGTCTCAGGGTGCAATTCAAGGTGCTGGTTTTGACCTTTAAAGTAGTGGGCCAGGGTATCTTAGAGGCCGCATCGCCCTAAGGACATCTGTCCGTCCAACCAGAGCGGACCGGAGGGGCTCTCTAATTGTGTCATCAGCCAAGGGGGCTCGCCTCTCTGGCACAAGGAGGAGGGCCTTCTCTGTGTCCGCACCGGCCCTTTGGAACCTCCTGCCTGTGGAACTGCATCTCCAGACGGAGTTGTTGCCCTTTAGGAAGGAACTAAAGACCTAGCTGGTGGGCCAAGTTTGGGGTGCGGGTGGGAATGGGGTTACCGTTGGGTGGTTGGTATAGAGAAGTGTGCCTTCCCCTAAGGTCCCTTCGGTTCTTGCACACCTTTTAGGGGTGGTTTTTTTTTACTTTTAACTTTGTTTTATCATGTGTCTTTTATGTATTTACTGTCCGCTATGTAAACTGCCCTGAGTTGTGTTGTACCTGAGTGGGCGGTATATAAGCGTGAAAAATAAAATAAATAAATAAACCTAATTAGCAGCGTTACAGGCTTCCTGCACATGAGGAGCTCTGCAGGTGAGAGCCCTGACATGAGTGGCATCACCCTATAGCACAGCAGGAACTGGTACAACTGTAGGTTCAGGTCCCCGGGGCCCATGTGCCGCAATGCCTCTTTTGTAGTTCGCACCTGGCATTCTATCTGGCCATTTGTTGCTGGGTGGAAAGCGGCAGAGGTGATGTGCCGAATGGCGTTTTTCTCAATAAATGCCTGGAATTCCGCAGACGTGAAGGTACTGCCGTTGTCGCTCACAAGCACGTCTGGTATCCCGAAACAACTAAACACCTTGTGCAATTGCTTTATGGTTGCGGCTGGCGAGGTGTTGGACATCGGAATTACCTCCAACCACTTGGAGTGCGCATCTACTATTAGCAGGAATAGGGTGCCCTTGAAAGGACCCACGAAATCTATGTGTACCCGGGACCACGGTCCTCTGGTGGTGTCCCATTCTCTGTGGGGAAGTTGGGACTCTTCGGGTCTAGAACTCTGGCAACTCTCACAAGTGCCGACCATGTGCTCTATGTCAGCGTCCATTTGGGGCCACCAGAAGTAGCTTCTGGCCAATGCTTTAGAGCGTACGATCCCGGGGTGGCTGACGTGCAGTAGCTTGAGCACTCTCGATCTCAGTGACTCGGGAATGACCACCTGCTGGCCCCATAGGAGGCAGCCCCTTTCTGTGGAAAGCTCATCCCTTTTTCTAACATAAGCCGTGGATTCCTCCCCGGGGGAAGTCATTGGCCACCCTTTCTGGACCAAGGGGCTCACTAGGGAAAGGGTCTTGTCCTTCGCCATAGCTTTGGCGAGGTCTGCGGGAACTATCAGGGGTGAGTCGAAGGCTTCAATCAGAAGCACTTGATGATCTCGCTCCACCTCACACTCAGGGTTTCCTAACTGTGGCAGGGGTGACCTGGAAAGAGCATCTGCATGGCTAATATATTTCCCCGGGAGGTGGACCAGCGTGCGCTGCTATGCATTGAGAAAGATAGCCCATCGGAGCACCCTGGGGGACAGAATCTGTGGCGTGGGCTTGCCTGTGGTGAAAATGCCTAGTAGGGGTTTGTGGTCGGTCACAATGGTGAACGGTCGACCATACAGGAAGTCGTGGAATTTCTTTGTTCCAGCGACTATGGCAAGAGCCTCCCTGTCCTTTTGCACATAGTTGCGCTCCGCCTGTGAAAGTGACCTGGAGTAGAACGCAACTGGGGCTTCTCGCCCATTGTCTAACATGTGGCACAACACCGCCCCACCCCCACCAGTGAGGTGTCGCAGACTAGAACTACAGGCTTTCTGGGGTCTAAGTGGGTCAGGACTGCTTCTGAGGATAGACGCCGCTTTAATTCTTTAAACGCCTTTTCCTGACTGTCTCCCCACTGCCAAACCGCATCCTTCTTAAATAACTGATGAAGTAGCTCCGCAACTGATGCCTTCCTTGGCAAGAAGGAATGATAGAAATTCAGGAGCCCAAGGAATGACTGCAATTCTGGTTTTGCGGTGGGGTGAGGGGCATTTTGGATAGCCGCAACTTTGGATTCGGAGGGCTTTACTCCATTGGGGGTTATTTTAAATCCAAGGAACTCAACCTCCCTCACTAGGAACACACACTTGCTCTTTTTCAACCTCAACCCTGCTTTTTTGAAAATCGATAGAACCTTGTCCAACCTCTTGGCCAGTTCCGACACACTCCCCCCTGTGATCAGTATGTCATCAACATATGGGAGAACCCCCGGG
>JAWDJD010000002.1:238762640-238785140 GCA_035047305.1 Bradypodion pumilum | reverse complement strand
ACACAGTCACACACAAACCCCACAGTGACAAGGATGCTCTAACTTAGTTACAAAACTCTCTCTCTCACTCACTCAAACACACACACAAACACACACCACAGGGACAAGGATGCTCTGACTTTGTTACGCAACTCTCTCTCACTCACTCGAACACACACACACACACCACAGGGACAAGGATGCTCTGACTTTGTTACACAACTCTCTCTCACTCACTCGTACACACACACAACACAGGGACAAGGATTCTTGGACATTGTTACACAATGCTCTCTCTCTCTGCCTCTCTCACTCTCTCACGCACACACACACATACACACAACAAGGACAAGGATGCTCTCACTTTGTTACACAACTCTCTCTATCACACACACACACACCAGAGGGACAAGGATTCTATGACTTTGTTACACAACTCTCTCTCCCTCTCCCTCTCTCACGCACTCAAACACACACACCACAGGAACAAGGATGCTCTGACTTTGTTACACAACTCTCTGTCTCTCTCTCTCAATCACTCACTCACACACACACACACACACACACACACACACTCACTCACTCACACACTCACACTCACTCACTCACACAGTCACACACAAACCCCAGAGGGACAAGAATGCTGTTACTTAGTTACAAAACTCTCTCTCTCACTCACTCACTCACTCACTCACACACACACACACAAAAAAACACACCACAGGGACAAGGTTGTTCTGACTTTGTTACACAACTCTCTCTCTCGCTGTCTCTCTCACTCTCTCACACACAAACACACACACACACACAAACCCCACAGAGACAAGGATGCTCTAACTTAGTTAGACAAGAATCTCTCTCACTCACACACACACACAAACACACACACACCACAGGGACAAGGATGCTCTCATATTATTACACAACTCTATCTCACTCACTCTCTCTCTCTCTCTCTCTCACACACACACACACACACACCCCACAGGGATAAGGATCCTCTGACATTGTTACACAACTCTCTATGTCTCTCTCTCACTAACACACACAAACACAAACATCACAGGGACAAGGATGCTCTTACTTTGTTACACAACTCTCTCTCTCTGTCTCTCTCTCACTCACACACACACACACAAACATCACGGGGACAAGGATGCTCTTACTTTGTTACACAACTCTCTGTGTCTCTCTCTCACTCACTCTCACACACACCACAGGGACAAGGATGCTCAGACTTTGTTACACCAATATCTCTCTCTCTCTTTCTCTCTCTCTCTCTCTCACTCACTCACACAGTCACACACAAACCCCACAGTGACAAGGATGCTCTAACTTAGTTACAAAACTCTCTCTCACTCACTGAAACACACACACAAACACACACCACAGGGACAAAGATGCTCTGACTTTGTTACACAACTCTCTCTCTCTCACTCACTCGAACACACACACACCACAGGGACAAGGATTCTCGGACATTGTTACACAATGCTCTCTCTCTGCCTCTCTCACTCTCTCACGCACATACACACAACAAGGACAAGGATGCTCTCACTTTGTTATACAACTCTCTCTATCACACACAAACACACCAGAGGGACAAGGATTCTATGACTTTGTTACACAACTCTCTCTCCCTCTCTGTCTCTCAGCACTCAAGCACACACACCACAGGAACAAGGATGCTCTGACCTTGTTACACAACTCTCTGTCTCTCTCTCTCAATCACTCACTCACACACACACACACACACACATTCACTCACTCAAACACTCACACTCACTCACTCTCACAGTCACACACAAACCCCAGAGGGACAAGAATGCTGTTACTTAGTTACAAAACTCTCTCTCACTCACTCACACAAACACACAAACAAAAACACACCACAGGGACAAGGTTGTTCTGACTTTGTTACACAACTCTCTCTCTCGCTGTCTCTCTCACTCTCTCACACACAAACACACACACACACACAAACCCCACAGAGACAAGGATGCTCTAACTTAGTTAGACAAGTATCTCTCTCACTCACACACACACACAAACACACACACACCACAGGGACAAGGATGCTCTCATATCATTACACAACTCTCTATCTCACTCACTCTCTCTCTCTCACACACACACACACATACACTCATACACAAACCCCACAGAGACAAGGATGCTCTGACTTAGTTACACAACTATCTCTCTCTCACTCACTCACACACACACACACACACACAAACACACACACACACACACACACACCACAGGGATAAGGATTCTCTGACATTGTTAGACAACTCTCTATGTCTCTCTCTCACTAACACACACAAACACAAACATCACAGGGACAAGGATGCTCTTACTTTGTTACACAACTCTCTCTCTCTGTCTCTCTCTCACTCACACACACAAACACAAACATCACGGGGACAAGGATGCTCTGACTTAGTTACACAACTCTCTGTGTCTCTCTCTCACTCACTCTCACACACACCACAGGGACAAGGATGCTCAGACTTTGTTACACCAATATCTCTCTCTCTCTTTCTCTCTCTCTCTCTCTCTCACTCACACAGTCACACACAAACCCCACAGTGACAAGGATGCTCTAACTTAGTTACAAAACTCTCTCTCACTCACTCAAACACACACACAAACATTCACCACAGGGACAAGGATGCTCTGACTTTGTTACACAACTCTCTCTCTCTCACTCACTCGAACACACACACAACACAGGGACAAGGATTCTCGGACATTGTTACACAATGCTCTCTCTCTGCCTCTCTCACTCTCTCACGCACATACACACAACAAGGACAAGGATGCTCTCACTTTGTTACACAACTCTCTCTCTCTTTCACTCACTCTCTCTCTCTCTCTCTCAGACACACACACCACAGGAATAAGGATTATCTGACATTGTTCCACAACTCTCTATGTCTCTCACTCTCTCTCTGTCTCACACACACTCCGCCCCATAGGGATAAGGATTCGCTGACATTGTTACACAACTCTCTCTCTCTCTCTGTCTCTCTCACACACAAACACACACACACACAAAAACCCCACAGGGACAAGGATGCTCTAACTTAGTTAGACAACTATCTCTCTCTCTCACACACACACACACACACCACAGGGACAAGGATGCTCTAACTTTGTTACACAACTCTCTCTCTCTCTTTCACTCACTCTCTCTCTCTCTCTCACTCACTCACTCACTCACACACACACACACACACCAGAGGAACAAGGATTCTCAGACTTTGTTACACAACTCTCTCTCTCTCTCTCTCACGCACACACACACACACACACACACCACAGGGACAAGGATGATCTCACTTTGTTACACTACTCTCTCTCTCTCTCTCTCTCACTCACTCACTCACTCACACACACACACACACACACACACACACACACAAACCCCACAGGGAAAAGGATGCTCTAACTTAGTTAGACAACTATCTCTCTCACTCACACTCACACACACACACACACACACACACCACAGGGACAAGGATGCTCTAACTTTGTTACACAACTCTCTCTCTCTCACTCACTCACTCACTCTCACACACACCACAGGGACAAGGATGCTCAGACTTTGTTACACCAATCTCTCTCTCTCTCTCTCACTCACTCACACAATCACACACAAACCCCACAGTGACAAGGATGCTCTAACTTAGTTACAAAACTCTCTCAATCACTCACACACACACACACACACAAACATTCACTCACTCACACACTCACACTCACTCACTCACACAGTCACACACAAACCCCAGAGTGACAAGAATGCTGTTACCTAGTTACAAAACTCTCTCTCTCTCACTCACACACACACACACACACACACACACAAACACACCACAGGGACAAGGTTGTTCTGACTTTGTTACACAACTCTCTCTCTCTCTCGCTGTCTCTCTCACTCTCTCACACACAAACACACACACACAAACCCCACAGGGACAAGGATGCTCTAACTTAGTTAGACAACTATCTCTCTCACTCACACACACACACAAACACACACACACCACAGGGACAAGGATGCTCTGACTTTGTTATGCAACTCTCTATCTCACACACTCTCACACACACACACACCACAGTGACAAGGATCCTCTCATATTATTACACAACTCTCTCACTCACTCTCTCTCTCTCTCACACACACACACATACACTCATACACAAACCCCACAGAGACAAGGATGCTCTGACTTAGTTACACAACTATCTCTCTCTCTCTCTCTCTCACTCACACACACACACACACACACACCCCACAGGGATAAGGATTCTCTGACATTGTTACACAACTCTCTCTGTCTCTCTCTCACTCACACACACAAACACAAACATCACAGGGACAAGGATGCTCTTACTTTGTTACACAACTCTCTGTCTCTCTCTCTCTCACTCACACCACAGGGACAAGGATGCTCAGACTTTGTTACACCAATCTCTCTCTCTCTCTCTTTCTCTCTCTCTCTCACTCACTCACACAGTCACACACAAACCCCACAGTGACAAGGATGCTCTAACTTAGTTACAAAACTCTCTCTCTCACTCACTCAAACACACACACAAACACACACCACAGGGACAAGGATGCTCTGACTTTGTTACACAACTCTCTCTCACTCACTCGAACACACACACACACACCACAGGGACAAGGATGCTCTGACTTTGTTACACAACTCTCACTCACTCGTACACACACACACACAACACAGGGACAAGGATTCTTGGACATTGTTACATAATGCTCTCTCTCTCTCTGCCTCTCTCACTCTCTCACGCACACACACACACATACACACAACAAGGACAAGGATGCTCTCACTTTGTTACACAACTCTCTCTATCACACACACACACACCAGAGGGACAAGGATTCTATGACTTTGTTACACAACTCTCTCTCCCTCTCTCTCTCTCTCTCTCACACACACACACACATACACACACACACACCACAGGGACAAGGATGCTCTGACTTTGCTACACAACTCGCTCTCTCTCTCTCACTCACTCAGTCACTCACTCAGTCACTCACTCACTCACACACACACACACCCCACAGGGATAAGGATTCTCTGACATTGTTACACAACTCTCTATGTCTGTCTCTCACTAACACACACAAACACAAACATCACAGGGACAAGGATGCTCTTACTTTGTTACACAACTCTCTGTCTCTCTCTCACTCACTCTCACACACACCACAGGGACAAGGATGCTCAGACTTTGTTACACCAATCTCTCTCTCTCTCTCTCTCACTCACTCACACAATCACACACAAACCCCACAGTGACAAGGATGCTCTAACTTAGTTACAAAACTCTCTCAATCACTCACACACACACACAAACACTCACTCACTCACACAGTCACACACAAACCCCAGAGGGACAAGAATGCTGTTACTTAGTTACAAAACTCTCTCTCTCACTCACTCACACACACACACACACAAAAACACACCACAGGGACAAGGTTGTTCTGACTTTGTTACACAACTCTCTCTCTCTCTCTCTCACTGTCTCTCTCACTCTCTCACACACAAACACACACACACAAACCCCACAGGGACAAGGATGCTCTAACTTAGTTAGACAACTATCTCTCTCACTCACACACAAACACAAATACAAACACACACACACCCCACAGGGACAAGGATGCTCTGACTTTGTTATGCAACTCTCTATCTCACACACTCACACACACACACACACCACAGTGACAAGGATCCTCTCATATTATTACACAACTCTCTCACTCACACTCTCTCTCTCTCTCACACACACACATACACTCATACACAAACCCCACAGAGACAAGGATGCTCTGACTTAGTTACACAACTATCTCTCTCTCTCTCTCTCTCACTCACTCACACACACACAAACACACACACACACACACACACACACACCCCACAGGGATAAGGATTCTCTGACATTGTTACACAACTCTCTCTGTCTCTCTCTCACTCACACACACAAACACAAACATCACAGGGACAAGGATGCTCTTACTTTGTTACACAACTCTCTGTCTCTCTCTCTCACTCACACCACAGGGACAAGGATGCTCAGACTTTGTTACACCAATCTCTCTCTCTCTCTCTTTCTCTCTCTCTCTCACTCACTCACACAGTCACACACAAACCCCACAGTGACAAGGATGCTCTAACTTAGTTACAAAACTCTCTCTCTCACTCACTCAAACACACACACAAACACACACCACAGGGACAAGGATGCTCTGACTTTGTTACACAACTCTCTCTCACTCACTCGAACACACACACACACACCACAGGGACAAGGATGCTCTGACTTTGTTACACAACTCTCTCTCACTCACTCGTACACACACACACAACACAGGGACAAGGATTCTTGGACATTGTTACACAATGCTCTCTCTCTCTGCCTCTCTCACTCTCTCACGCACACACACACATACACACAACAAGGACAAGGATGCTCTCACTTTGTTACACAACTCTCTCTATCACACACACACACACCAGAGGGACAAGGATTCTATGACTTTGTTACACAACTCTCTCTCCCTCTCCCTCTCTCACGCACTCAAACACACACACCACAGGAACAAGGATGCTCTGACTTTGTAACACAACTCTCTGTCTCTCTCTCTCAATCACTCACACACACACACACACACACACACACATTCACTCACTCACACACTCACACTCACACTCACTCACTCACACAGTCACACACAAACCCAAGAGGGACAAGAATGCTGTTACTTAGTTACAAAACTCTCTCTCTCACTCACTCACTCACACACACACACACACACACACACAAAAACACACCACAGGGACAAGGTTGTTCTGACTTTGTTACACAACTCTCTCTCTCGCTGTCTCTCTCACTCTCTCACACACAAACACACACACACACACAAACCCCACAGAGACAAGGATGCTCTAACTTAGTTAGACAAGAATCTCTCTCACTCACACACACACACAAACACACACACACCACAGGGACAAGGATGCTCTCATATTATTACACAACTCTATCTCACTCACTCTCTCTCTCACACACACACACACACACATACACTCATACACAAACCCCACAGAGACAAGGATGCTCTGACTTAGTTACACAACTATCTCTCTCTCTCTCTCACTCACTCACTCACACACACACACACACACACACACACACACACACACACCCCACAGGGATAAGGATCCTCTGACATTGTTACACAACTCTCTATGTCTCTCTCTCTCACTAACACACACAAACACAAACATCACAGGGACAAGGATGCTCTTACTTTGTTACACAACTCTCTCTCTCTGTCTCTCTCTCACTCACACACACACACACAAACATCACGGGGACAAGGATGCTCTTACTTTGTTACACAACTCTCTGTGTCTCTCTCTCACTCACTCTCACACACACCACAGGGACAAGGATGCTCAGACTTTGTTACACCAATATCTCTCTCTCTCTCTCTCTCTCTCTCTCTCACTCACTCACACAGTCACACACAAACCCCACAGTGACAAGGATGCTCTAACTTAGTTACAAAACTCTCTCTCACTCACTGAAACACACACACAAACACACACCACAGGGACAAAGATGCTCTGACTTTGTTACACAACTCTCTCTCTCTCACTCACTCGAACACACACACACCACAGGGACAAGGATTCTCGGACATTGTTACACAATGCTCTCTCTCTGCCTCTCTCACTCTCTCACGCACATACACACAACAAGGACAAGGATCCTCTCACTTTGTTATACAACTCTCTCTATCACACACAAACACACCAGAGGGACAAGGATTCTATGACTTTGTTACACAACTCTCTCTCCCTCTCTGTCTCTCAGCACTCAAACACACACACCACAGGAACAAGGATGCTCTGACCTTGTTACACAACTCTCTGTCTCTCTCTCTCAATCACTCACTCACACACACACACACACATTCACTCACTCAAACACTCACACTCACTCACTCTCACAGTCACACACAAACCCCAGAGGGACAAGAATGCTGTTACTTTAGAGGCCTCTACTAATTTAAATTGATAATTGAAACTGCTGAGAGCCACCTCTGTTCAAACAGAGGAAGCAGTTTGAAGCTTCCAGAAGCAGGGGGGCAGGGCCACACCAGGCCCTTCCCTGAACTGTGACTCATAGGGGCGGAGCCACACTAGCCTTTAAAAGCTCTGAGCTCTTTCAGAGTCAGCCATTTTGACTCTGCATGTGCTCTTAAGCAGAGCTGCTGCTGAGGAGAGCCAAACAAAGGAAGTGAGCACTGGTAAGTTTTGCAGTTGGAGTAGAGCTGCTTTAGAGGCCTCTACTAATTTAAATTGATAATTGAAACTGCTGAGAGCCACCTCTGTTCAAGCAGAGGAAGCAGTTTGAAGCTTCCAGAAGCAGGGGGGCAGGGCCACACCAGGCCCTTCCCTGAACTGTGACTCATAGGGGCGGAGCCACACTAGCCTTTAAAAGCTCTGAGCTCTTTCAGAGTCAGCCATTTTGACTCTGCATGTGCTCTTAAGCAGAGCTGCTGCTGAGGAGAGCCAAACAAAGGAAGTGAGCACTGGTAAGTTTTGCAGTTGGAGTAGAGCTGCTTTAGAGGCCTCTACTAATTTAAATTGATAATTGAAACTGCTGAGAGCCACCTCTGTTCAAGCAGAGGAAGCAGTTTGAAGCTTCCAGAAGCAGGGGGGCAGGGCCACACCAGGCCCTTCCCTGAACTGTGACTCATAGGGGCGGAGCCACACTAGCCTTTAAAAGCTCTGAGCTCTTTCAGAGTCAGCCATTTTGACTCTGCATGTGCTCTTAAGCAGAGCTGCTGCTGAGGAGAGCCAAACAAAGGAAGTGAGCACTGGTAAGTTTTGCAGTTGGAGTAGAGCTGCTTTAGAGGCCCGCGCGCCTAACGAGATTACAAACTAGGAACATAAGAAGAATATAGTCTTACTAGGTAGAAAGGTAGTAAACGTGTACATTTTTGAGGCCCAGAATACTGCACTTGTTAAAATGGATTCTGAGGGAACAGCTGTAGTTACCTGCAATTCTTGTGCCATGTTTGTGTTCTTGCCAAAGCACATGGAGAACTACACTTGCAGCAAGTGCAAGCTGGTTGCACTACTAGAAGAGAAGGTCCAGCAGCTAGAGGCCCGCATATCTAACCACCAACAAATTAAGGAGCTTGAGCTGTTCTTGGACAGAGCGGAGCAGACTATGCTGGACAGAGACAGGGCACAGTTCTGAGGGAGAAGGCCCTTCACTAACTCAGGAGGGAGATGGTTGGAGGAATGTGACTCAAAGGAGGAGAAGAGTAGGGGATCACTCTGAGAGTCTGAAATTACAGAATAAATTTGAGGCTCTTTCCCTTATCACACCTGACGAGGAACACACAGAGGAACAGCTGGTTCCACCTGATGATCTCTCCTTCATCACACTTGATGAGATCCAGGAAGATGAACATCAGGAACAAACTGAGGTTCTCTCCCTTAATATGGTTGATGAGGTGCATGTAGATGAACAGATTGCAGGAGAGAGGCTCCTTGTACTAGGCGATTCAATAATTAGAAATACAGAGAAATGGATTTGTGATGCACATGATAACCGTATGGTGACTTGCCTGCCAGGTGCAAAAGTTGCAGACATCACAAGAAATCTAGATAGATTGTTAGAGAGAACTGGGAACGAGCCAGTTGTCATGGTACACGTTGGTACTAATGATGTTGGGAAGGCCAAGCGGTCTGTCCTGGAAGCCAAATTTAGGTTGTTAGGAAGAAGATTGAAGTCCCGGACTTCCAAGGTAGCATTTTCAGAAGTGCTGCCTGTCCCTCGCGCAGGACCTACCAGGCAGGCAGAGCTCAGAAGCCTCAATGCGTGGATGAGGCGGTGGTGTCGAGAGGAGGGCTTCAGATTTGTCAGGAACTGGAGAACATTTTGGGACAAGCCAAATCTGTTCAGGAGGGATGGGTTGCATTTAAACCATGATGGGACCAGATTGCTGGCACTCAACATCAAAAAGGCTGCAGAGCAGCTTTTAAACTGATAACTGGGGGAAAGCCGACAGGAGCTGGGCAGCATCCGGTTCGGGAAAGTGTGTACTTGAGTAGTGAGGAGGATGCAAAAATTACTGAGCAGAGCAAGGAGCTAGTCACTAGCATTCTAGCAGAAGGATGCAAGAGGCAGTCTAACAATGCAACTGGACACAAAAGACTGTGTCAGAAATGCATATATAAATGCTTGTATACAAATGCCAGAAGCCTCCGGAACAAAATAGGGGAGCTGGAATACTTAGCAATAGATAAGAATATTGATATTATTGGTATCACTGAAACCTGGTGGACGGATGATAACCAATGGGATACAGTTATCCCAGGCTACAAACTGTACAGGAAGGATAGGAAGGGGCAAACAGGAGGTGGTGTAGCCTTGTATGTCAAAGAAGTGATAAAATCTTATGAATTGGAATATCTAGGTGATTTAGAGTCACCATTAGAAGCTCTGTGGGTAAGAGTACCAGGCCACAAGGATGGTCTAACAGTAGGCATATACTATCGGCCTCCGACCCAAACTCTTGAGGGAGACTGGCAGTTGGAGAATGTTGTAAAGGAGGCATCCAGGAAGGGAAGCCTGGTTATAATGGGGGACTTCAATTACCCTCACATAGACTGGGTGAACTGTTGTTCAGCACATGATAAAGAGATAAAGTTCCTAGATATGCTCAATGATTGTTCCCTGGGACAGATGGTTGAAGACCCAACTAGAGGTACAAGAATCCTTGACTTGATCCTGAGTAATACTCAGGATCTGGTGCAAGATGTTAATGTGACTGATCCAATAGGGAACAGTGACCACAACTCAATTATGTTTAACTTGAACATAGACCGCAAGTCACTGATAAAATCTAACACAGAGACCTTAAATTTTCAAAAAGGAAATTTCCCAAAGTTGAGGAAACTAGTAAAAAAGAAGCTGGAAGGGAAAATTGAGAGAGTCCAAACACTCCAAGAGGCATGGAGGCTGTTTACAAAAACAATAACAGAGGCCCAATTGGAATGCATACCCAAAAGGAAAAAGGGCACTGCCAGGTCCAAGAGGACTCCAATGTGGCTTACAGGAGCTGTTCGGGAAGTGATCAAGAGCAAGAAAAGCTCATTTAGAAGATGGAAGGCTTGTCCAAATGAGGACAGCAGGCAGAAACATAAATTCTGGCAGAACAAATGCAAGGCAACAATCAGGAAAGCAAAGCAAGACTTTGAGGAGCGTATAGCTAAAAATACTCAGAGGAATAACAAAGACTTCTTTAAGTACATTAGAAGTAAGAACCCAACTAGGAAGGCCATTGGACCATTAGATGACAATGGAAGGCAAGGGGTTATTAAAGAGGAAACAGAGATTGCAGAGAGACTCAATGAATTCTTTGCTTCAGTATTCACTGAAGAAGATAGAGACCACATGCCCAAAACAGAACCTATCTTCGTAGGGAGGGAAACCGAAGAATTAAGCAAGATAGAAATAACCAGGGAGGAGGTCCTTGCATGTCTTGTTAAACTAAACACTAACAAATCACCAGGACCAGATGGCATCCATCCACGAGTTCTCAGGGAACTTAAAGATGAAATTGCTGATCTCCTAGCCAAAATATATAATATTTCCCTCAAATCAGGCTTTGTGCCTGATGACTGGAAGGTAGCGAATGTAACACCAATTTTCAAAAAAGGATCCAGGGGTGATCCAGGAAATTACCGGCCTGTCAGTTTGACATGTGTCCCAGGTAAAGTGATGGAAACCATCCTAAAAGATAGAATTAATAGGTACATAGAAGAGGAGGCGCTGCTAAAGGAGAGCCAACATGGCTTTTGCAAGGGCAAATCATGCCTCACTAATCTGTTGGAATTTTTTGAGAGTGTCAACAAGCATGTGGATAAGGGGGATCCAGTTGACATTGTTTATCTGGACTTTCAGAAGGCTTTTGACAAGGTCCCACACCAAAGGCTCTTTGAATAAACTTACCAGTCATGGAATAAAGGGACAGGTCTTGTCCTGGATCAGCAACTGGCTAAGGGACAGGAAACAGAGGGTAGCACTAAATGGACACTTCTCCAAGTGGAGGGAAGTAAAGAGTGGGGTCCCCCAAGGTTCAGTACTGGGACCCCTGCTTTTCAACCTCTTCATAAATGATCTAGAGGTAGGAGTAAAAAACAAGGTAGCCAAATTTGCTGACGATACTAAATTATACAGGGTAGTGAAAACTGTGAGAGATTGTGAAGAGCTCCAGAGGGATCTCTTGACACTGGGGGAGTGGGCAAAACAGTGGCAAATGAGCTTCAACATCAGTAAGTGCAGAGTGATGCATGTTGGGGCAAAAAACCCCAATTACATTTATAAACTGATGGGGTCTGAACTCTCTGCGACAAACCAGGAAAGGGACCTTGGTGTCCTGGTGGACAGCTCAATGAAGGTGTCAACCCAGTGTGCCTCAGCAGTGAAAAAAGCAAACTCAATGTTAGGGATCATTAGGAAGGGTATAGAAAATAAGTCAGCAAGTGTCATTTTGCCTCTTTATAAATCTATGGTGAGGCCCCATCTGGAATACTGTGTACAGTTCTGGTCGCCATACCTCCAGAAGGATATTATGGAGTTGGAGAAAGTACAGAGGAGGGCAACCAGAATGATGAGGGGAATGGAACACCTTCCTTACCATCTGAGGCTGCAACGGTTGGGCCTTTTCACTCTTGAACGACGGCGTCTAAGAGGTGACCTGATTGAAGTTTATAAAATCATGCACGGTGTGGACAAAGTGGATAAGGAAAAACTGTTTTCCCTATCGCACAACACTAGAACTAGGGGACACTCCATGAAACTTTTGGGTACTAGTTCTCAAACAAATAAGAGAAAGTACTTTTTCACCCAGAGGATTACTGGTCTATGGAACTCCCTGCCAGAAGAAGTGGTGACAGCTGTCAGTCTTGACAGCTTTAAGAAAGGATTAGACATGTTCATGGAGGACAAGGCTATCAATGGCTATAATTATGGCTACCTAAGGACAACCTCCGGGTTGGAGAGATAGGCAGGATATCTCTCAATGCCATTTCCAGGGAATCCTAAGCAGGTGAAGGCATCTCCTTGGGAATACCCTGAAGGAAATGGTGAGCCACTGTGTGAGACAGAATGCTGGACTGGATGGGCTGTGGCCTGTTCCAGCAAGGCTGTTCTTATGTTCTTATGTTCTTATGTACTTAGTTACAAAACTCTCTCTCACTCACTCACACAAACACACACACAAAAACACACCACAGGGACAAGGTTGTTCTGACTTTGTTACACAACTCTCTCTCTCGCTGTCTCTCTCACTCTCTCACACACAAACACACACACACACAAACCCCACAGAGACAAGGATGCTCTAACTTAGTTAGACAAGTATCTCTCTCACTCACACACACACACAAACACACACACACCACAGGGACAAGGATGCTCTCATATCATTACACAACTCTCTATCTCACTCACTCTCTCTCTCTCTCACACACACACACATACACTCATACACAAACCCCACAGAGACAAGGATGCTCTGACTTAGTTACACAACTATCTCTCTCTCACTCACTCACACACACACACACACACACAATCACACACACACACACACACACACACACACCACAGGGATAAGGATTCTCTGACATTGTTACACAACTCTCTATGTCTCTCTCTCACTAACACACACAAACACAAACATCACAGGGACAAGGATGCTCTTACTTTGTTACACAACTCTCTCTCTGTCTCTCTCTCACTCACACACACAAACACAAACATCACGGGGACAAGGATGCTCTGACTTAGTTACACAACTCTCTGTGTCTCTCTCTCACTCACTCTCACACACACCACAGGGACAAGGATGCTCAGACTTTGTTACACCAATATCTCTCTCTCTCTTTCTCTCTCTCTCTCTCTCTCACTCACACAGTCACACACAAACCCCACAGTGACAAGGATGCTCTAACTTAGTTACAAAACTCTCTCTCACTCACTCAAACACACACACAAACACACACCACAGGGACAAGGATGCTCTGACTTTGTTACACAACTCTCTCTCTCTCACTCACTCGAACACACACACAACACAGGGACAAGGATTCTCGGACATTGTTACACAATGCTCTCTCTCTGCCTCTCTCACTCTCTCACGCACATACACACAACAAGGACAAGGATGCTCTCACTTTGTTACACAACTCTCTCTATCACACACAAACACACCAGAGGGACAAGGATTCTATGACTTTGTTACACAACTCTCTCTCACTCTCTCTCTCTCAGCACTCAAACACACACACCACAGGAGCAAGGATGCTCTGACCTTGTTACACAACTCTCTGTCTCTCTCTCTCTCAATCACTCACTCTCACACACACACACACACACACATTCACTCACTCACACACTCACACTCACTCACTCACACAGTCACACACAAACCCCAGAGGGACAAGAATGCTGTTACTTAGTTACAAAACTCTCTCTCACTCACTCACACTCACACACACACAAAAACACACCACAGGGACAAGGTTGTTCTGACTTTCTTACACAACTCTCTCTCTTACTCACTCACTCACTCGAACACACACACACACACACACACACACAAACACACCACAGGGACAAGGATTCTCTGACATTGTCACACAACTCTCTCTCTCTGTCTCTCTCACTCTCTCACGCACACCTCCAACAAGGGACAAAGATTCTCTGACTTTGTTACACAACTCTCTCTGTCTCTCTCATTCTCACTTACATACACACACACCACAGGGACAAGGATGCTCTGACTTTGTTACACCACTCTCTCACTCTCTCTCTCTCTATCTCTTTCACTCACTCATTCACTCACACACACACACACACACACACACACACCAAGGGACAAGGATTCTCTGACTTTGTTACACCTCTCTCTCTCTCTCTCTCTCTCTCTCTCACTCACTCTCTCTGTCACCCCCCCCCCCAAGGGACAAGGATTCTCTGACTTTGTAACACAACTCTCTCTCTCTCTCTCACGCACACCCCAAAGGGACAAGGATGCTCTGACTTTGTTATGCAACACTCTATCTCACACACTCACACACACACACACACCACAGTGACAAGGATCCTCTCATATTATTACACAACTCTCTCACTCACTCTCTCTCTCTCTCTCACACACACACACACACACACACTCATACACAAACCCCACAGAGACAAGGATGCTCTGACTTAGTTACACAACTATCTCTCTCTCTCTCTCACTCACACACACACACACACACACACACACACACACCACAGGGATAAGGATTCTCTGACATTGTTACACAACTCTCTGTCTCTCTCTCTCACTCACACCACAGGGACAAAGATGCTCAGACTTTGTTACACCAATCTCTCTCTCTCTCTCTTTCTCTCTCTCTCTCACTCACTCACACAGTCACACACAAACCCCACAGTGACAAGGATGCTCTAACTTAGTTACAAAACTCTCTCTCTCACTCACTCACTCAAACACACACACAAACACACACCACAGGGACAAGGATGCTCTGACTTTGTTACACAACTCTCTCTCACTCACTCGAACACACACACACACACCACAGGGACAAGGATGCTCTGACTTTGTTACACAACTCTCTCTCACTCACTCGTACACACACACACACAACACAGGGACAAGGATTCTTGGACATTGTTACACAATGCTCTCTCTCTCTGCCTCTCTCACTCTCTCACGCACACACACACATACACACAACAAGGACAAGGATGCTCTCACTTTGTTACACAACTCTCTCTATCACACACACACACACCAGAGGGACAAGGATTCTATGACTTTGTTACACAACTCTCTCTCCCTCTCCCTCTCTCACGCACTCAAACACACACACCACAGGAACAAGGATGCTCTGACTTTGTTACACAACTCTCTGTCTCTCTCTCTGAATCACTCACTCACACACACACACACACACACACACACACACACACACATTCACTCACTCACACACTCACACTCACTCACTCACACAGTCACACACAAACCCCAGAGGGACAAGAATGCTGTTACTTAGTTACAAAACTCTCTCTCTCACTCACTCACTCACTCACACACACACACACACACAAAAACACACCACAGGGACAAGGTTGTTCTGACTTTGTTACACAACTCTCTCTCTCGCTGTCTCTCTCACTCTCTCACACACAAACACACACACACACACACACAAACCCCACAGAGACAAGGATGCTCTAACTTAGTTAGACAAGTATCTCTCTCACTCACACACACACACAAACACACACACACCACAGGGACAAGGATGCTCTCATATTATTACACAACTCTATCTCACTCACTCTCTCTCACACACACACACACACACATACACTCATACACAAACCCCACAGAGACAAGGATGCTCTGACTTAGTTACACAACTATCTATCTCTCTCTCTCTCTCTCTCACTCACTCACTCACACACACACACACACACACCCCACAGGGATAAGGATCCTCTGACATTGTTACACAACTCTCTATGTCTCTCTCTCACTAACACACACAAACACAAACATCACAGGGACAAGGATGCTCTTACTTTGTTACACAACTCTCTCTCTCTGTCTCTCTCTCACTCACACACACACACACAAACATCACGGGGACAAGGATGCTCTTACTTTGTTACACAACTCTCTGTGTCTCTCTCTCACTCACTCTCACACACACCACAGGGACAAGGATGCTCAGACTTTGTTACACCAATATCTCTCTCTCTCTCTTTCTCTCTCTCTCTCTCTCACTCACTCACACAGTCACACACAAACCCCACAGTGACAAGGATGCTCTAACTTAGTTACAAAACTCTCTCTCACTCACTGAAACACACACACAAACACACACCACAGGGACAAAGATGCTCTGACTTTGTTACACAACTCTCTCTCTCTCACTCACTCGAACACACACACACCACAGGGACAAGGATTCTCGGACATTGTTACACAATGCTCTCTCTCTGCCTCTCTCACTCTCTCACGCACATACACACAACAAGGACAAGGATGCTCTCACTTTGTTATACAACTCTCTCTATCACACACAAACACACCAGAGGGACAAGGATTCTATGACTTTGTTACACAACTCTCTCTCCCTCTCTGTCTCTCAGCACTCAAACACACACACCAAAGGAACAAGGATGCTCTGACCTTGTTACACAACTCTCTGTCTCTCTCTCTCAATCACTCACTCACACACACACACACACACACATTCACTCACTCAAACACTCACACTCACTCACTCTCACAGTCACACACAAACCCCAGAGGGACAAGAATGCTGTTACTTAGTTACAAAACTCTCTCTCACTCACTCACACAAACACACACACAAAAACACACCACAGGGACAAGGTTGTTCTGACTTTGTTACACAACTCTCTCTCTCGCTGTCTCTCTCACTCTCTCACACACAAACACACACACACACACACAAACCCCACAGAGACAAGGATGCTCTAACTTAGTTAGACAAGTATCTCTCTCACTCACACACACACACAAACACACACACACCACAGGGACAAGGATGCTCTCATATCATTACACAACTCTCTATCTCACTCACTCTCTCTCTCTCACACACACACACACATACAATCATACACAAACCCCACAGAGACAAGGATGCTCTGACTTAGTTACACAACTATCTCTCTCTCACTCACTCACACACACACACACACACAAACACACACACACACACACACACACACACACACACACACACCACAGGGATAAGGATTCTCTGACATTGTTACACAACTCTCTATGTCTCTCTCTCACTAACACACACAAACACAAACATCACAGGGACAAGGATGCTCTTACTTTGTTACACAACTCTCTCTCTCTGTCTCTCTCTCACTCACACACACAAACACAAACATCACGGGGACAAGGATGCTCTGACTTAGTTACACAACTCTCTGTGTCTCTCTCTCACTCACTCTCACACACACCACAGGGACAAGGATGCTCAGACTTTGTTACACCAATATCTCTCTCTCTCTTTCTCTCTCTCTCTCTCTCTCACTCACACAGTCACACACAAACCCCACAGTGACAAGGATGCTCTAACTTAGTTACAAAACTCTCTCTCACTCACTCAAACACACACACAAACACACACCACAGGGACAAGGATGCTCTGACTTTGTTACACAACTCTCTCTCTCTCACTCACTCGAACACACACACAACACAGGGACAAGGATTCTCGGACATTGTTACACAATGCTCTCTCTCTGCCTCTCTCACTCTCTCACGCACATACACACAACAAGGACAAGGATGCTCTCACTTTGTTACACAACTCTCTCTATCACACACAAACACACCAGAGGGACAAGGATTCTATGACTTTGTTACACAACTCTCTCTCCCTCTCTGTCTCTCAGCACTCAAACCCACACAACACAGGAACAAGGATGCTCTGACCTTGTTACACAACTCTCTGTCTCTCTCTCTCAATCACTCACTCACACACACACACACACATTCACTCACTCAAACACTCACACTCACTCACTCTCACAGTCACACACAAACCCCAGAGGGACAAGAATGCTGTTACTTAGTTACAAAACTCTCTCTCACTCACTCACACAAACACACACACAAAAACACACCACAGGGACAAGGTTGTTCTGACTTTGTTACACAACTCTCTCTCTCGCTGTCTCTCTCACTCTCTCACACACAAACACACACACACACAAACCCCACAGAGACAAGGATGCTCTAACTTAGTTAGACAAGTATCTCTCTCACTCACACACACACACAAACACACACACACCACAGGGACAAGGATGCTCTCATATCATTACACAACTCTCTATCTCACTCACTCTCTCTCTCTCACACACACACACACATACACTCATACACAAACCCCACAGAGACAAGGATGCTCTGACTTAGTTACACAACTATCTCTCTCTCACTCACTCACACACACACACACACACACAAACACACACACACACACACACACACCACAGGGATAAGGATTCTCTGACATTGTTACACAACTCTCTATGTCTCTCTCTCACTAACACACACAAACACAAACATCACAGGGACAAGGATGCTCTTACTTTGTTACACAACTCTCTCTCTCTCTGTCTCTCTCTCACTCACACATACAAACACAAACATCACGGGGACAAGGATGCTCTGACTTAGTTACACAACTCTCTGTGTCTCTCTCTCACTCACTCTCACACACACCACAGGGACAAGGATGCTCAGACTTTGTTACACCAATATCTCTCTCTCTCTCTTTCTCTCTCTCTCTCTCTCTCACTCACACAGTCACACACAAACCCCACAGTGACAAGGATGCTCTAACTTAGTTACAAAACTCTCTCTCACTCACTCAAACACACACACAAACACACACCACAGGGACAAGGATGCTCTGACTTTGTTACACAACTCTCTCTCTCTCACTCACTCGAACACACACACAACACAGGGACAAGGATTCTCGGACATTGTTACACAATGCTCTCTCTCTGCCTCTCTCACTCTCTCACGCACATACACACAACAAGGACAAGGATGCTCTCACTTTGTTACACAACTCTCTCTATCACACACAAACACACCAGAGGGACAAGGATTCTATGACTTTGTTTCACAACTCTCTCTCACTCTCTCTCTCTCAGCACTCAAACACACACACCACAGGAACAAGGATGCTCTGACATTGTTACACAACTCTCTGTCTCTCTCTCTCTCAATCACTCACTCTCTCACACACACACACACACACATTCACTCACTCACACACTCAGACTCACTCACTCACACAGTCACACACAAACCCCAGAGGGACAAGAATGCTGTTACTTAGTTACAAAACTCTCTCTCACTCACTCACACTCACACACACACAAAAACACACCACAGGGACAAGGTTGTTCTGACTTTCTTACACAACTCTCTCTCTTACTCACTCACTCGAACACACACACACACACACACACACACACACACACACACACACACACACAAACACACCACAGGGACAAGGATTCTCTGACATTGTCACACAACTCTCTCTCTCTGTCTCTCTCACTCTCTCACGCACACCTCCAACAAGGGACAAAGATTCTCTGACTTTGTTACACAACTCTCTCTGTCTCTCTCATTCTCACTCACATACACACACACCACAGGGACAAGGATGCTCTGACTTTGTTACACCACTCTCTCACTCTCTCTCTCTATCTCTTTCACTCACTCATTCACTCACACACACCCACACACACACACACACACACACACACACACCCACCAAGGGACAAGGATTCTCTGACTTTGTTACACCTCTCTCTCTCTCTCTCTCTCTCTCTCTCTCTCTCTCACTCACTCTCTCTGTCACCCCCCCCCAAGGGACAAGGATTCTCTGACTTTGTAACACAACTCTCTCTCTCTCTCACGCACACCCCAAAGGGACAAGGATGCTCTGACTTTGTTATGCAACTCTCTATCTCACACACTCACACACACACACACACCACAGTGACAAGGATCCTCTCATATTATTACACAACTCTCTCACTCACTCTCTCTCTCTCACACACACACACACATACACACATACACAAACCCCACAGAGACAAGGATGCTCTGACTTAGTTACACAACTATCTCTCTCTCTCCCTCACTCACTCACACACACACACGCACACACACACACACACACACCCCACAGGGATAAGGATTCTCTGACATTGTTACACAACTCTCTCTGTGTCTCTCTCACTCACACACACAAACACAAACATCACAGGGACAAGGATGCTCTTACTTTGTTACACAACTCTCTGTCTCTCTCTCTCACTCACACCACAGGGACAAAGATGCTCAGACTTTGTTACACCAATCTCTCTCTCTCTCTCTTTCTCTCTCTCTCTCACTCACTCACACAGTCACACACAAACCCCACAGTGACAAGGATGCTCTAACTTAGTTACAAAACTCTCTCTCACACTCACTCACTCAAACACACACACAAACACACACCACAGGGACAAGGATGCTCTGACTTTGTTACACAACTCTCTCTCACTCACTCACTCGAACACACACACAACACAGGGACAAGGATTCTCGGACATTGTTACACAATGCTCTCTCTCTGCCTCTCTCACTCTCTCACGCACATACACACAACAAGGACAAGGATGCTCTCACTTTGTTACACAACTCTCTCTATCACACACAAACACACCAGAGGGACAAGGATTCTATGACTTTGTTACACAACTCTCTCTCACTCTCTCTCTCTCAGCACTCAAACACACACACCACAGGAACAAGGATGCTCTGACCTTGTTACACAACTCTCTGTCTCTCTCTCTCTCAATCACTCACTCTCACACACACACACACACACACACATTCACTCACTCACACACTCAGACTCACTCACTCACACAGTCACACACAAACCCCAGAGGGACAAGAATGCTGTTACTTAGTTACAAAACTCTCTCTCACTCACTCACACTCACACACACACAAAAACACACCACAGGGACAAGGTTGTTCTGACTTTCTTACACAACTCTCTCTTACTCACTCACTCGAACACACACACACACACACACACACACACACACACACACACACACACACACACACACACACAAACACACCACAGGGACAAGGATTCTCTGACATTGTCACACAACTCTCTCTCTCTGTCTCTCTCACTCTCTCACGCACACCTCCTACAAGGGACAAAGATTCTCTGACTTTGTTACACAACTCTCTCTGTCTCTCTCATTCTCACTCACATACACACACACCACAGGGACAAGGATGCTCTGACTTTGTTACACCACTCTCTCACTCTCTCTCTCTATCTCTTTCACTCACTCATTCACTCACACACACACACACACACACACACACACACACCAAGGGACAAGGATTCTCTGACTTTGTTACACCTCTCTCTCTCTCTCTCTCTCTCTCTCTCTCTCTCTCTCTCTCTCACTCTCTCTGTCCCCCCCCAAGGGACAAGGATTCTCTGAATTTGTAACACAACTCTCTCTCTCTCTCACGCACACCCCAAAGGGACAAGGATGCTCTGACTTTGTTATGCAACTCTCTATCTCACACACTCACACACACACACACACACACACACCACAGTGACAAGGATCCTCTCATATTATTACACAACTCTCTCACTCACTCTCTCTCTCTCTCTCACACACACACACATACACACATACACAAACCCCACAGAGACAAGGATGCTCTGACTTAGTTACACAACTATCTCT